>OU015498.1:123089726-123629726 GCA_907164885.2 Dolomedes plantarius | reverse complement strand
CTATTTTCACGGGTACGAAAGTAACTCAGAAAATTTGAAAAAATTACATTATGTTACATCATACTGTCCTTTTACTTAAAGAATTAACAGGAAGATCAATATTTCCCAAATATCTGCTGATTGTGCATAGTGTAATGAATCAGCAGTAAGTACCATAGCAAAACATTTTCAAGATTTGAGCAGAAATTAAATGTTTTGAATCATAGAGCATAAAGAATGTACATTGGTTATGTGTTTCAGTTTGTTGTATGTAGTCATATAAAAATCCATCATATCCAACTACCGTAAGATGGGGTGGGGTTACTTTGTGACTGATTTTTAGTTTTTTCCTGTGCCAGCTGATCAGTTTTAAAAGCAGCCCAAAAGGAACAATTACAAAACATTGGTACATCCTTTCCTTAAGTAGTAATGTAGTGCGCTAACCCGGATCTTTAATTATCATTGAGAAATTAAAGTTAAAATATGTCACAAAGTTGCCCCGCCGAGTGGGGCTACTTTGTGACATCTGTGTTTTCGCCTTGAAATCCAAGAGGAAAAACTACTGGATACAAAGTTAGACAGTAAAACGCTTATCAAAAGCTTGATACACAATTATATATACCTATTACAAATATGAGATAGCTTTCTCTATATCTTTGACACCAAAGAGACCTCGGGTGCCCAGGACAGCCATCAGTTCTTATCGAGAAGATGAGGAAATTCGTCTTTCGGCACATTCTGCTCATTTGGGTAGTTTTTTTCCAGATAGTAAATACTTCTTTCTCTCCAGTGGTATTTTAGAGGACGGAAAAATGCAACATGGAGCGGCTGGAGGAGGTGGGTTGAATTTCTGGGTTGTGATAGTGATAATGTGTCACAAAGTAACCCCGTCACCTTTCGGTATTTAGGTTATGCCCTTATATCTCTCGGAAATATCACTACACAAAAGTTGTAAGACTCTACAGTCTAGCCAATATATTGACAATAAAAAAAATTATCTATGGTAGTTGGTTGTATAAGGTGTTAGCCTTCAACCCACACAGTTTCCGAAGTTTTAGGCAATAGCTTGACAACAAGTTTGAACAATATACTGGCCAGCGAAGACAAATGGCGCATAGAAGCTTCAGACACTGCCCAATAGGTGTATCTGTATGTCGGAAAAGCTGTTGGCGCTGTTCTTTGCCTTCCTGGTTTCACGGGCGCGGCGCCAGATTCGAAATACTAAAAAATTACTATGTGTTACAAAGTTACCCCTGCAGTCACAAAGTAACCCCATCTTACGGTATAACTACAATAGAAATTTAAGCTTCCAACCTCAAGTGATCCCGAGGTCAGCCGAGATCGGACCAGGTAGGCATTCCAGATACATAAATTTGGTGCTTGTTATTAACTTCATAAATTGCTTGAATTCTGTATAGAAGGGTTTCAAAAGACATTTTATAACTATGGCAATTTAATTGTGGGGTGTTTATCATACATTGATAGACATATCTCATAAGAATAAAAATATTTTGTTGGTTTTCTTCAAAAGACACAGGGTTTTTGAAGAACATTTCTCAATTCGTAATTGGATGGAGAAACATTGCAACAAATCAATATACATTATTGTTAAAAAAATCAGTTGTAGCCTTAACATATAGCTAGTATTTTACTGAAGTACTTTACAGATCCTGAAAATTTTCCAGATCATTTAATTAAAAAAAATTCTTTCCAGCGTCGAATCGATTCCATAATTGCTCAGTGATTTCAGAAAAGGACCAAATCATTTTACGAGGACGTTAATCAGCTACTGTCACATTTGAAACTGAAGATTTTAGAGCAGAACCGCAAACTAACTTTCATGTCTACTGCAAAGGGGAACTGAACCGTGATATATATTTGGAGCTTGGATGATTTCTTAATTTCACCGTTCTACGGAAATTCGATTCTGTTAAATTTTTTTTATATAAAATCCAGTAAAAATATTATTTTGAAAGACATAATTGATGTAGTCATAATAGGACTCAAGATTTAATTAACGTCTATCAAATTAAGAAATTTTTAGAGTAAGAAATAAAAGAGTCAGTATATTCTGACAATTAAACAAAATTATGAATTAGAAACCTTAAAATGAAATAACATCCAGTAATTCTCTTTCTTCATTTTTGATTCATAAGCTTTAATACACATGCATGTAAATATTAAACTTTGTCGTATTCTTTTAGTGAAAGATATGGAAGATCTCATAATATAATACGACTCGTCATATAAAAAGATGAAGTCCATATTTTATAAATATCAATTTATTTAAAATTAAACATGGAAAGATATAGTGTAAATAACATATTTCAGGAGATGAGAAATCTTTTTAATGATCCTCTTTAAGCTTTCCAATTCTGACTTAAATCTTAAGTTTCAAAACTATCATTCTCATCATGATTCATAGCGCGTATATTACAAATCATCATCATTTATCTTAATTCTTTTTTTGAGTACTGATGGATTATAATTTTAATTGATTATCCCTGAATTTTAGCTCACTCTTCTGAGAGAATTTTTAAAAAAATTTTAAGATTTATTTTCATCAAGTTGAATATTATATACTGCAAATCATTATCATTTATCTTAATTCTTTTTTTGAGTACGGATGGGTTATAATTTTAATTGATTATTCCTGAATTTTAGCGTACTCTTCTGAGAGAATTTTTTTTTTAAATTAAAATTTTTTTTCGTCAAGTTGAATATTCTATGTTGCAAATCCCAATCATTTATCTTAATTCTTTTTTTGAGTACGGATGGGTTATAATTTTAATTGATTATCCCTGAATTTTAGCTTACTCTTCTGAGAGAATTTTTTTTTTAATTTAAAATTTTTTTCGTCAAGTTGAATATTCTATGTTGCAAATCACAATCATTTATCTTAATTCTTTTTTTGAGTACGGATGGGTTATAATTTTAATTGATTATCCCTGAATTTTAGCTCACTCTTCTGAGAGAATTAAAACAAAGATTTTTCGTCAAGTGAATATTCTATGTTGCAAATCATCATCATTTATCTTAATTCTTTTTTTGAGTACGGATTGGTTAAAATTTTAATTGATTATTCCTGAATTTTAACTCACTCTTCTGAGAGAATTTTTTTTAATTTTTAAATTTTTTTTCGTTAAGTTGAATATTCTATGTTGTCTTGTCTGGCGTTTTCCCGTTTATATAATGAGGGTTTAGACCTTACGAAGTTAATGACATGACAGTATTTCTGACATCATAATGGGTTCTCCCTAAAGACTCTGGCACAACGCTAGGCCATTGTATTTTGTTATCTATGTGGATCATTTTAAACATCTTTATCTAAAAGGAATCAGGGATTCATCTAAATTAGAATTAATGGTTCCATAATATTTCTATATTAAAACTAAACATAATAAGTAAAACGGCATCATTAATAAGCTTTTTTATGAGTGGTGATTTTTATGATACCATATATATATCATTTTGCTCCAAAACTGACCATTAAATACCCTTGGTCAAAGCGCAATTATCACTAAATCTGGGTTTCAAAAATCAGGTCACATATTTTAGAGCACTAATCGATTTTCATGAATATCTTGCTAGGGACTATTGGGTTATTGAAGCGCTGGTTTAGTGAACTGAGATGATCAGTTGATTATGAGTTTATACGGTTGACACTGAGATACCGGTTATTCGGCACTGGTTACTCATTTTAGACACTTTACATAAACCGTATAAGAAGAGGGTTATGAATAAAACATACATTGACAGAAAGAATGTCATCAAGGCTTGTAAACAAAGGAATTCAATACATTTTTTTCTCAACAAACTTTTAAATTAGAGGTAAATTTTATTGTACTGATACAATCCTATTTAAATCAGGTCATGTAGCTCATTTAAAACTTCTAGACAGCTTATATTTTACGGTATAAGACGTCATTCTTGTATAATTCATGTTTTCTGACACTCGAGCCTTAATAAGCCCAGATGATCTTGAATTCAGAGTATATACTCGTTTAAGTTCTGTTAACCATATACGGTATTCATACAGTAGAACAATAATGGTTTTATTATGTTAAAAAGTATTTGTAGAATTCTCTGCAATTTTGGGGGAAAATTTTACTGGGTTTTCAGCTAAAACTACGCTTCGTATTAATATGGTAAATCTTTATACATCTTAAATACACTCGGAGAAATTGCTTTGTGACTCGTTGTCGCAAAACTTAACTGTAAATCTTTTAATTCTGCTGAAATTCTTTTTAGTAGCGAGATTGCATTATTTTGTCATGCAACTGAGTTTTCAATTTTCGCTGTAAGTCTTGTGCACTTAGATAAACTTTAGTTCGTTATCGAAGGAAAAATGTTAAGTAATAATGGTAAAGAATGTTCATACTTCCTCTTAAACACACTTTTAGTTTTAAAAATACAACTTATGAAGTAAGATAAAAGGTTTTTGGACTGTTTAAAACACTTCCGCAACATAAAAAATTCTTAATTTTCCTTAGTTTCTAAACGTACTTCTAAAATAAAAAAAAATCAGTTCACTGTCTAACTTATGACCATTTGTATGGAATTCTCACATTTCATCGCAAAGTCTCTATACAGCTTTACTTTCATTAATTTTAACACTTGTAATCCCCTTGCCCAAAATAACCTCCAACCGAGAGAAAGAATTAAAAGACAATTAAAAGAGTCTCCTATTTACGACGAGCGCTCCCTTGTTTGTAAAATCCTGGCCATCAGTGCGTGAAAGCTGTGAAGGACCGATTGACTCTAGCGCGGCCTTAGCAAAAGCAAGCGCTTTGGGCCCAGTTACCTGTTAAGTCATTAACTCAGAGAATGACGCCAAGTTCATCAACCAGCGAAATAAAAGCAGCTTTTGATGAAAATAGCCCGCTGAAGAATGGGAAATTTCATTGAAAAGGTGGCTCGAAATGTGCTCTTTGTTGTGCGTGACATTCAATTGAAGGTGATATCGAGGAATCAGAAACTGGAGAATGTAACATCTTGTTGGACCTTGTAGTACGTGGATGGAATCTATACTAGTGATAAAGAAAGGCGATCTTTGTCCCAGGAGTAGTTATTCTGAGTTAGTTTACTGGACGTCTCAAGAATTGGAGGAATGTATGATGAATACTAAGAGGACCAAAGCTAACCGGATGGAAATCTGATTTGTGATACTAAAGCGTGAAACATTCCACGTACTCAGTGCTAACTTTTCTGAAAATATATTTTATTATTAATTTGGTTTATTTTGATTTACAGATTTTGATATCTTTTATGATATCCTTTATTTATGCATATTGTTAATCCGTAAAACTGTTATCCCGTGTAATAATTAATATCTGGAATACTATCTTCAAAGCAGTAACCATTATAAATATAGATTTCCAATTAACTTAGGCAGTTACGAAAAAAAGAATGGAACGTCTTTTTAAATAATTCATTTTAAAAAAACCAGTTCCTATTTATATATATAAAACAGTTCCGTAACTGACTGACTGACTGACTGACATACAACGCACAGACCAAACCGCTAGACCTAAAGGGCTGAAATTTTGTATGGCGATTCTTCTTATAGTGTAGGGGTGCACTAAGAAAGATTTCTGAAAATTTCTTCTTAAATTTTTTAAAATTAAATTTTTAAGCTGTTTAAGTAACTTTTTTTAAGTTTGCATTTAAAATAATAATTCTGATTTTTGGTCAATTTTTAAAGATTAATTTTTAGAATTTAATTTATTAAATGCTGATCACGTGATTTCTTTTTCTGGTACTTTAAATTAATTTATCGTCACGTTCAAGACGACGAAATAGACAGAAAAAATATTTTTTTTTCTTGCTAATGCGGCAGACGATTGGACATTATCCAAAAAAATATTAAAATGCAGTAAAAGATAAGTTCCTCAAACTGTACTACATTAACTGCATTATATTCTTTTGTATGTTCTATTAGTTTCAATTCGAATATTTTCTTCTACATTATTATGTCTATAAAAATATCCCTTACATTTTTTTATAAATATATATATATATATTTGTTTTTTACACCAATTGCATACATTGATCGTTGTATTTATTGTAAATATATATATACATATATATATTATTTATTTTTTTGGCATTAATTGCATACATTGACCGTTGTATTTAATTTGAATGTACTCTGTAGCGAAGTGCTACGGAGTTTTCAGTTAGTATATTTATATATGTTAGTGCTTTGTTTTCATTTTATTATAAATCTAACCCTCACTACAGTAAATTGACCATACTGACTATATACAAAACATCAAATAACGGGTTCTTTTAAGGGGAGAACCTTTGAATCTTCAAAAAATCGAATTTTACTTTTTTGCATTTTTAGAATATTTGAACATTTCTGAATCATTTAAAGCAAACCACGTTAAAATATTCCAACTAGTACATTAAAAACTATGACATGAAAGAAGCAGTTCCAACGGAAATATTAGTAGTGTCGGAAATTTAAAAGCCTTTTTCTCGTAATGATCATTTTCAAGCTTGCGAGCTCTGTATAATGGAAACTACTGCAGATATTGCTATCATATTTTCAGGATAGCTGTATAATGATGCTACCAAAAATATGTATCTAATTATTTCTTTAAAAAATTATTTTACTATGAATTTATAGCATTTGACTTGTAATTTTAATGGGCTTTTTCAGTTTTTTAAAATCTGATTGTCCTGGAGTAAATATTTTTGGGTGTTTTAAAATTTAAATAGGTGTAGAAATATACCTAATGTTTTAACATCACAAAAATGCAAAAATTATTATCGAAACTTGTCATTACTATCGAAATGTTGGTCAAGTCTGCGCGCAGTGTATCAGTATAAATTTGAAATTTTCGGAAAATACACTCACTTCTTACTTCATAAATAAAATTCTTATTTATTTGCAATAAAATTAATTCAGGGAACATAATCTGTAAAGTTTAGAGAACTAATACTAAACATTTCGTATTTAAGGGATGCTAACCAAAAAAAATTATTCAAATTTGAACAAACAGCAAAAATTCTGTCTTTTCATTTTGTGTAAAGGTGATGCCTCCCTTTAAATATCTAAATTTTTAGAAGTTTACCCTCTGCAGAAAATCCAAGAGACAAAAGCTGAGATAAACCATTTTAAAGATTTCAACTTAAAAATAAGCCTTTAAAAAGGATAATAAAAAACCATTATTATAAACCTCGAAGATAACGCATAATTTTTATTTCTAAGAATTTAATTTGAGATAAGAGGGAGATCTACGAAAATAAAGGCTGGCTTCAAGAAGATAGTTGTTCACATTCATTTTTTAAATATAACTCAATTTTATTTATAAGCGTTTACTCTTGTTTGATTTATCAAATTTTGATATTAGTGACTGATTACTTATAGGCGGTAAGTAATTTTCGACAGATTTCATCGAAAACTTTATTCCTCTAAAAGTTACTTATTTTGATCCTGAAACATAAGATTTTTTAAATTATGTTGTTAATATTTTATCAGCATATTAGACTGATATTAGCATTCGGTCAAAAATTAGTCTCCACTATAACAATTCCTTAAGTTTTCCCTCCTAGAACTGGGTATGCATCTAACAGTTGATTTTTTACAGTGAGGTTGCTCACAAGAGAACAGATACTTTTTTTTTAAAACAAAAAATATTACTTGAAGCTGAAGCTGAAAATGATGCAAAGGAAGTACATATTATGTAATTAAAAGTATACAGAGTGCTATAATTTTTGGCTTAATAACAAATTGCTGGAGTCCAAAACAGCCGAAAATGAAATAAAAATTGAGATTGAAAAACTATGATGATATTCAGCGAGGGCTAAATAACTTACAGACAGCCTAAACTGGAAATTTAAATGACTGTGCCTCATCCTAGCGAAGCATTTAAAGCATTCGTGATATATTCAGATGTCAGTGTTTCGTGATGATAACTACTGGGTCTTTAAATCAGGAAAGACATAGAGTGGTTGGAGGATGATACAGACTAAGTTTAGTCAACCAAATTTTCCGATTTAAAATCCATACAACATTTCGAATACTATCCTAAGTGAAAAGCAAAACCAAATGGGAAATTTCATGGACCGCAATGAACTTCGAAAGAGACTGATATCAGGAAGTGCATAACTCGATGGCAATTACTCTATGAATCTTGAGGAACATTTTCTGGCAAGAATAAAGGTTGGAATTTGGGTTTTTGGTGAAGTAATTGAAAACTGAATTTATTTTTTTTCTGAGCATGCTTATTTTGTGTTTGTACCTACCACAGAAGCAAACATGCTCCCTTTTTAAGTTAATTTCGAGGGTACGACAAAGAAATGCTGAACTCCACATTAAATCCTAATATGATCGACCGACCAGAGAAAAAAATGCAAATAGATAACAGTTAAAATTATTTTCCAGTTTTCACTGCCCAGTAATTTTACGCGTCATTTAACACTGTTGCACACAACATCTGTGCTTCAATTCCTATTTCCAAACAGACACTGCATTTTTCTCATGGCGCAACCAGCTCCCAGTCTCTTGCTTGGAAGGAGGAATCGGTGATTTACCTTTTGAAATGCATAAAGTGACTGGGACGTGCGCAAACCTGCATATTTTTGCATACATATTATGTGTTTCATTAAATACGAAAATTTCACCAATCAAAACAGCATAAGAAAAACAAAATAACTCTAGAGATGTAACATAAAAATAACCTATTATTTTTAAACGGCGAAATGCAAACTATAACATATAGAGTGAAACCTCGCTATAATGTCATCTTTACAGATTTGAAAAATATGACTTAATGGGCAGGGGATCGTGAATATGAAGCTATGAATTGCAAAGTTCAGGATGATATTAATTTAACAATAGTACAACTTATCGAAGAAAATGAAATTATGATTCACAGCTTTGTTTATCGGACTAATTTTTATAAGTTTTATATATGTAACAATACATTAACATGGAGATTACAAATTTGCCCTCAAAGGAAAAAAAGTTGAAAATGTGACTTACACCACTTTGCCTTTCAACGCCTCATATATATATATATATATATATATATATATATACAGCAAAAACTGTTTATAAGAACACCGGTTATAAAAACATATCGCTTAAAAGAACGGAATTAGTAGTTCCCGGCCAATTCTCACGTGTAGTGATGGATATAAAATCCGGTTATAATAACATCGTTAATAAGAACATATCGCTTTTAGTGACTAAAAATTAATTTGTTTCTGGAAAAATAAATCGCTTATAAGAACATGTTAATTGGGAAGTAGCAGAACGTTGTTCTTCAACCATCTTATCCATTTTTTATCTAAAAAATCGGACTAAAATTAAGAAACTTCAAAAAAGTCCACATGCTGGCATAGAAGAAGCCCTTTTGCAATGATTTAAGATTCAAAGGAGTGCCAACATTTCCCTAATCGGACCGATTTTGCAAGCGAAAGCAAATGAATTTGCGAAGCTCTTTAAAAACATTATTTCGTTTGTTCAACCTCGTGGATCCAGAGATTTCGGGAGAGGCATTCCATTGTGTTCGGGAGAATCAGTGGAGAATCAAAGACCGTGCCACCAGGTTTGGTTTGGTTTGGTTTGGAGCGCTACGGTCAACTTTTTGCTACACGAGGGCTAATTAGACCGGGTCCTACAGTTTAAAGCCGATTCCGGACGGCTACAAACAGCCCTACAAACAGTGGGACTCGAACCCACAGAATCTGAACCGAAGGCCAGCGCCCTAGCAATTCGGCCATCACCTGGCCGCCGTGCCGACAGGAGTTTCTGATAACTGGCTTAAAATCGTTTGGACTACGTTAAGAGAAGGTTATGAAGACCATGAAATCTTCAATCTTCAATAAAAGAAAAAATCGAACTGCTTCCTGCCGGCTGGTTTTCTTAGGGTTCAAAATCCTCCCATTTTTTAAACTCAAAAAGCTAGAGATGAAACGCTTCAAGACTGGGTTCGAGATTTGCCAATTGAACAAGATTCACTTCAGGAATATGAAGACATAGATTTTGCTCTTGCAACTCATGAGAATGTAACGGATGAAGATATTGTTGCAGGCGTAAATGCAGAGATTTCTGGCAGAGATGATGATATTGACGACAGTGCCAGTCCAGAAGATCTTTTGAACGAGTTTCCTTGTCCGAGTTTAAAAGAAATGTTTTCAGCAATCAATACTTTAAATAAATTTTTAGCTTGCAATGACGATTTTGTGAAGGATGCATTAAAAAAAAAAGCTGTCAAAGAACTTGTCGCTATAACCGAAAATTATTTTTATTTACAAAAAAAAAATTACTATTTTTCAGAAAATGAATATACATGTAAAAACAAAATATTTCATTGTGTATGTACATTCATAATAGCTACATAATTTCATTCACTTTTCTTTTTAGCGTTTTTAGAACTATGTATTTGAAAAATTTCAAACATACATACTTGCATGAAAATGAGCAGTGTGTTTTTCCTTGATTGAACATGAACCTTTTAACCATTTTTTGAACGTCATGTTTCAGGTGTAAATAGAAATTATGTGACAATGAATTTGGCATTTCCAGCAGTTGTAAGTTATCTATCGGATATAAAAACAATCGATTATAAGAACCAGTTTTAAAGTCCCCTGGATGTTCTTATAAACGATTTTTACTGTATATATATATATATATATATATATATACAGGTAACCCTCCTACAGCACGGCATCTTACAACACGGTTTCGCTCTAACACGATACAAAAAGTGCGAAAGCATTTGTATAACACTGTACTTCTACAGCACTAGATAACATGATTTTTGTTTAACACATTAAAAAAATAAAATACCTTAAAATAATGACGGGAAGTAATAATGAACTCTAGTAGCTTTACATGAAAATGTATAAACAAATTCTAATTTATTCATTTATAACTCTATTCCGATGACAAAGCGGAAAGCGTCATGCGCAGTTTATACATGTGACGTAATTTACACGTGGACGAACGCTGCTTCGAATTTGTGCTGATGACGTTGGCAGATGCACTTTTGATTTTGTTTAGATTAATGTACATTTTGATCTCTTTATGAGAAAATTTGATTTGATCCGGTCATGCAGGAGTAATGAAAATAATTTGTAAAGATGCACATTAAACTTGTAGTTAGACTGTACCGCGTGACAGGACCTAGTTCTTTCGATTCGTTTATCCTTCCGCTGAAAGAAGCCAAAAATTCGAAAGGGAGCTTCGAAATTGTCTATCTCCAATTGCCTATTTACAATGACCTTGTAAAAACCAGCAAACAAACCAACATTGCAGATTTTTTTAAAGAGGATAGAAGGTGCAAAATATCTAAATGAAGAAAAAGGTTCTGTAAGCGAAGGTGATATCGTTCAATCGAAAAAAACGTTCTCGTTTGATTGTACTGAGCAGCAATGAGGAAGAAATTTATTAAATTAAAGTCGTATTAAATGAAAATAATATTTTTTGTTTCATTTCGTTTTGTATTTTACATACATTTATATTTTTAATCAAAATTAAGTTGTTTATAGGGAATTAAAAAAAAATAAAGTTTGTTTTTAATAAGTTTTCTGAACATGACCCCCCTTTATGTAGTGGCTCTGGGTCTCATAATAACACGGTTTCACACAACACGGCCTTTTCTAGGAACCTATCTACCGTGTTATAGGAGGGTTACCTGTATATATATATATATATATATATATATATATATATATATATATACAGTGGTACCTCGACTTACGAGTTAATTTGTTCCATGACGGAGCTCGTAACTCGAAATACTCGTATCTCGAATCAATTTTCCCCATTGAAATGAATGGAAATGCCATTAATTCGTTCCGGGCTCCCCCAAAACACCGCAATTTTTTGTTACATGTTTTTAAATAAGAAAAATGTGCTTATAAACGACAAACATTGTATAAAAACGCAATATAATAGAATGTACTGCAATAAATTTGTTTTATTAAGTGTAATGTACAACATTTACCTTGGAGATCAGACTTGAAGATGCTGATGGAAGAGGAGGAGAAAGGCTGAACTGAAAAATTAAATCTTATTCGATGATTTTTTACCTTTTCGCCCCTCTTTCCTCACTTTCTCTTTTATTACCAGCTACTCTCGAGAAGCTACTTTCGTTTCATTATCAGCTATTTCGTGAACGAGTGAGACACGGAAGCTGAAAGATTGTTGCATCGTTCACTGTGGCTGTATTGTCCAGATTCTTCTTTCTGAGAATTCGAAGAACGTTTTCTCAGTAGAAGGGGGAGAGCTTGCAATACTAGGACCAAGGACATCCCATCCCTTAGACCCCATGGGGAGTTCCAGTGTGGGGGAGGGAATTGAAGCTATCTCTCTGCGAGAGAGGTTGGAAGCTGTTCGGTTTCTGAGGGAGACTCAAGTTTGGGCAGAGCAAGCTGCCCCGGGTGGTATTTGTTCAGTATTAAAATCTCGGTTTAAGACTGGATAGTAGTTTCAGAATAATATGAATACAGTTGTATAATTATTGTACATAAAGGTTGTAAATATTATATGCTTCTTGTGTTCTTATTTGATGAGCACGTAACATGGCATTCGCTGCTCAAACTAGCGGTGGGATATCTGAAGCTTGCTCGTAACCCGAATTTTAGCTCGTACCTAGAAGCAAAAAATTTACCGAGAGAATGGTCGTATCTCGAAAAACTCGTAAGTCGAGGTACCACTGTATATATATATATATATATATATATATATATATATTTGTATTTTTCCAATGATGCCTTTTTTCTCGCATTTGTTTTATGCATCCTATAATGGTCGACCGCCACCGTGTAACAACTGATCGACAGGAATAGCAACAAAACCCATGATTTGTTGTCATTTGTAGATTTTGACGCCAGGGGCCTAGCAACTAGACCTTCCAATTATTTTAATATCTCCAGCGCAACAAGAGGACAGTTGCAATGCTATTCATATCAGTATTGAGACTGCTCATGGGAAGTAAAAACAAAACAAAACAAAATAAATCACAAATGGACAGTTTAGAGCATTTGTACTCCTATTGCAATTAAATCTAACTTACAAATTTTAGCAACCTCTTTCTCACCTGTCCCGCACTTTGTTCCATTTTCCCTTCAAATGTGAATTCCATTGGTTACTTTGGGATTCGAACCCGAGACTTTCTATATTCCAGTCATCAGTCTTCATCCTTACACCTCTAAGACTTCCACTGCCTTTATTAAAAAGTTAAAGAATCTCTCAAAGTTTCCAAAGATTTTAATCTTAATCAATCTATAACTCAAAATAAAATTAAAATATTAGCGTTTAAAGTTGGCTGTTAGAGGAACTTTTAAATTTAGCCAATAGGTGTATGTATTTCTGAAATAAGTAAATAAGCAAGAAATGTGTAAAACAAGTATTTCTTTATTCATTGAAAACACTGACAAAATCTTACAAAGCATGTGGCTATTGCTTGGAGAGTAATATATGGAGTAATTTTTAGTGACCTCTTTACCCGATATCCCTTTTTTATTAAACAAAGTATAGAATTTAGAGAATAATGTAAGGAATAATTTGAAGTAAAATATTCTTAATCTAATGTTTGAATCTTTAAGCCTTTACCTGACATCATTTTACTAAGGATATCAAATATAGAGTCCTTAGTAAGCAATGCAAGACATAATTTAAAGTAAAACATTCCAAATATTTAAACCCAGATTTTAAGCCTTTTAATGACTTCATTATTTTAATAAGCAAATCAACCATTGCGCCTAGGGAGCAATGCAAGGCATGACTTTAAGTAAAACATCCTGAATTATCACAATGAATTTTTAAACCTTTTTACGACTCCCTGATTTTACTAATGAAGTCAACCATAGAACTTAGAGAGAAATGCAAAACATAATTTAAAGTAAAACTGTGAATATCAAATCTGAAATTTTAAACTTTTTCACGACTTATTTTACTAAGCAAACCAACCATGGTGCTTAGAGATCAAGGCATAATTTAAAGTAATTCAAAAGAAATCCTGCCTTACCTTACGGTTATGCAGCATAATAACTGAGTGAACAATCACGCGACAGCAAGCCTGCTCCAAAAGCGCCCCTTGCTATCAAATTTTTCCTACAACCTCAACCCCGGGGAATTTTCCTAAAAGTGAGCAACTACCAAACCTTGATGTATCGAGACTCACCCTTTAAATGGAGTCTTTATTCCAACTATAACATTTACATATATTAGAAAATATACAAGATATACATGCAGTCAAATGCTATACATATAATATACAATGCTTGCTTAAATCCCCCATTGCAACATATTTACAATATAATATAATACTTATACAACATGAATCCTATTCATAATATAACGCAATAATATTAAACACCATTTTTCATAATAACTTAATAATAATCATTGTATAACACATGTTTACTACAATCCAATAAGTTTAGATGAGTATTTTCAAAATACAAATCTAACCCATATTAATTAAATAAATAAAGTTGTATATACCTTATATACAAATACCTATTTACATAGAGTATTCAACTCGAAAACTCTTGAACAATAAATTAATAAAAATTCCATATTATACAGTTCTACAAATAAATACATATAGCACCACCCCGCTATTCATCACTTGGCGCCAAGTGCATCCCGCAGAAGTCAAAAGTTAGTCATCAGCCTAGTTTAAAGTAAAACCTATTAAGTCTCAAAAGTGAATTTTTAAGCCTTTCCATGACTTTCTAATTTTACAAACCAAATCAACTACAGAGCTTAGTAAGAAATGCATAATTTTTACTCTTGAAACAAAACCTCCTAGGTAGTAAATAAGAATTTTTGTTTGCATGACCTCCTTGCTTTACTCAGCAAAGCAAATAGGAATGTAAGGGAATATATATATATATATATACATACAGGTAACCCTCCTGTAACACGGTAGATAGGTTCCTAGAAAATGCCATGCTGTGTAAAACCGTGTTATATGAGACCCAGCGACAGTTCAAAAAGGGGGGGTTACGTTCTGAAAACTTCTTAAAAACAAACTTTTTTTAAAATTCCATATAAGCAACTTAATTTTTATTAAAAATATAAATGTATGTATAACACAAAACGAAAAGAAACAAAAAAATATTATTTTCATTTAATACGACCTTAATTTAATAAATTTCTGCCTCATCATTGCTCAGTACATTCAAACAAGATCGTTTTTTCGATTGAACGATATCACCTTCACTTTCAGACCCTTTATCTTCATTTAGATTTTTTGCACCTTCTATTCTCTTTAAAAAAATCTGTAATCTTGGTTTGTTTGCTGGTTCTTACAAGGTCATTGTAGATTCACGGTATGGAGATAGACAATTTTGCAGCTACCTTTTGAATTTTCGGCTTCTTTCAGCGGAAGGATCTGCATTCAGGAAAAATGATTCAAGATTTTCAGCTAAGTTTAGGCATTCTTGTAATTTTATAGAGTTATAAATGAATAAATTATAATTTGTTTATACATTTTCATGTAAAGCCACTATAGTTCATTATTCCTTCCCGTCATTATTTTAAAGCAATTTAGTTTTTAAATGTGTTAAACAAAAATCATATTATCTAGTGCTATAGAAGTACAGTGTTGTACAAAGGTTTTCGCAATTTTTTTATCGTGTTAGAGCGAAACCGTGTGGTAAGATGCCGTGCTGTAGGAGGGCTACTTGCATGCATGCATGCATGCATACATACATACATGTACTTGGAATTTTACAGAATTTAAGCTATTCATCTCAAGTTTCCGAATTTCATTTAATTCGGGCGTTAAAAAATATTTTTTAATGTTCTGTTCTCTCCAATGTGTACAATTCGAGATCGTGTAGTAAAACAATACTTTTTCAACTGCTGTTCGTCTACGGTGCACAAAACAGAGCAATCAAGTATTGCTGGCGAAACGGCATTGGAGCATTTCGAACACGACGAAACGTCCTTGGCGTGAATGTTTGATTTTGACCAATTGACCACACGATATGCTTGCCCTAAATATTGGTAGATGATCGCGTGGTCATAATTTACGAAATTAACGGTGGTAGGTTTTCACGTGGACGCATTATGTGCGTTTCAAAGAAATCTTATGCAAGTTCTAGTTTAATTGGAGTCTTGCACATGTTTTTACTTTCATATAAATATTTTAATTAGAAAGACCCTTTTATCTAAACCGGCTGGACCGGTTAAAGGAACATGTCTAATGTTACAAGACGGGATTCGGTCAGAATTAGCGTCAGGTCCGATTAACCGGTGGTCCATTTGAAAGTGTGTCGACTGTATATATATATACAGTGAAACCTCCGAAAAGCGGACAGTCACGGGACCAAAAGTTTTGTCCGTTATTAGGAGGTGTCCGCTATTGGGGAGGACAACCTTTTAATGAAAAAAGTTTTTGCACTTCTGTCTGACATTTGATTGAAAATTACGGCTGCAATTTTAATTAAAAAGGAAAAATTAATTAGGTAAGAAAAGAATAACTATTTACTACTTTACCTTTTAATTGTGGCTAATCCTTTTATCTTGCATTAAGTAATCCCAAAATACAATGTATTGGAGCTAAATTATTTTAATTACTACTGAAAAAATCTGTTAACAAAGTTTGATTTCTCTTTTTTACATAGCAAACCTGTTTTTCAAGGTGAATCTTCATAATATTTAGATTTGCTCGTCCCTCCGAATCTTCATTGCTCAGAAAGAACTGTTTTAATTGTTCGCTTTATTTCAGTGCTTCCGAATAATCTTTAATTTTGCAGTCTTCCATTGACGATTCCTCATCATCATCCTCAGAAAGGGCCAGATCTTCAGTGGTGTCCCGATGAATGAAATTTTAAACATGCAGGTTTTCTTCCTCAATGGATAAATCGTCGTCTATCTTGACATACTCTTCAACGCTGACATTTGAATCCAAATTGACTACTAAGTTAGATCCGGAAGTTTTTTTTGGCTTTTTTCAGTAGTACTGTCAGTTGCCACTTCGGTTGTACTCAAAAACCCCGCCTTCTTAAAACGTTTTAGAACGCATCTAGGTTCCACATTTTTAAGGACTGGCGCAGTCCAGGATATTGCAAAAGAGATACCGATTTTGCCAACTCTTCGCTGGATTTGCAGGAGATAATCCGTGAAAGCACATGTGTCAGAAGCAGCTTTCTGTATCATACTTTAAAGCTGCGGATAATTCCCTGAAGTGGCTATGGCATCGAAGTGGTGTTAGGAGGTAAGAAAATTAAATTAACACTTTTGAGCTTTAAATCATCAGGATGGGAAGTAGCAATGTCCATGAATAGAATGATTTTTCTCTTTTGTGTTTTCCTTTTGTTGTCTATCTCCACCAGCCAATCGCTCATTATCACGCCATACACGCATTATTATTTGACTTCCACGAAACACTAAGTTTTCGTGCATCATTGTTCTTGAAACATCCAGGCTTCTAAGGAAACATCTAGGCTTTGTAAAGACGCATAAGCATATATTTTTAGCTTGCTTGTTAGAATAAATTTGAAATGTTTGTCAAAATAATTTAAAGTTTTTCAAAAATACCTGTCCGCTATTCGGAGTGTCCGCTATCCAGAGGGAATAACATGGATTGTCCTATATAAAAGGACTGGGACTCGTAAAAATGTCCATTAAATAGAGGTGTCCGTTATTCGGGAGTGTCCGTTAAGGGAGGTACCACTGTATATATACACTGCTGGTCATTAATACTGCAACACCCTGAAGGAGGAATGATACAAATTTCAAATTCGCATGAAAGGAAGAAGATGTTGTGATATGCAAATGATTAGCATTTAAGCATTTAAGCGCAACCGAACGACGCAGGAGGGAGAAACGGCATCTCAAAATCTGCATAAAAAGAAAGTTAAGCAGCGGGTTTCTCATTCGGAAATCGCATTTGAATATTGGTTGTTTGTGAGAAGATCGTGTTATGCCTCCTATAAGAAGGAGAACCGGCTACCAGTACGAGTCGGAATTCGCTAGCGGCAGGATCATGGCGTATCGAGAGTGCGGTTTATCGTTCCGCGATATTATTCCTCCATTTGGTCGGATTTCAACGACTGTCATGAGAATATGGAATCGATGGATTCAGGAGGGTCATACTGAACGCCATTCAGGATCTCAACGGCCTCCCGCCACTAACGCCGGAGAGAACAGTCATGTTGTCGGGTCGGCCTTGCAGGATCGTACAGCCATATCATGGACATTAAGTCTGGAAATGGTCTTGTTTGCAGCACGAAAAGTATCCGCAAGGACAGTGCGACGATGTCTGAAGCAGCACAGACCGTCTGCACGGAGACCATTATTGCATCTCCCCTTGACACTGCACCATAGAGACGCCTGGCGACAGTGATGCACCCAACGACAAAACTGGAGTGGTACCATGTCGTCTTCTCAGACGACATGGTGCCACTCCAGAGACGAGAGCCGGTTCTGTGTGCAGCATCATGATGGACGTATCTGTGTCTGGAGGCACCGAGGAGAACCACGTGGCCTACTTTCATTCGACATCGTCATACGAGCCGTGCACCTGGTGTGATGGTATGGGTTGCCATTGGGTACACGGCACGAATACCTCTTGTTCGAATCGTCGGTAATCCGAACAGCCAGCGATATATTTCTCAGATCTTATGGTCGGTGGGTGTGTCCTATCTTCGAGGCCTCGGAGACGTCACCTTTCAACAAGATATCAGAAGACCGCGCATGTTGCCCGTTGTATCCTGACCTACCTGGTTAGGACACGACCTGTTACCCTGGTCAGCACGTTCTCCAGATCTCTCACTCACTGAAAACATCTGGTCATGGATTGCTGAAGACTGGGCCGCCACCGCTCTCAAGACACTGCGATTGATGAAGTGTGGCATAGACTAGAAGCGCCATGGATTGACTTGCCCGTATCTGTCATTCAAGCCCAGTTGACTCGATGCCTAATCGGCTTAGAACCGTTTTCCCGGGTCCGAAATTAGTAAACACAGCTGCCAGAGGCGGCAGCTGTGTGTACTTATTTCGGACCCTGTGTACCCTCAAAATGCCTACAAATTTAATCATGTTTTCTTCCTACTATGCTGTTTATGTACAACAAGTAAAGTTTTGTTATGTGCTTTCCTTTCTGGTGTTACAATTTTAATGGCCAGCAGTGTATATATATATATATATATATATATATATATATATATATATATATTGCTATGAGGAGTACCAGAGATACCCCTTTGCGTTGTGTAAAATAGGGAGGTGAACTCCAAAGGGAACTATGCGTTTATAAATAAAAATAACAACATTTATTATACAATATTTTACAAGAAAAGGTCAGGTTTACATATTGCATTTAAGATCTTGGTTAGGCATATTTTAACAGAATTAGGGCATACTTTATCCGCTTCCTGCGGCACAACCATTACGGGTCGAGTGAAATAAAGTTCTATTTTCCAAAAATTTCTAAAAAAGAAACACCAGCACTATTTGAAGGGAAGAAATGACCAACCTGGGGAGCTTTGATGAAACAGCAGGGCAAGGCATGGACTCGTCGTGGCACTTATATCGGAGGAGGCTTTAGGTATCGGGTTAAAAATCATGTGGCCCTTCACTAGCGGAGGCAGCAGGATTCGGCGCTGGCGGTTGAACACGGACATCTCGCCATTATTCGGGGGCGTCTTTTCTTTCCAGGATTTCTTCGCAGCTCGCTACCTCAAATCGCTCTCTCGCTCTCCCTCCGATCGTCGTTTATCTCCCACACTCGGGGCTCCCACATTTTGATTATGACTCCCCCCCAGGTCAGTTATTCAAGTAAATTTATTGCCTCTTCGAGTTTTTTATTCGAGAGCAGGATGCTACGACATCCTCACGGTTGACCCACGTGGTACTCTTATTTCCAAGAAAATTGGATGTCCGTTGCACTTCCTGGAATTTCTTTCTCCCGTCCTGAGGAATTCAGGGGGTGCGATGTTTCTTGGAAAATTGGTGCAGTTCCCTCTTTTTCCAATATGGCCGTTTTATGCCCCGTAATCGTGTTGGAAAAACAAAATGGCTATGACGTTGGAAGGAGTTCAAAATGTCCAAATTGTGTATCCTTCACAACATATATGTATATATATATATATATATATATATATATTTATATATATATATATATATATATATATATATATATATATATATATATATATATATATGACGAACCAGTCTAAATGGCGGCCCGAAGCGTGCTCTTAATAGCGTTAATCCCTTTTAACTCCTTAAAACTAATTAATCATTATGCAGTCAGTGAAGTAAGGCCTGTGGCAAAGAACTACAAGTAAATTACATCTAACTAGTTTATTTCCAAATAATAACCTACTCTATTCAATCTGTAATTAAAGTCCAAGGAATTCATCTCTCCCCTCGCGATGCGTGACCGCACTGCCGAATCTCCCACCTTCTGCGTGAATTCGCTATTGTTTTAGACCATCTAAACTTATCGCGCATGCGTGTGACGTTTGCACCGAAGATGAGGCAAAGGCGTGACTACGGATGTCAATCAAATCCAACGGAAATTCTCCCGATTTTCTCGATGCTTTTCGAAATGGCTTAGAAAAATGGCGTTCGGCGCCAAGAACCAAATTAATCCCGAAGCCCCCCTTAAATTTAAATAAATTATTCTTTCCCCAGTTGATTCCTTGACATATATATTTCAGAAAGCACGAGTCTACTAAGCAAATGTGTACTATTATGCGAAAGAAGTGCTGATAGAAGTCATTTTTTAATAAATATCTTTCTACTGTAAGGAGCAAAAATAAGTAATTCCTAACCAAAAAATTATGCTATATTTGGAGTAAAAATTGATATAACTAATATTCTATATTTTTTCATTTTTTCGTATTTCTTTCTGTATAATTTAGTTTTAATACAATGTATTTTTAAAAGCCTTTCTGCGTTAATGCCTGCAATTATGCTCTACGCTTTATAGATTCTTAGAGAATTTGTTTATTTCACTTGTCGTGCCGAATGATTTGCCGAGCTACAAAGAAGTAACTTAATTCGACAGTTCTACAGGTATTCTTTTTTCATCATTTTTTGAGGATATTTCAGTGCCATGGTGGGGTTTTATATATATACAGTGGACGCTCGTTAATTTGAACTCGGTTAATTCGAACTTTCGGTTAATTCGAACTAAACCAAAGGTTCCAAAAAACTTGTATTGGAGTTAATGTTAAAAATATCTCATTAATTCGAACTAAATTTTTATCACTTCGGTTAATTCGAACTAAAAATTTGACAAAAAAAATTTTTTTTTCCTCGTTTAATGGAGAAAATGCACACTGTATTTATTATTTTGTGTGTCAAAATTTCTTTTCTGTGTAAAGAGGCACATGCCTGCATTCCTAGACTATTGCATGTCCGATAAACATTAGTAGCTATTGTCCTTCTTATTAGTGCTAAACGGAAAAAGCAATTTTCCTTTATTTGGATCGATTTTCTTAGAATTTCAAAATAACTAGTCTTTAGTACAGATTCTAGGGAGCTGCGTCAGTTATAACTGCAGTGCAGACAAGTTAATGTGGTCTAGTTTTTCTTCCTCATTGTGTGGTTTGAACGTGTAAAAATTCAGGATGTCTACACGTGGAAAGTACAAAACCCTAACTTTGGAGACAAAGGTAGAAATTTTAAGGAAAGTAGAGAATGGCGAATGTAAAACAAAGTTAGCAGCTGACTATGGAATTAAAAAAAATTGCCTTGTCAACTAATTTGAAAACCAAGGAGTCAATTTTAGATTCATGGGAAAAATCAAAATTTGCTAGAGGAAGGAAACGCATGGGAAATGCACCCCAAGAAGTTCTAGAAAAAGCTCTACTGCTATGGTTCCAGGATGTTAGATCTCGAAATTTTCCGATAAATGGACCCCTAGTGCTGACGAAGGCTGATGAATTGGCAAGTCGAATGGGTATTGAAGATTTTAAATGCAGTGATGGATGGCTTTCTCGATTTAAGTCAAGGCAAAATATTTCTTATCAAACTGTATGTGGCCAAAGCTCTGATGTAAACGAAGACGTATGCACTAATTTCGGTAGGAAACTGCCAGGGCTTTTCTATACTTACCTGCCGAAAGATATTTTTAATGCGGCCATAATGGACAAAGCCATAATGGATTCTATTAAAACTCTGAAAGCATTTATTCAGATGGAACCTTCCTCTGAAAATGAATTGAAATGTTTACTTCAAATCGAGAAGCTGGCTGAACAATGTAGGCATCATAAACAGAACCAAACATCCATTTTACAGTTTTACCCCAAAGTTTAATTCATATTTTTATCAAAAGTTTACTTTATACTGCATATCTTCTGCTTCATTTCATGATTAAGGTAAGTCTGTATTGCTTTTTAATATGTTTAACTTTAGATAACATAGTATAATATATTTTTTGGGGTTATACATACTCGGAGAGTTTCTTCTTCAGTGATACACATTTAAAGTTATATATTTTCTCTTAACATCGGATAATTCGAATTTTTTTCTGAGAACCTTTGAGTTCGAATTAACGAGCGTTCACTATATATATATTGCACACATAAGAGGATAGTTGGCAAACAGTATAAATCGTAGAATTAATATATTAATAATTATTTTTAATTTTTTCTATTCACAATGACTGCCTCTTCTTACCCTTTCCTTAAATTATCTTATAACAAGTCATTTTCAACTTGTTTGTAAGTTTACTCAAATAATTCAGCTACAGGTAGTTATCATTGTGTTAATTTTTACCAGAAATGTCGCGATAAAGACTCGTTTTTAAATCCTTACTCATAACTATTACTTATTAAATCATTACTATTTAAATTTATCTGTGCTGTGCAATTATGCTAATTATTGTCCCTGTTTTGAGTTATTTTAACTTGTTCTTGTAAGATGTTTGTTGACGCACTCCTTTATCACCTGCGATTACTTCTCATCTTTCATCGACTTGGAGTGAATCTCTTGTGCTTTTCGCTATTTCTAAACGAATTTCTACCGTATTCGCGGGTTTTGATCCCATAACTTTGCTCCGTTGCCATTATGTATTTTTTTCAAAAATGTGTTAAGCATCGTCCAATATCAGGATGCATTTATATCAAAGATCACATTTTCCTAAAACAATTAACAACAAACCTTTAACATTAAACAAAATTTCAAATTTTTTTTACTGAATTGGGTTTTATTCATATTTTGAATATTAGCTTCAATTTTTTTTAAATTTACAGTATTTCATAGGAATGTATAAGTTTGTTTAATCTATAGAAGACGTATATAGGCATATATATATATATATATATATATATATATATATATATAGTACTTTCGGTTTGGTTTGGAGCACTACGGTCACCTTTTAGCTACATGAGGGCTAATTTGACCGGGACCTACAATTTAAAGCCGATTCCGAACAGCAACAGACATCCATGTCAACAGTGGGACTAGAACCCACAGGATCTGAACCGAATGCCAGCACCCTAGCCATTCGCCCCTCACCTGGCTTACATAGTGTTTTCAGGCAACTGTATTTTATTTTTTGAACTTTTTACCTGATGCATGGTCATTCGACCAACTGTTTCTTGAAAAATTAGGTATGCTAATCCAGCATCCGTGGCCCCGAGTTTGTAATTATAGATATTTTTTAAAACAAATTAGTTTCAGTTCAGTTTTATAGTTTATATTTTATTGCTTTACATGTCCCTCGGGTAAAAATTTCGCTGATATAATATGACAGTAAATAAGGTTGTGCTAATTATTATAGAAAAACATGAAAACGGAAATTTTATAAAAAGTTTTTAATCAATTTATAATAGGAATATTTGTATAAAGTTAAAAAAAAAGAAGTTTCACTAATTCATTTTTACGCTGTTTTCAGTTGAAAGGTTTAAAATGGGTGCACATACAGAAAGAATCTAAAATTTTCGATACTTATTCCACCAACTTGTACTTTTTATAAAGCTAAAGATTCTTTCAAGCATCTTTATGATAATTTTTGCACGTTTAAAAAACATTTAACCCATCTAACTGATCTATTACTGTGCTCTAACACCATTTTTTCTTTGAAATTTGGTGGTTTGGTTTACAGGTTTTATCTCTTGTAAGGAAATTTCTTTGTATATGAGCAGTTATTTATATTCATACATATCTGAATGGACACTGAGTTACGGATCATTAAGCTTAACAGATATCAATTGAGAGCATTTAAATTACATTGTCATCCCAATAATAATAGTTACATATGATGGCATTCCAGAGACATTATGTCTTTGGTTCTATTCACATTTGGTATGATTACTGTTGAATGGGCGTACGTGAATGGAATAATTAAGTATCCATTTTGCGCAACTGCTTATCTTAAGCAAAAGGTATAATGGCGTATAAATTTCATTTTGAACCTCCTGTTATCGAATCTGATAAATGGACGACTACGCGTGAATCACCGGATAACCAGCATAATCCAAAAGTAGTATTTCATCTCGTTGAAAAAGAAGCTCCATATGAGCTATATATTTGGGTTTTTAAAAGGATTTAAATAAAATTTTTAATAAAACATATTTACTGTTTAACGTTTATAATGTTTTTTTAATATTCAATTGCTTACCACGCTGATATGCACTTTCAGGCAACTGTATTTTATTTTTTGAACTTTTTCGTGATACAGTCTTTCCGTTACAGTCTGTATTCCGTTAGAGTCTTCCGATAAAATCTTTCCAATAACAGTTTCCTGGAAAGTTAGATTGCTAATCCAACATCCGCGGACTCGAGTTTGTCAATTTAGATATTTTTTAAAACAAACCATCTTCAATTCAGTTTTTATACTTTAGATTTTATTACTTTACATCTCTCTTGAGTATAATACATAAAGAAGGTTGTGATAATTATGATAGCAAACATAAAAATGGAAATTTCATAAAAAGTTTTTGATAAAATTATAAAAAAAAATATTTGCATAAAGTTAAAAAAAAAGAGAAATTTTACAAATTTATTTTTATGTTGTTTTCAGTTAAAATATATAAAGGTGGGTGCACATGCAAAAAGAAATTTTCAATACATATTCTCCCAAATTTTGCTTTTTATAAAGCTATGATCATTTCAAGCATCTTTAAGATAATTTTTGCATGTTTTAAAATACATTTAGACTATTTAATGAAAATATTTAACCTGTTAAATTAAAAACTACCTGGAGGTCAAGAATACCAACCGTATTTGATGGGTTGTATATAATAAAACTTTTTTTCCAATGGCAGGGAGCTGAGAGATGCATTTTTCCCGAGAGAAGCCAGAAGAGTGTGACCACTTCGCCGCATGCGTGCCCCGGGTGGACCACAGGGGATGGGTCCACGCTACACCCGTACCGATCCCATAATTTTGAACCGAGTCAAGTGACGACACCGGAACACTTGACCCCGCACCTCTAGAGGTAATGATTGGGAACTTGGAGTACATTGCAGCTACGACAAATTTTTTCCGTGCACCAGCCGCCATTAGTGAACACGTCAGTGGTTTGACCAGCGTCGGGTATCGAACCAGCAACTTTCAGATCACTGGCTGGACGCCTTTGCTGACCGGGCCACCGCGACCTTTAATAAATCTAACTATGAACAGTAGTATTAGAGATTAAAACCAACTTTTTCTATTTTTAAACTCGTATTGTAAAAGTTGCCAATCAACTGTTAGTAAAATTTTATTTTTTACACATAGATTTATAAAGCTAACTAGAGGCATTTTTCATGACTTATTGGTAAGTGATTTTACTGAATTTTTCAATGATTCTAAACAGCAAGAACTCCGAAGAGTATTGTTATACTCGTCAGAATACATTACTCCTTAACTAAATAAAAATAGGGTGTTTCAGAAGGTTATACACAATTTTGCAAAAGAACATAAAATAACCAGCAAGACAAGCCTAGCAGATTAGTTGTCATAATTTATGGAGAATGTATGTAGGAATAACATATTTTAACTACTAACATTATTTTAACTTTAAGTGATACTAATATACTAATTAACAAATCAAAATTGAGGTGTTATTAAATAAAACACATCATTTTTTAGGCATCTAACATTATTACCAAATGAAACAACAATTGGAGTGATACGTCACATTGTTATAAAATGACGTCTTCCAATGGTGCAGAGAGAAAGTACATTGTGTGTTTCGGCTTGAGGGAATAAAAGTCTGCAACACTAGTTCTGATAAATTCAACTTTCAAAAGCCCTGATGGATTAGAATCAAAGGCATCCCTAAAGTAGACAAGACGTAGAGCTGTTGCTGAATTTCGCCTGGCAACGGGCTAAGACTGTTAATCAAAATACCTGTATCACCTCAAAATCTTCCCTGATCATTTCTGCGGGCTCTGCGATCTTGGGGAGATTATCAATGATACTCACCTGCTTCGGTGTCCTGCTCTTCGAAAGATTTCCCTTTCCGATCATTATTGGAAAGCAAGGGACTTTCTGAGTTCATAGACTATTACTGAGCCGACTTTTGATCTTGTGCATTGTTTTTATTATCTTTTTTTCTATGTTTATCGGCTCAGTTGTCTTTAGACTTGCCATTAGAAATTTTAAAAAAAAGTTCGGATGAATTTTCACTCTTGGTGTGGCAAAGGGCATCCTAGAAGTCATGAGATCTGCACATGGTACGAAAATTTTATGGTAATTGGCAGTTTAGTGCATCATACAAGGGGAGAGAAGGGGAATTTATATCAGAGTCTGTTGTGGAAAACATTCTGTAAAATTTTTAAGACTCTCTAAGAATTCCTCCAGACGTACGTCTCGGGAAATTTAATGAGACAAACTTTTAAAACCATTAAAGTTTCCTCAGCCAACTTGGACTAACTGTGCTCTATAGTTACAGCCTCCATTAATACCAGATAGTGCCTATTTTGTGAAGCTGGAAACTGACTACGAAGGTATTTCAGATAAATTATGAAGCGAGGGCAGTTATATTGAACTTTTACTCAGTGTGTTTTAACTTTAAGGTGACTGCCTACGTTGAAAATGCTATTTTTTGACTATTTTTGTCAATTTTATTTTTTGCAAGAATCATGTAATTCAATCTTTTCTCTTTTTAAAACCGTTTTGATTTTCATTCTATATTAATTAGAAGCAGAGTTATAGCTATTTTTTAAAACATCGTCTGATACAAAATTGAAGTGACAAACAACTTTAAATGCGTTTTTTTCAGAAGTATGTTTTTTAGCACAAATCTCTACCGTTATCATGATATCTCACATAATAATGCATATAATTTGATAAAATTTTCAGGAAATGTTTTAGATGCTATTGTTAATGAAATGACGCACAATAATTGAAGTATAATAAATAGTTTTTTGTTTGGGGCTGTTTTTATAAGGAAAGGAATGACGAATTGGGGAAAATTTTCATATTGGAACATAAAATTGTCTGTATCATTTTTGCATTTTAAAATTTCTCTTAGATTGAGGGTCATTTTGAAGATAACTGTTATATGTAGGAAGGAAATTAAAATAGTAGCATTAGAATTTTGTGCAGAGTGATCGGCGTTTTAGCTAAATTTCATTAAAAATTGCTTCAAATTGACCAATTTATAAAAAAGTATTGTATTTACAGGCAAGTTTTTTTTTATTTTTTATTTTTAAATGCTATTTTACCATAAAAGACCAAAAATTCCTTAAAAAAAAACAATTTAAAAAAAAATTAGCTCCGAACGTAGGCAGTCACCTTAAGTGTCATAAAATATTTTCGAACTGATGAAAGGGATTCGTCGATCTCTGCTTACTTTGTATTGCCCTTCTATGCTGCATCTTTTTTCAAACATCCTCTTGAATAAAGCAAATTTCTTTAAAACTGACAGGAGTTAACGAATAATAAATATTTACAAAAATCTTGGCACGTGCCCAATGAATAGATGCAAACTACTGAATCATCCTTAAAACAGAGATATAAATTCAAATGCTTCCGGTTTTTGTGAGAAATCATCCCCCAAAGTGAGAAAACTCATTCACATAAATACGGTAGAGAATCAAAAATACAGCCATTCAAATCTATTCTCGATGTTTTATATTCCATCATTAACCTCAGATAAAATATGAGTTCATTTATAAATTCATTGCTGCCATCTATCGGCTAAAAGGAGAATATTTTATTCGCGGCAAAACTTTGATTTCATAGAAAGGTGCAAGTTTGGTAATGGGGTGCTAAGCGGATGGGGAAAAAATGCTTGAATATGTTTGAAAGAGGATAAATCGATCAAAATTGTCATCGAATACTATTTTGGGGATCATTCAAGTTACTTCTCAAAATAATGATGAAAAATTAATTACTATTCTTGAATCATCAATCACTTTCTTTGAATACCGTCTTTTTCGGACCATAAGACGCACCACAAATTTATGGGAGGATTTTCAGAAAATAGTTTGAATTTTGTTGGGTATATAAAGATATTTTAAATTTCTTACTTAGTAAAGAAATAAAATAAATGTAATTAAAAATATATATAATATATATAATAAAATATTCATTTTATTTTAATGTTACCTTCGGACCATAAGATGGCCCCCAATTTTAAGTCGATTTTTTATGCAAAAAGGTAAGTAATATGGCTCGAAAATTACGGTATTCTATCACATTTTAACTCAAAATAAACTCTCAGTTCGGCGCCGTATTGAAATTAGCCTGAATTCTTCAAAAATCCACTGAACAGTGGGTAGAACATTGGGTCATGGATGGTTTAGTAAACTAAAAAATTGGACAATACACACACGCTAATCTTAAGCAATCATATTTCTATTTTAATAGCAATTCTTGTTTGCAACAACAGAAAACACAACTAACAATTCTCGAGAAATTCCATTCAATCACTAAAATACCGATACATTTTTTTGCAATTAAAAACATCACAGTCATTTCTCAAAACTCAATTCACCTTTTAATGGATTTGACATCAACTGTAAACAGTAAATTATGCACTGATCCCTTGCGATGCTCTAAAAAGCAGAATAAACGCCGATTTCCTGATTCCTGTGGGTAGTAAACGGCCCACGCCTTTCAAATCTTGAAGATTGGTGTGTTTACAGAACATTCATTCATTTCAGTCTTGCGTTCTGATTCAAAATAATTGTTTATTGATATTAAGCGTCACTTAGAGGATCGTACACTCTCACGGGTTTGTCTTGGTGTTTAAAAAAGTATTGCATGTTGTATTAATAATAAAGTATAATTTTTTTTACATGCTACACAAACATCTATTTCATGGAACAGGTGAGGGAAGTGCTATCTATTTCGTAGATTAAGTAAAGAATTCCAGCAGAGAGAGTACAGAAAAATAAAAGCTTCAAATCTTTCATAAATTGATTTAATATAGAGCTTCACGCTTTGTAGTTATTCGATTAACACATATTTACTGGTGTTTTGGGTATTGAAAAGAAATAAGCCATAAAATTTGACGTATAAAGTAGGGAACTGGTTTATGAAATAAATTAGAAAAGTCATTTTAAAAGAGAAGTAGCACATTACGTAGCACATGTCAGGTAAAAGATGTCCTGAAAATGTTGGAATCAGTTGTTAAAGCTAGCTAAATAGGAAAGCAAACGCTGATTTTAGAATACGATCGACTTAAGTAAGCTTTTGTCTTCCTTCATAACTGATGTATAATATGTTATTCAAAATAAGAAGCAAGACGTTATAAGACAGGAAAAAAAATTATAAAGCATAGATTATGTAGCACATTTATGGTACCTGGAAGTTGTACAAGTCTATCATAAAAATCATGGAACCACAGTGCTAAGCTTAAACACACGTATACTTCTGTGTTCGTGAAAAGAAGAGCTATGAAACAGGGCATCATGGTTTGTTTGTTTGTTTGTTGTCGTGTCTGCGGATAGAAGCACTATCCGCAGAAAAGGGAGTGCCATTGCCTCAAGAGAGGTTGGACTTCTATACGTCCCGCCACAGTCCGGTGTACATATGAATACAAGGAAATAGAAACATAAATCACACAAACACAGGAGAATTTGTATTAACAAACGATGACACCGGCGATGGATGATGAATTGCAGCTCCCCATTCTAGACGGGGGCTCTTTTTGCAGGCGGAAGACTGACGAGTTCCCCAGAATACAACCAAGTCTTATGCCGGAATCGAACCTGTGCCCTCGGTATGGCAGGCTGATGCCTTAACCACTTAGCTACTGGGCGACGGGCATTATGGCAACAAAATAAAATAGAAAAAAATCCTCATAATGTATCAGCGTAGATTGTCTAATACACTCCTGGTTAGGGATTTCAGATGAAAGTACGAGTCAGTCCTAAAAACTAGTGAAATAGGGAGCCGAACGTTTTGCTTAGTATTCGATTGACGTTTGTACACTTGTGTCTGCGGTAATCTATAGTAATTATAACAACTGACTTAATTCATAAAATTGATGAGAACGTATATATGCACCAGCATTTTGTGTCAGTTATCACTCTTACTGATTTATGAATGAAAGTGAATCATATTTTACTCAATTTATTCGAGTTTGATCACATAACGGGTAAGTTAGATAGTGTATTTTGATTTCTTCATTGATTTTCTATTTGAGAGAAAAAGTCAATTATGAATTTTTTGGCTACATTGTTGTTCATTAAAATTATAACACCAAGAAAGAATGTTGGATTACTCTTAAATTTTGTAGACGGATAGTTTATCATAGCAAAGGAAATTAATTAAAATCTAAGCTGTGTATGCAAATATGATCTTTGTACAAAACAGGCTGAAATATAAAAAGGAAGGCCCCAAAAAGCGAATCCCAAACATTGTGTCGGTGACCAATGTTCCATTAGTATTGCTGTTCTAGTAGCAAACATGCTTTATCGCAAAACGAGACAACATTATGAACTGTTGACAGAGAAACAAGGGATTTTTTGTATCGTGATATTGCTTCATGCGTTGGGTGCAACGCTATTACGGTTGTATGTGCACTTGAAGACAGTGAACACAAGAACTACGCGTCATCGTGAAGGGTTTCGAACATGTATGGCTACATCAGAAAGGGAACACAAGTACATGCTACGAATAGTGGTGACGAATAGAACAGCTACACCAATAACGTTAGCAAAACAATTGTGGATGGTGACACACCAGGCAATACCTGCCAGCATTGTTCGTTAGTATTTGCTTCATTGAGACTCGTATCCGTTGCTGTGATTTCTGTTTATCCTATATAATAGATGTCAGAGGCTTGAATGGTGCAAACAGAAAAGACACCGAGAACCATGATGGTTGGATTCTTGTTCGCAGATACGGTGAAAACGGCAATTGGAAGGGTGCGCTGTAAAGAGTTATTTTGTTTCTACTCCAAGCACAATGATTTGGGGGTGATATTTTATGCTTTTACTTTACACACAGATATGACAGTCATTTGGTAAGTTCAAGCAAAATTTCAGAGAAGGCGCCACTGCCCTGCAATTGTTTGCGCTTTCCTATTTAGCATGTTTCAAAGGCACGCATATCACGTTTTAAACATATACGACGTTTAGTCTGAGATTGACAGCTATTTTAGCCGTTCAACTCTTGTTAGTGCTCACAAAATGGAGAAAAACGTTTGATAAAACACTGCGTTTTAAAAGGCAAAACGACGGCAGAAACTAAACCCAGGAATGATAAATACTATGGCGAGTCTGAACCTTAGTTTAGGAAGGTTTATAAGTGATTTGTCGATATCCGTAACGGCCGAATGAGCACAAAAATGCTGAAAGTTCTGGTCGCCCTGCTGAGTTTACTTCGCCAGAAATTATTGAAAAAAAACCCCATAATTTGGTAATAAAAGATAGAATATTATAAGTGCGTGAGATTTCTATATCTGTTAGCATCCCTTCAGAACACGTACCCAAATATTTTGCATGAATATTTGAATAGGAGAAAGCTGACGGCAAGGTGGATGCAGTGTTTGCTAAAAATTGATCGAAAAGGTAATCGAGTGAAAGCCTCGATGCCCAATTTGGAACTGTTTCTAAGAAATCCAGAACTTTTGCTTTGTTTCGTAACGGATGATCAAACATGGATGTATCACTACCAGCCAGAAATGAAAGGACAACCAAAATAGTTAATTGAAGCTGATGAACCTACACCAAAGAAAGCAAAAAAAAAAAGGTTTCATCAGCAGGAGAGGTTATGCCCACTGTTTTTATAATGCTCATGGTATAATCTTTATTGACTAATTGAAAATAGGTCAAAGAATCACCGGAGGTTATTCTGAATGTCTACTGGATTGTTGAAATAGTGACATTAAAACGAAGAGTCCACAATTAACAGAAAAAGATTCTTTTCCATCATGACAATGCTCAGGCTCCTTCATCTCCGATTGCGGTGGCAAAACTGTTAGAATTTCTCTACAGAATCGATTCCAACCCTCTGTATTCTCCAGATTTGGCTCATAGGACTACTATTTGTTCCCAAATAGGAAAAAAAAGTTTCTTGGGTAGAATTTTGCAACAAATTCCGAATTGACTAGTGAAAAAAACTCCTACTTTGAGGAATTAGACAAGTCTTACCTTATGGAGAGGATTAAAAAATTCTTGAAAGCCGTTAAAGGAATGAATCGACCTTTTAAAGGAGATTATCTAAAAAGATGAGGAAAAAAATTTTATTAAAAAAAGTCTTTTTCACAATTTTTGAATGGACTTATCACACGATGAACAGTCAGCAGTACATCAAAAAGATCTTGGAACCAGAAGTCCTCCTCATCTTACAGATTCTTATTGAATCTATCTGTAAACAAAACATTGCTCGTCCCCTGTTACCTGAATTGAGTAATGTTTCCTGGGGTCAACAAGTACCACTTTTTTCTGGGATCACTCGGTCACTCGATCTTTCTCTCATTTAGAACACTTATGTTGCCGCATTTACACATTCGCGATCGCGCCACCTGCAAGACATTCGCGAGACATTAGTCACGCCCCTGCATCGACGCGAATGACCGTTCTCACATTTGCGCCTCTTGTTCTCATTTTTGCTTGCGTCAGCCAGTCGTCTGACATCTGGTGCCATTCGCCCCTTTGACTCATGCCAGAAAACCGCTCCCGAAGCGAGCGCCACGATTGGCGAGGAGAAACGGCGAGAACACCGTTTACACATTCGACTCTCCGCAATAGCGACCGTGTAAATGCGGCGTTAGATATCATTGCTCGAAAATTGTCTCACATATCGTCACTCGCAGTCACAAATGAAGAACCGTGGATGACTGACGAATCTTCAAAGAACATGTTACAGACAGACATCCAGAATTTTAATCAATAATGCTACGCCGAGTGCAAGCAATTAACTGCTCAAGGTAGACAAAAAAAACCCGATTTCAATAAGTTTCTTTTGACTTATTCACAGATGGCCCTTAAAATTGCAACACCATGAAGGAAAGATGATACAAAGGTCAAATTCGCATGAAAGGAAGAAGATGATGGGATATGCAAATGATTAGCATATAAGCGCAATCGAACGACCCAGGAGGGAGAACGGCATCTCAAACTAAATATAAAAGGAAAGTTACACAGCGAGTTTCTCATTCGGCAATCGTATTTGGAAGTTGTTTGTTTGTCAGACGATCGTGTTATGCCACGTATAAGAAAGAGAAGCGGCTAGCAGTACATGTTATAATTCGATAGCGGCAGAATCGGGGCCTATCAAGAGTGCGGTTTATCATACCGTGATATAGCTACTCGCATTGTTCGAAATACAACGACTGTCATGCGAATATCGAATCGATGGGTTCAGGAGGGTCACACTGAACGCCATGCGAGATCTCAATGGCCTCCCTCCATTAACGCCTAGAGCAGTGGTTCCCAATCTTGGGTACGCGTACCAGTACCGGTACGCGGACAAGCAGCTACCGGTACGCAAATGATTTTACAATTTAAAACAAAAAAATATTAAAAATCTGTATTAAGAAAAAAGAAAAGAAATGACTATAATAACTAATAATCCATACGTTTTAATATTCTAGTTTGGAATTTCTTATCCATTGTTTGTGTTGTAATACTTTATTGGAATTTACCTAATCTCAAGAGATGTCGTCTACACCTGAATGTGTTAACTATGACCACCCCATAAAAATTTGGCACTCTTGAAGCTGTTAAGGTAAGTGTATTAAACTCAGGAGATTTATTTTAAATAATTTTTTATATATCCTAATTAATTTTGTTCTCCATTGCATCTTATTCGCCATTTCAAAATTTTTGGTCTACTGGTACGTCATCAAATTGTTTACAACGTACAGGTACGGTACTATAAAAAGGTTGGGAACCCCTAGCCAAGAGGACAGATATGTTTCAGGTCGGCCTTGCAAATTCGTATAGCCCCATCACTGACCTTGAGTCAGGAAATGGGCTTGTTTGCAGCACAAGTATCCGCACAGACAGTGCGACGACGTCTGGAGCAGCACGGACTGTCTGCACGGCGACCTTAATGCGGCTTAACTTGAACCTGCAGCATAGAGACGCGCGGCAACACTGGTGCACCCAACTACAAAACTGGATATAGGAGTGGCACCACGTCGTCTTCTTAGACGAGTACCGGTTCTGCGTGGAGCATCATGATGGAAGTATCCGTGTCTGGAGGTACCGAGGTAAACGCACGTGGCCTGCTTGCATTCGATATCGTCATACGGTCCCTGCACCTGATGTGATGATATGGGCAGCCATTGGGTACACGACACGAACACCTCTTGTTCGCGTCGTTGGTAATCTGAACAGCCAGCGTTACATTTCTTACAACTTATGGCCGGCGTCTGTGTCCTATCTTTGAGGTCTCGTAGACGTCAGCACGCCTGCTCAGCCCGTTCTCCAGATTTCTCACCCATTGATAACATCTGGTCATGGGTTGCTGAGAGAATGGGCCGCCACCGCTCTCAAGCCACTGCGATTAATGAAGTGTGGCATAGACTTGAAACAACATGTAATGACTTGCCCGAATTTGTCATCCAAGCCCAGTTCGACTCGATGCCTAACCGGGTTAGAGCCATTTTAGCTGCCAGAGGTGACAGCTGTGTGTACTAATTTTGGACCCTGTATACCACCAAATTGCCTGCAAATTTAATCATGTTTTCTTCCTACTATGCTGTATATGTATACAATAAGTATAGTTTTGTTATTTGCTTTCTTTCCTAGTGTTGCAAGTTTAATGGCCAGCAGTGTAGATTTGTAATTTCAGTAATCTATTCGAGCAGTGACCACGTGTCATTGCTCAAGTAAATTTCATTGGTGAAGTCTTTGTTGGTGTTGAAATTTCAGTGAATAACATATTATTTCAAAACTTCTTAATTACTATTGCAGCTGAAGTTGATCTAAGAAAATAGATCTGACTATGGCGTCACATGAACCAATTAAAATTGTTAATCCGGAAGTAGTTTCTTCAAACAAATTGTTTTCAGGATACTATCTACTTAAACGTTCTGTCAAGTGAAACAACCCCAGGGACATCATCATCTATTGTTTCTGTGAACTTAAATGTTCCGCTAACATATATTTTCAGTAATTCACAGAATGGAGTATAGTTTCATTTCAAACTGCTTTCCGCTTACGGATGTTTCTGTTTCAAGTATGCGTCAGTGCTTCTTCCAATGAGGTAGAAGAGGTGCGTAAGCATAAAAAACAACCGTAAGGAAGTAAACATTGCTTAATTCAACGCCGAATTTTTTTTCTTTATTAAAGCTACCGCTGGGCCCATTTCAAACATCCTTATATAAACAAAGTACCAGAAGTCCCTGATGTGAGCCGTGATAAGTGTTTATTTTCCTTGTTGAATTGAAAAAAAAATTCGAAAAACTCTCTCTAGAGCTTATCCTCTTTCCAAGAGCAATGAATTTTCAATCTATTAACGGCGTTGAAGTGTAAAATCTCCAATTAATAAATTGTATTGGTTGAAAATTAATTGCTGACCAACTACTGAGAAAATTGCTTAGGGAAGTTCATCCAGTGGCTTGCTTCTGATCTATAAACTAAGTGCAAGGTAGATTAACGAGGATTTAAGTTCATAACGTCGTGTCAACAGTTGATATATAGAGAGAGATGAGTAAGCAAAGTGCAACAAACTTAATATCTTGTATATATCCGTGTGTATGTGTAGTTACAAACAATGATATATGTGCTAATAGGATAAAACATTCCTGACATAAATTAATTGAAAGTTGAAGATTGTATTATCTAAATCAATAGTGTAATTGACAGAGCATTTTGTACGAAGTATTGAAATCTAAATTAAGCGCACATTTTTGTTAGCCCTGAAAATGCTTTATTTCAAGTTATGTAAATCTTTGCTGAGCCAAATGATAAAAAGCAGCTATTTAGGATCGTCTCCCAGATAAAGTAATTTTATAAAGATACATAAAAATGCTAAATTTCTGAGAAAAACTGATTTAAAAGAAAATGTATCTCTATTTAAAGAAAGAAAATTCTAATTCATGTTTTACGAGTAAAAATGGTGCACATAATTTTTCAAAATTATTATGTTTCAGAACAGTTTATATTACTTAATATTAAATTATAACTAGTAAAATGTAAATAATTCCATAGAGAAAAATATTTACTAAATTTTTTCAACGCTAGGGTAGTTATTCTGTTAATTTGCTCGGCTATCTGTGCCTTTTTTATGTATATTATTTTGTATTGAATTACTTACATTGTTTGAGTTAATATTAAAATACTAATATATGGAATAAAATTAGACAGAATTTTTTCAAGATATCTGACCGCTTGAAATTTTTTTATTAAGTTTTCTACGAATAAAAGAAATTTATTAAAAACATTCCTGTCATAACACTGAAAGAAATTTAAATTACTCATTTTATCTCTCTTTTCTACAAAATTCTGTGTCTGATTCTAAATCGAGTGAAAATAAAGCAATCTTCATAAAGTTCCTGGTTCCCCCCCCCCCCCCCCCAGAGACATGACAGTATAGAAAAATTAAAACAGTAATCTAAAACATTTAAGCGACTAACGATAAGAGATGGTTTATGAAAATATCGGTTATATCAGCTCAGCGCCTATATTATCAGGGAATTAAAATACATCGTTTCTGGGAGGTGTGATTTTAGACACAGCTTAGTAATGGACAATTCAGAAACAGAAAACGCTGTAAAGCAAGAATAACAGAGATTTTTATGCCTAATAATAGATCGTGTGACTCTACAGGAATTTAGCTGATTCCATGGTGCTGCAATGGATCCATGCTCATTGTGGTATGAAAGGGAAGGAAAAGCAGAACCTCCTAGCGAAGAAAGGCACCACCATCCTACAAAAACAAATCTCACTGACTACCTTCCATTCTGCCATACTTCTGATTAAGTTGAAACTTGGAAAAAGGTATGAACGTGAGATGACTAATAAAGCTAGGGGAAAGGCTTGGGAGTGAGTTGCTGTTTCAAGGTCTCCTATTCCGGGTTCTCCTCGTGGTTCTGCTGTTGTCCTGTTTCGTCTTATTGCCATACACGATTGTCTGAATGCCCACCTTTATAGAATAAGTCTTATGGACTCAACTAATTTTACTTTATGCAACTCCGAACGATCAATGAATGGTGACCATTTAGACACGTGCATTGCGCTTAAGGGGACTCACTACCCTTAAATCTTTAAAACATTCGATTTTTTTAAAAAACATATATGTTAAAGCCTGATCATTTCTGAACAAAATAAAGCAAACCGCATGAAAATATTTCGCTTAGTTCCGGAGGTATTGATATTCAAAATATTTAATTACTGATCAAGTTTATGGTAAGAAAATTTTTACTCAAATTCCTCAAAATGTAATTTTGCATCATTCCGCAACTGATATCTCAAAAACTATGAAACATAATTCCATGAAATTTTTATCACTGCATAATCATATTATTTTATTGCGTCTGAATTAGAATTATTGCAGTCACTGCACATTTTGTTATTTTTTCAGGGGTAAATTAATGCAAAAATTTAAGGAAATTTTAAGTAGGTTTTGAGCAGTTTTAAAAAAAATTGAAAAAATATTTTAATGTTGAATGTTTTATGTTAAATTGTATTTTGAATTATTTATTTTAAATATAAAACAGGAATTATACATTTAAGTGTAAAATTAATTTCATAGTTCTGCGCACAAGCTAGTATACAATAAAAATGCTTAAAAAACAAGGTATATCTAAAGCATTTAAAAAAATATTATTTAAAATTATTTTGAGAGTTGAAAATTTGTTTATTAAAATAAATATATCAGTTTATCATATACATAAAATTTGGAAAAATTGGGAGTAAACTGAAATAGTTACAAAGAGAACGAATTTAAAAAGAATGTTGTTAAATTTATATTACTTCACAATTTATAAAAAAATGGAATTCCAATTCATGTTTTCTGGTTTTCAACATACCCTTTTTAGAGGTTTTAGTTTATCAATTCTCAAGTTCTGAATTGTCTTCCTTCTTGAAAAATCGTATAATTTTAGCACTGTAAATGAGAGATCAAATTAACATACTGGTGCCGACCTTCTTTAAAAATTTCTTCAAGTAATGCAATTAGAGAGTACATGTATTATGTAAGTAAGTAGTAAAAGAATTTTACTGTAGTTAATATAACCATTGCATTCAAAAGTAAGTTTCAGATTTATATGTTTAAGTCCGAAAAATTCCGGCGATGTTTTTTTTCATAGGTGGCATCTCTATTTTCTGACATGTGATCCTAACGTGTTAGCATGAACAATATGAACGCAAAATTTCCTTGCTTTTTACTAATGCCTTTTTAACTTACCAAGTCGATATTAAATGCGATTGTTCGATAGATTACTAATAAATGGCGATTATTAGGTATTCAAATACTCATGAAATTCCTACAGTTTGTGACTTAGATACTTATATTTTTGTGCTCATTTTATGTTACCTATAACGTTTCTGCATGTAATAGGATCTCATATACTGATGTATTTTCCTAAAGTATACAGAATAACTAAACTGATTAACTGTTCAATTATTTAGAACTTATTTAAAAACTTCTTTTGAAATAATCAAAGCAATTAAAATAAAGTGTGTCTAACCATCTGTATTTCAAACTGTTGCAGAAGAGAATGTTTAACTGTTGATAACGGTTTGTATCCCGATAACGATATATTTTAGTTCTTTCTTAATTCTGACTTACGCCTCTCCATATCTTCCTAAAATGTTTTCATTCATTAGGATTACACTAAGTATTATGTATTAAGTTTTATGCCTACACACACTTTCGTGTATCATATCCCGATGAGACTTATCAAATCTAAAAATAATACTAATATGCTTTTCTTATTGATTCATAATAAGTTAAAATTTCTTCTGTAATATTTATATTCCTTTTTTTAAGAGTACATTTAAAGATGTTAAGTAAAATGTTTGTATAAACAAGGGAAAATCTTAGATAAATGCCCTTTGATTTAAAACTACTTAAAAGAAATAATAAAGATAATATATTAAAACTTGCTTCTAATTGTTTTGGAAACATCCCATACTATCGAAAGTAAAGATTTTTAGTCCAAGCAATATTTCACCAAACAAAATTGATTTATAAAACTGCTTCCACTTGTTTATAAATTAATTAATCTGAAAGATGAACTGTTGATTTTCTAATGTCTGTACAAAGAGTTGAATTTACTAAATAATTCAGGACGGGGAAAAAAATTGCTACAAAATTTTTTGCTTTCAAAATATTTTATTTGCATAAATATCAAAAACAATCCTCCAGAAAAAGCATAAAATTTAAATTCCCTTTACACCACGGTGAAATACATGAATGCGTCTTAAATTTCCGAGCACATATATTACTGCTTACATTAATGAGAGTACCATAATGAACAGATTGGAATTAGCAGTGCAAGTTCAAATTTTCGCTGCATCAAATGCCCTGTACAAATAAATATAATAAATAAAATATTATGCTTCCGCGGTAAACCATTATCCAATGTTGAATTCCTTTTTTATAAATTAGTGCTAGACCATACTTCCATTGGAGGCATGTTTAGCATTCAACAGTGAAATGGCTACTAGAAATGAATTTGATATACAGTTCTCTTAGGCAGCTGGGGCAGCGGGGTAGGCATGGATGTGTTTGACTAAAGTTGGAACTCCACCAGTGGTGACAACAGATGGAAGAAGGATGGATCCACTCTCCTCCTTTTCAGCCCTCACAAGATCAGTGACGTGGGGGTTTCCGATTTTGTAGGTTGGTCCGTCGTAGGGTTTGGCAACAATGGGTTGTTGGCTGCTTGAGGAAGAAGAAGATCCAGCAGAGGACCTAACTTGGCTGGCGGTCTGAGCTGAGTATCCTTGGGAGGTCAAATAAGCATTTCTGCCTGGGTAAGACGAGGCAGCGACTTGGTATCCATTTCCGTACTGGCTGTTGCTGGCAGCATTAGCAGCGCTGTTGGCGGCGTACTGGCTGCTGACAGTTTGTGGGTACTGGTTGCTGCTTACGGATGAGTACTGGTTGTTGTTGGCGGCATAAGCATTCTGCTGGCTGGTTACATAGGGGTAGACAGCGGTTCTGGTTGTAGCAACTGGAACTCGGACGGCTGGCCTGACCTGGCGGTTGGCGTTGTTGCTGGCAGCAGCTGAGGGATTCCTCCTGGATGGCTGTTGTCCTCCAGCTTGTCCGGACTGTCCGAGCTGTCCTGGAGCATAGTATGGCCTTTCAACAATGACTCCTGCTGGGGGTGGTTCGGCGTAGATCAGAACGTTAGCGGGGCTCTGGGTTCCCATACCGGGCTCGTTGGATTTGACCTCAGCACGGAATCCAAACTCGTCAGCGACGTAGTCGACGTGACGGAAAACTCCGTAGGGGTCTGTGTAACCGTAGCTACCTCGGACAGCACCATTGTTGTCGGATGATTCTTGTCTGTTCATGATGGTGCCAAATTCGTCAGTGCTTTGGAATCCAAAATCATAAGGCTCAGCACGGGCGTTTTCCTATATTAAAATGAAATAAAATTGAGTACGTTTGATTTTTTTTTGCACGATGTTTTTGATAAAAATGTTGAAAGAAATGAAAGTAAATAAATAGATTTTTTTGTTAATAATATGTTTTTGGTTTATATGAGTATATTTTTGCTTAATGAAATTAAAAAATAATCAAAGGATTGTAGAAAATTAAGATATATGATATACAGCAGAAAGAGAAATATAGAGTCCTTCATTTAGAAGAAGAGTTAATTAAATTTAATAATGGATTTAATGTTTAGTTCGACACAAATTTCATTTTAAATTATTAGGTTTTGGAATATTATATGCAATGATTATTTACCGAAAATTTTAGAATGAAATGTATTAGTTTTAGTAAAACTCGAAAGTAAAATACATGATAAAATGTAATTAAATTCATCTATACTTACATAGGGGTCGGGATTGTAAGGTTGACGGGCATAGTTTGGAGCTAGCTGCTGTTCCCGGGCTGTTTGGTCATCAGAATATTCCTGAGCAAAAGCGACACCCAAAACGACGAGGCACAAAAATCCCTGAAAGCGAAGTAGAAATGACTTAAGTAATTTTTAAGCTCTGAAAAATTAAATTTCAGAGAATATGACCTAATGTTCAATACTTTAACTTCAAGTGTTCTTACATTAAACTGTTAAAAAATATATTTCAAGGGTAAAAATATGATTGGGGCTTATTGCTTCCAAATAGTTGATTTTCATGAAAAAAATTTAAATGCTGTCCGAATAATAAAAATTTTACAACAAGTTTAAGTTAGAATTGACGTTATCAAATTTATATAAAAACTTTCCAAATAGACTTAAATTAAACTGTAATACCAACAATAATAATATGAACTGAAACTATTTCTATAAAAGAAAATAATACCGAAATCATGAACAATTTTATCCATGGACGTATAAATATTTCAGAATAGGTGTAAACATATATGTAGTAGGGGTTTGAAAGTTCTGATAAATCAAAGGTTTTTTTGTAAGTACGTACATATATATTTTAATGTTTATTACAATTCATGATTATTAAAATAATTTTTTCTTGCATGTTAATGGAAGCGTTTAGTTATAGTTATTTACACAAGCTTTGTCTTTCTCTTTAGATTTTTTTATTACATGATTATCACTGTTACATTTATATGCTATTTATTGAGAAACAGCTATGCTCTTAGAGAGCCTACTCTATTTTTAATAATACTTCATTGTTATTCGCACGTCATAATATTCTCAAGATCAATGTTTGTAGTGCTGCCATCTAGTAGAATTTTAACATAGAACAAATTTATTTTGGATGTTAGTTTTCCTTGTTAAGGTGGAATACATATATGTTCATTTTTTAAAAAATAATTTTGTTGGTACACTACTTGTAAAATTAAATAAACTATTTATTTTAGTGATTTTTAAATATTAAAATATTTAGTAGGGAAGTTTCAGTTTTAAAAGAAAATATAATATCTGAAATTATGAAAGAAAATATAATGTCTGAAATTATGAAATAAAACATAAATTTTGAAATGATTGAAATAAAGTTTTGAAATTATGAAATTCCTTACATAATTAAGAATTTAAAAATCAACGTTTTTTAGAAATTTGTTATTTTGCTAATTTTTTTTACGTGGCAAAAAATAAAAAGAATTTTACTTTCAACTAAATTTAATAAAATTAAGCCATGCAATAAACTCTTTTTAAACTATTACGAATTATTTATTTCATGAAACTCAAAATATTATCCAAGAGACAAATCAAAGTCAATAAAATGTTATATATTGAATTTTAAAATTATCTAGAATAAGGGATGTATATGCAATTGTAACTGATTCTTTCGATTTAAAAAAAATTAACAAAAAGGATTTTAGAATTTTTAGAAATATTTAATGAAGTAAGAGATATTGCAATTTTACAGATTTTAAGTTTTCTTAATCTAGAGGGGGTGAACAAGATATCTCTTGCTCCAACATAATATTTCCTCGGCTTATATTTAAAAGGAAATTCTTTGAAAACATACAAGAAATATCTTACCTTAAGACACATCTTTAAAGCTTCTAATACTTCCAAGATCCTTGTTGTAGGACTGAGTGAATTCCTGAGGAAACTTCGAGTTGTGATGCTCAGAGAAAGTGTTCTGGGGTTTATATACTCTACTCCAACGCAACATCTTATGTGACACTTTTCTTGACCCCCTTTCTACACTTCTGTCAGCCTCCCAAGGGGCGGAAACAGTTTAGAAAAGACACAATTTTTTTTCCTAAATATTTATTTTTTAAAGTCAACTCATCATCGCGCAATCCGCAGAGCTTTCGAAATTCGGCCACAGAGGGCGTCAGCAGCAAAATGACGCGTGTTGGGTGGGACACCTTTCTTTGTCCTAGCATCCGTTTTTGATGCGATTTTTGGAAATTTTTCTTTTTTTTGCCGGCTGTTATTCGTGGGAGTAATTAGCTTTCACTTTTATTTATGTTATGCATTTATCCACTGTGGAGAAGGTTTTTAATGTTTTTTTGCCTCTCAAACTTACAAATTGAACTAACTGAATTACCGGTAGCTCTGCTGAAGAATAAGATGCTTTTTTCTTTTTGCTATGTTTTTTCCTGATTTTTCAAAGCTGCTAACATTGCGTGGAAAAATTTCATGGGCATATGATGCAAACGAAACAAAGGATATTCAAATGAAATTTTCTTTACTACGTTGCGTTGCCTGTCAACTGCTTTTCAAAGACGTAGAGAAAAAAAAATCTCGGCAAAGCTTTAAGTTCTCGGCATGTATATAGTAAAAAAAGAAAAACCTTCCAAGTTCGATGTAGTAGTTTAAATTGCAGAATGATATTAAACATTTTCTATGAAGTAACATCCCAAAAATATATTAATTTATTTCGTACAGTGTGATTCGAACTAAATAATTATCATTCTAAGTCATTTTCTGCAGTTGCTATTCACAAGGTACTAGGTTCGGAACTAATAAGTCGAAGATTAGGCCAAAATGTTCAAATAACCAAAGAATTTTTGATGAGTCCTGCGAGGTAATCACATCTGAGGCTACACGAAGAGTCAAGTTTTCTTCAAACGACTTTTCCCACTTAAAATTTATCATGGATTTAAGAAACTTTTATATTCAACTCAGCCACCTTCTTTACCTAACGATTCGAGGATTGCCAAGAGAAAATTTCGCTGAAAACTTACAAGTCTAATTTTACTTTTGGTTAATTTTACTTTTGGATAAGCAACTCGAATACAATAGACTTCTATTTTATACTTATCATTCAAACTTCACTGGAAATGACAATGATACTGTAAAGCAGCGGTTCTCAACCTGGGGGACGCGCCCCCCTGGACGTAGAAGAATTTCAAGGGAGGTGTGAGTTTAAAATAAAAATAAAAAGTAAAACTAACTGTAATTTCTGTACTCAATTTTGCGGTCACAATGTAACCGTAACGTATTTTCGACATACGAACACGAACACAATAATTGTCGCACACAATAATTGTCGTAGCTACAATGTCAGAAAAACATTCTGAAGACTTATGATGCAGTTAAGGGTTTCACAGAAAAGATAACGCCGTGTTCAGAGTTCAGAGCCAAACTTTTCGTCCTTTCCAAGATTGAACGACCTCCTCGATGATAAAAAAAATCTCCCATTGAAACAGACAAATGAACCGAAGGACCTTATATCAGAGCATTTGGTAGCATTGCAAAATGAAATTGCAGACTATATTCAAGATATTAGTTCAGAGAACTGGGAGTTTAAGTTGACAAGAGATCCTTTTAAAATCGATGTGGATATACTTCCTGATCATATTCAGGAACAGGCAATCGACCTACAATGTGATTCTCAAGCAAACGCGGAATTCGAAAACATGGATGTTGAAAATTTTTGGTTACGCTATTTTCCTGTTTACCTAGAAGTTGCTTTGGAAGCTTTGAGGTTGTTAGTGCAGTTTTCATCCACATACCTCTGTGATTCTGGATTTTCAGCATTAGCATACATACAATCAAAATATCGAGCAAAGCTGGACGTTGAAAGTTACCAAAGGTGTGCTTTGTCACAGTTACAACCTAATATTCAAAAACTTGTCAAGGAAAAACAGTGCCAGCACTCTCATTAATGTTTTGAAAGTGACTGGTATTACATGCCAACCTCACCTAGATCCTTGATTACCTCAAATATAAATGATCTGTATATAAATCTTTGATTTCATATGTTCTAATAATAATATGTTCCAAATTAGGATATGAGTAGTAATATTAAAGTTTGTGTATGGAATTATCTATTCTATATTTTCATTTAATAACCAGCTTCAGTTTCAAATTCTGATTGTAGTACTTGTATTGACCACATATGGTGGTAGTGGTGATGGGGGGAGGCATGACCTCACATCAGTGTTCAAAGGGGGGCACAGAGCCTGAAAGGTTGAGAACCCCCTCTGTAAAGGAAAGATACTACGACGATGAGAAAATGCATGGTATACGCCCTCGCGGGGAGAAGGGGCCACTAATTCAAATATTTACACCTCCAAAGTACCCAGCAGTCTTGGACCTAGGTTTCAAACTTCACTGAATAAAACAAGGATATTGGAAAGGAAAGATACGACGACAATGAGAAAATGCATGGTATACGCCCTCGTGGGGAGAAGGGGTCACTAATTCAAATATTTACACCTCCAAAGTATCCAGCAGTCTTGGACCTAGGTTTCAAACTTCACTGGATAAAACAAGGATATTGGAAAGGAAAGATACGACGACGATGATAAAATGCATGGTATACGCCCTCGTGGGGAGAAGGGGTCACTAATTCAAATATTTACACCTCCAAAGTACCCAGCAGTCTTGGACCTAGGTTTCAAACTTCACTGAATAAAACAAGGATATTGGAAAGGAAAGATACGACGACAATGAGAAAATGCATGGTATACGCCCTCGTGGGGAGAAGGGGTCACTAATTCAAATATTTACACCTCCAAAGTATCCAGCAGTCTTGGACCTAGGTTTCAAACTTCACTGGATAAAACAAGGATATTGGAAAGGAAAGATACGACGACGATGATAAAATGCATGGTATACGGCCTCATGGGAAGAAATCGAGCTACTATCACGAAACTTGGCAGGAATGTAGTCTGGTAAGAGATATGCAAATGATTAAAATTTGGTCGCCAATGAGACAAGTTTAAGCGCGCCATGTGCATATAAGATGCGCAGCTGGGAGAGCTTAAAAGCATGATTGCTCGTGCCATAGGGTTATTCAAACAAATCTGTCTACTTGGATGGACGGTATTGTGACTAGAGATACCTCTGAGACGTAACCGGCGACAGTACGAACAATTGTCGGACTTTGAGAGGGGGCGTATAGTAGGCCTCAGAGAAGCAGGTTGGTCGAACAGGCGTATCGGCCACCACCTAGGTCGGAGCGGTATGGTAGTTTCTCGGTGTTGGCAACAAGGGATCACGAAAGGGATAGTCTACCGTCGCAGAAGGTCAGGGCGTCCCAGGAACACAAATGCTCGCGAGGATCGCGTAATCATAAGAGCGGCCACGTCCGCACCAACAACGTCGCTAGAATCGGTTCAACGCCATTTACCACCTTCTAGACATCCGGTGGTATCAAGGGAAACCATTCGGAGATGACTGGCCGACGCAGGTATAAGGAGCCGACGTCTATTAAGACGCCTACCACTGACCCCACATCATAGACAGTGTCGATTTGATTTTTGACGACCTCGGGCAAACTGGAGTGTAACCGACTGGAGGCGTGATATCTTCAGCGATGAATCCCGATTCAGTCTCAACGCTGACCAGCGCATACGCGTGTGGAGGCGGCCAAGCCACCGGCCCGATCCGGTATTTGTTGTCGAGAGGCATACGGCGATTACACAAGGTGTGACAGTGTGAGGAGCGATTTGTTGGGACACACAATCACCTCTAGTCGTCCTTGAATTCACTTTGACGGCACGCAGTTACGTGGAAGAGATTTTAACTCCAGTTGTACTGCCTATGCTATTAAGTCGCCCAGGCGCCATTTATCAGCAAGACATCGCTCGTCCACATACTGCGCAACTCTCCAAACAATATCTTCAAGGATATGGTGTACTCCCATGGCCTGCCAGGTCACCAGACCTCTCGCCAATAGAGCACGTCTGGGACGTGCTTGGAAGGCAACTGCGGCCGTCCTGAAATACTGGTGAATTAACTGCCCAGTTGCAAAGATTATGGCATGATCTTCCTCAGGAGGTCATAGATGACCACATTAATTCGATGCCATGCAGTGTTTCGGCTTGTATAGCTGTCAGAGGTGGATTTACTACTTACTGATTTGTAACATTTTGTATGCCATATCTTCTTAATAAAACGGTCTGTTCTGCTGAATTTGTAACCATTTGCTTATCTCCTCATGCACTACATACATGTTAAGTTTCATGATAGTAGCTCGTTTCCTTTTCGGTTCATATATTTTTTTGTGATAGAGTGCATTTGCAGGCGATAACAGTTCAGTGATTTTTGCGTCGGAAAGTTCATCATTTATTCATCCAATGGTTGTAACAATAACAATTTTATTGCTATACGAAGGTAAAATATTTGCGATTGATGTAATATAGATCTTTTTTTTTTACAACGGCTTATCAAACAAGAATTGTGCATCCATCCAAAGTATGATACACTTTTTTGTTTAATTAAGGGAAATTTTGGCAAAAAACTCATTTAAACAAGGGGGAATTTAACTTTTAATTTCAATCCTTACATATTTCAGTTAACTGCATATAGCGATTCGTTTTTACATCCTAAAATTCAGTTCAAACAATAAAACATTTACAATAAAACATACAATACATGTCTATAATTAGAGCTAGAGTACGTTGATGTTATCTATTCCGGCATGCTTGATTCTAAAAATAATTCATGCAATGCAGCGAGAGATTCTTTGGTAAATGCATTTTTATCGTGGACTTTTCCCAGTTTTATTTCTTAATATAGAAAACGTTTAGACTCTCTCACACTCAAAGATTTAATAGTTTACTCGCATCATGTGGCAGAATTAATTTAGTTTTCATTATATTGAAGGATCTTTCTAGCTTGCATTTCTTAACAGCATAAAGTATCTACTGAAAAGAATTACACTGAAGATATGAACACAAAAATCGAAGTACGTAATAGTGATTCGGTTCATAAAAATTATAGTTAGCTGTTGCGTTTATTAGAGGTTATTTCTTCTCCGCAATTCAGCTGTTTGGACTTTTATGATTTTATATATATAAAGTATATGCTCACACATATTATGGAAAATTATATAAAGAATTATGTTATCAATGTTTTTCCCATGGCGGCAGGTACTTGTCTTTGTCAATAGGTACATTATCAAAAATCTGAGGTGTATTACATAATTTCTATAATACCGAGAAAAATAACGGATGTAACCATAATAACCTGTTTTAAAAAGTATTACACTTCCAGCTTTTTATCTTTTTAACACCGAACACAATGAATTACATCTCAAAACCAAAATGCGTAAGTCTGACACATTTAATCAAATTTTCTATTTTATTTTGAGGGTCTTAAAATGAAATAGGAAATGAATATAACTCAAGACGTTCAGTTATGATCAGAAATCATTACAGTGGCTGATTGGTTTGCGAACATAATCCGTTCCAAGACTATGTTCGTAAACCGAAATGTTCGTTAACCGATCATCGATTTACCATAGATTTTTATGGGACTTCGATAAATTCGTTCTGGAGGCCCTAAAAGCTAAACTTAAAGATATATATATATATATATATTTATAATTTATTAGTAAGTTTATTTTTTTGCCAAAATAATACAGTCTTGCACATTAATCAATCTTTTTTTTTCAATGGGTCGTTAAAGAACATGTTCAATGTCAATTGCTTTTCTCTCTTCGTATGACGTAGCGACCAGCGCCCCCACCGTTTTTAGAGTTCGACTAGACACAACTTCGCCATGTAAGCATGGCTCTTAGATTAGTGGCAATTTGTAGACCCCCTTTAAGGGTTGTACATACATGTAAAATAAATGTTTGTAACTAAAATTGTACCGTTTGTAGACCTTTTGATTACAATTATTATATAAACTCACTGAACGAACCCTTGGTTGATCTTGGACTACTAGAAACTTCTTTCGACCTTTTGTCATAGAGGTGTTCGGTAGAATTCGTTTTAGTTCGTTATCCGAACATATGTTCGTTGTCCGAACACAAAAATATTTCGTGAAGGTGTTCGTTAACCGAATTGTTCGTAGTCCGAACTGTTCGTTGACCGATCACCCACTGTATTTTCTTGTACTATTTTTTACGAAGAATAATCAAGATTCAAAATCGTTGATATAGCCCGAGATATGCAGGGCCGGATGATGGACAGACGGTTAGGGTGTTACCCTTCGGAATCAGAGTCTGTGAGTTCGATTCACATGAGGGCAGGGTATCTCTAACTGTTCCAAAAAGCACACTGCGGGCCTGACATAGCAATAAAGCCCAACTGGAGTGAACCCCGCCTACGCAGATAACCCCTATCAGGCAACGAACATCTCTAACTGTTCGGCATTGACTTTACGCTGCAGGTCCCAGCCATTTTATCGCGTTCTAGATTATGATCATAGCGCTCAAAATCAGTGAAACAACCAACCGAGTTATGCAGTACACTCACTCAGATGACGTAGATGTTAGTTACACTCCCATATAATGCGTATGGCTGTTATTCAGGCAATTGCAAAGACGCTTGTCAAAATTTGATAATATAATGACATTCATTACATATAAAGGTTAAGTTCATTATAAGGTTATTATAAGGTTATATTCATTAAAAGGTTAAGTTCAAGGTATTGATAGAAAAATATTAATTGACTGTAACAAGAAGTCATATCGTTATGGCTAATTAAATTAAAGCATTCATATAGTCAGTGCCGTAACTAGACAGGGGCACCGGCCCAGGGCACACTTGGAAGGGGGGCCCCAAATGCTGTATTTGTTTTATTATTTTCCCAACCTAATTAATTAAGGGGCTCAAATGCAAATTCTCAGGCAAGGCTAGTTACGGAACTGCATATAGTAAATATGTGACAATTAGGTTCTGAAAACAGATACCACAGAACACATTCACAGGTCTTGCACATTACATGAGCTGTTGAATTAGTGTGACGGAAATTAGTTGAGTTTTTCAAGTGTAGAGTCGTGCGTTACATCAAAACATGGGCGTTAGTCGTCCATGTTTTGATGTATTTTCAACATTGCTTTGTCTTATGTAATTTCTATCAGTGTTCGGTATTCTCTTTGTTTGAAACACCGAATATGGAACGTCCGTTTAGTGGACGATAGGATAATGAATAAATATTAATCTTGATTAATGATGGCTGTTTTTTTTTGTTTTAATTAGATCTGATGTGGGAGTTCACGAAGGAGCAGCAGAGATCATAACTTCAGATCTAATCATCATACAAATGCTCAATTGTCGAGGTAAATGCAAAATTTTAATCAATTCAGGAGATTTTTGAGGTCAAAGATTATGCTTATTGATGTACTATAAAATGTAAATATGAGAAAAAACAGATTCGTATTTATAGATACATCATAATTATTCTTACAAAATACGAAATGAATAGTCAATAACTGTACATTTATGAATAATTTTGAAATTAAACTATAAAATTATCAACCTTTATTTGTCGGAAAAGATATCTGGGGAAGGAAGATATAGTTTGTCATTTCTTTAGAATTCACAGACAAGAACTTGGGTTAAAAGATAAGATTTTAACAATGTGCTATGAAAGTTCAAATGGAAGAAATCTCGCCATTGTTAACTGATGCAGCATAACGAGTGAAACTGGAATAAATGGAAGTAACAGAAAATGTTGAATTTCAGGCTATTTCATAATTATTCTTTTTGAAAACAGTTTTAGATTAAGTCAGCATTTGAGAGGTATTAAAAAAAATACAGTTTAAAACAGGCGTACTCCACCTTTTTTTTCTCTCGGGCCACATGCATATGTTTGCTACTTTACGCGGGTCGCAACGTAATATCCTATACCTCGTAATACAGGGAGTCCGGGCTAAAGGTATCCAAAAGTAATGACTTATTTTTACGGAACTACCCATTAGAATTTAAAAAAATTATTTAAATAGAATGAACATCTCACCAAGTTTTAATCAATCTTACATTTCGATGATAGTATCATAGATTTCGATCTGTGCACCTTTTGTGGCACGACTAATGGTAATCCAGTTCTCTCCATGTGTTTCGCAGCATATCAGGCGTAATTAGACATTTTGCTCGGGGATTCATTAAATCCGTTGTGTATAAACAGAAAATTGAAACTGTGGATGAGTTGAAGAAGCGTATCATTCAAGCAATTCGTGTAGTAACTCCTGATATGCTACGAAACACTTGGTGAGAACTGGATTACCCTTTAGACGTTTGTTGTGCTACAAAAAGGGCACACAACGAAATCTATGATACCATGATCGAAGTCTATGACTGATATTAAAACTTGGTGATAAGTTTTTTCTATTTAGTCCATGTCTTTCTATTTAAATAATTTTTTTTAAATTCTAATGGGTAGTTCCGTAAAACTAAGTCATGACTTTTGGATACCTTTAGCCCGGACACCCTGTATAATAACGTAAAAACTAAAACTCAAAACCGAAATGTATTCAAGCGTTTATGCAAAAATGGGAGGGATTTTTAACGTTGAAACAAACTTTTGACTGTTTTAAACAAATCAGTTTTAAACTTGCTAAAAGCTACTCTCAATACGTCATCAAGGGTAAGAATCAGTAAGCCGATTTCTATATAACTTCTTCGCATGTTTTTTTCAGTCCAAAATTTCCAAAATTATGTTTATAAATTCACCTGCCTGATTATGAGTGTGAGTGTTTCGGGCCGCACATAAAAGCTTGCTGGACGGCTATGTCCCTCGGGCTGCAGACTGAGTATCTCTGGTTTAGAGGATACGCATATGAGCAAATTTTTATAGCTGTTTAACAGAGTATGCACCTGGGCTGCAGATTAGTCTTTAAAGGTAGATTTTAGCCGATGTTTTTTACTATAGACTATTGAGTTGTGTGTAGACCATAAACATTGAAGACGGACCAGTTGTTGCCAATTTACAACGCTTTAATTAATTAAATTATTGTAAACAAGGTGAATGGGGAAATTCCCTGCTCATGGAATCCTATCGACACAAGGCAACGTCTAGGTTACAACTAATGAATATTTGTTTGCGTGATATCAGGCGCCGTGTAGCGCATGCGCTCAGACAGCCGACACTGATAGCAGAAAATAATACAAGACATTTCAAATATCACTGCTTCTCTTTGTATAAGATGATATTTCATCTCTTTGTATAAGATGATATGATCGTTCGTTACTATTCAGTGGATAAATTATCTGAAAAAATAACTTTTATGGTTTTCCTTTGTTGGTGAACTCAAGTGGAGGAACTTGAAAAAAAAGTCACAAAAGTAATATATTAATTCCCCCCTTTCTTGAGGGGGGGGGGGCAACAAAAACAAAAAACTATGAGTTAATATTCATGTTAAATTTGAAAAAAATCAATTTTTTCTTTGCATGCAGATGAAATTCAGATGATTGGTCAGATAGATATATTTGATAAAACGTACTAATATTTTTCCAAATAATTAATTCATTGGAAATATAAATATAAAGAGCTGAAAATGAATGCTGAAGAATATATGAATGCTGATGAATATGCTGATGAGTATTGGAAATATAAATATAAATAGAGCTGAAAATTAATACTGATGAACTCTGACTGCTGATGAATATTGGAATGCTGATGAATATTGGATATGTTGATGAATATTGGAAATATAAATATAAATAGAGCTGAAAATGAATGTCGATGAACTCTGACTATTATGCCCCTTTTTCTTTTTCTTTTTAAAAATATATGGCATATTCCTATGCTTTCCTTAATGCGCTTGTTTTTCAAGTGGTTTTCTTTCTGAATTCTCAACTACCGCAAGGGGAAAAGGGTAGGAAATGCTTCATATACATTAAACCAACTGAAGTATCCTTCTCAAAAACATTTCCGAAAATGTGCGGTAACTCGTGCAGATCTATTAAGTGTAATACATACAAAAGGAGAAACCCACTCCTATTTTCTTAACATTAAAATAATTTCTTCTGAATTATGGGAATCCGCCTACAGACAAAGTTAAAGGGCGGCCACGTAAAAGGGAAAGTTTCATTCAATTGACCCAAAATTCTCTCTTTCTAATGATCTGTCGCATTTTAAGAAAAACTTCGTCTTTTGACTTAATAAGCAATTATTGTTTAAATGAGATTATGCGATTTATTTTTAGATTTTCATTAATGCATCATTAATTTCTAGATAAAAGTTTTAAAAAAAATATTGCTTAAAAAGTTTTGAGAAAAGTAGGCTCAGCTACGAAGTTATCAATAACTAAAGCTTTCTTATACAAAACAGTTCGCAATATATAAGAATAATGCCGTTTTTAACGTAGGATTACGTTCCTCCAAAACGGTCTCCCGGAGAGCAAAATTTCAGACGCAAATCCGTCCGTCGACGAGAGTTATAATTTTGGAAGTGAGCCAAACCCAGTCTGTATCGCTTGGGCAAGCAGTAAACAGTTATACAGAAAAGTACCAACATGCGTCAAAATTTTGACACATATATATATATATATGTCAAAATAGCGGTCCAGATATACGTCACGCCTTCCACCTTTAAATATCGTGTATGAAACAACATTGGCATTAGTCGCATGCAAGATACCACGAAGTGCAGAGTTATCTGATTTCGAGAAAGGTGTAATCGTCGGGTATCACAGAAATGGCCGATCCTTAATATATATATATATATATATATACACGTACATTATATATATACGAAAGAGGTAAGCAACGATAAGTGATCGTACGTTAATAACCCTCGGTAGTTTAGTTAAAAGAGACTACCTGAAAATTTTTTATTCAAGCACACAGAAAAGTTATTGGGATTCCAAACAAGGCATTTTCAAGAATTCACTAACACATTCTGAATCATTTGTTCCGAATTAGTGATCAATGGATCCCTCGAGGTCCATGAATAAAAAAATTTACCCTTTAAAGTGACATTAAAATGACTGCTCTTGGCGTTTACAGCAGCTAACTTTTTACCTAAAGGAGCTAAAGGATTTAAAGTTGCAACCATAGATTATTTTTCTTATATTTGAAGATGTGAATGAAATCTGCTCTAAAAATTCTATTTTTATACGAGATTATGATATCAAATAATAGTTTAGAATCATTTTTCGGTCTTGGTTTTTACAAAGATTTGAGTAAAAGGGCTTAACATAAACAGGAAATGACATTTGTACCAAACATCTGAAGAGAAGAAAATTTAATGAAAATTGGCGAACGTACATTTGGAAGAGAAGACAATAGTTTTCTCCTTCAGATTTTCAAAGCGAATTTGGAGTTTTAAAGACTTACATTCTTTTAGAGTTAAAAATTACTTATTATTATTGTTATTTGTGGATTGGTGAAAGTAAAAAATACACTATCTACCAATTAGTATTTGGAAACCCATGCAAATGAAGATATCTGCGGTCCTGATATACGTCACACCCTCCACCTTTAAATATCGTGTAGGAAACAACATTGGCGTTAGTCGCATGCAAGATGCCACGAAGTGCAGATTTATCTGATTTCGAGAAAGGTGTAATCGTCTGGTATCAAAGAAATGGCCGATCCTCAAGGGACTTGTCTAGCGAGCTGAAACCAAAATCGGCAGTGACCTATGTGATTCAAAAGTGGAAGGTGAGCGGTGATTGTCGGAATGTGCCCCGAGTCGGCAGACCCACGAAACTGGGAGATAGAGACCGACGGGTGCTGTCCAGAGAAATTCGGAAGAACCGCACCCAATCGACGGACCACATATTCCAGGAGTTTCAATAGGCATCCGGGAGTGTTGTTTCGATGACTACCATCCGTAAGGAAGAACATCTACTTCGTTTTCATGGTCGTGCTGCCGCCCATAAGCCTTTGATCGCAAAGTCCAACCGCGTTGCTAAGTTAATGAGGTGAAAAGCACGTCAAAAGTGGACCGTAGATCAGTGGAAACGGATTCTCTGGAGCGAAGAACAAAGGTTCACCCTCTACCGTTCGGAGGGCAGGTTCTGGGTCTGGCGTCTCCCTGGAGAACGCCTCTTGTCAGATTGCATTGTGACCACAGTAAAGGCGGAGGTAGAATTGTTTCGATGGCCTGGAGGTGTTTCTCCTGGTATGGACTGGGACCCTTGGTCCCAATTCATGGTAATCTCAATGCCGACGCCTACTGCCCTATTTTGGATGACAGTGTGCTTCATACGTTGCGGCAGTTTTACGGGTTGGACCCATGTTTCTTCCTGGACGACAACGCCAGCTATCATGTTGCGAGGTCCACCATGGATTGATATGGTCACAATGGGGTTAACCGAATGGACTAGCCGGCCCAGAGCCCAGACCTGAACCTTATCGAGCACCTCTGGGACGAGTTGGATCGCCGACTTAAGGGGTGCAACAGCTCTCCGAAATCGGTGAAAGAATTTTCATGTTTTCTCGAATCCGAGGGGAAAGAAAATACTACTAGCCATCATACAAGGACTTGTTGAAAGCATGTCTCGGAGGGTTAAGGCTGTAATTGCCTCTCGTGAAGGCTCTACCAACTATTGAATATGAATAATTTTTTTTCTTTTCTATCACAGGTGTCCAAATACTTACTGGTAGATAGTGTATAACAGATGTAACATTAAAATATGGCTTTCAATATCTCTTTAAAACTAACAGATGGAAATATGCTGTGCCTTCCTTGTCAAAAGATATCGGTCCTTTTTTGAAAAAAAAAAGGATATACGAGATTTCAAAATTTTGGAACCACCGATTTTGTGTTTTTGTAGGCAAGAGTCTCTCAGGATTAAAAATGCCTTGATAATAGACGTTCCTGTGTAAAAAAATCTCAGTTTTTGTAGGAATTCAACTTACGTAGTAATGCAAGAGATTTTTTGTTGGAGAGTGTAAATTTCTGCTCTTAGGAATTTCAGTAAGGTTTTGAAAATCAGAGTGGAATAATGAGAACACCTCTAAAAACCTGAAACAGATACCGTGCATAACTTTTTATGTGAAGACTCAAATCTCGGACTTCGGATTTTCGTTAACTAGTTTCTCAACTTTAAACGACATCCTGAAATTCAAATGAAATATTATCAGTTTTTTTAGGAACCTTTTTCATTCTTTAACATAACTGGCATGACTAGACTGTATTTAAATTACTTGATAATAAGGGAACTGCCCGTCCATGTATCCAACGGGCTTCGACGCAAGTGCGCATGCTCTAAATCAGGGATGCTCAAACTGGGGCCCACCAAGCTTTTATGTGCGGTCCGAGACACTCACATTCATTATCAGGCAGGTGATTTTGTAGACATAATTTTGGAAATGAGTTCCTGAAAATCACAAAACTGTACAAAAATGTGCCACCTGTTGCTCACGTTATTTGCTTCAACATATCTTTGTGAATCATCCAATGGTACAATGAAATATGCATAGAACGTATATGGAAATCGGCTTATTGATTCTTACCTTCATGACGCATTGAGAGTAGTAGCATGTAGCAAGTATAAACCTGATTTGTCTCAAAGAGTCAAAAGTTTATCTCAACGTAAAAAAAATATCACACTCATTTTTAAATAAACGTTTGAGTTTTATATTTTTCATTATTATATTATGAGGTATAGTGCACTAGGGTGAGACACGCGTAAAGTAGCAAACATATACATGCGGCCCGAGAGCAAAAAAAGGTTGAGAGTGGCTGCTCTAAATGAACGAGTTAAGTGGCAATTCGACAATAATACGGCTACCACAGCTTTCGATTATAAGTTTTGCAGAACCTGAAAACCAGTCGCCGCATAGCATACTTAGCCGATGGTTATGCACCTGGATAATTTGTATGGGACTGGACGCCGGGCGGACAGTACAGATTTGCCGACCGGTATGGGCAACCTGGGGGCTCTTGCGTTAAGTGGCAATATGAGAGAGGCGACTTCTCTACTATGGGGAGTGTTTTAAATTACAGTCTCTTTTGGACTCAAATCAAAGCAATAGATACATCCGCAAATGCATAGTTAATAGTGATTTAATGCTTGGATCAACAGCCTTACTTTCAGCTCTCATGTGCGCCGCAAATTAATGTGAGACCAGGTCGAAAAACCTGCCTTGGACTAACTTTACTTTGGAAATGATATAAAATCACATCAAATCTGTACATAAAGTTGACTGCAAACCTGTTTGGCGACCGAGTAATCACCTGCGATCATGTTTCTAAGGCCGTCTGCACACGGGGCAACTCAAAAGAAACTGATAACTGACTCGAATCACAAACCAGCCCGTGTTGAGTCGTAACCTATGTAATTGAATGGAGCCACGCACACGGCGCAACTGGTTACAAACCCGGTCGACGGGTTTGTAACCAGTTGCGCCGTGTGCGTGGCTCCATTCAATTACATAGGTTACGACTCAACACGGGCTGGTTTGTGATTCGAGTCAGTTATCAGTTTCTTTTGAGTTGCCCCGTGTGCAGACGGCCTTAGTGTATAAGATTTGCAGCCGGGCCTCCTGCACAGGAGACAACGACTCGTCGTGAAACGCTTGCATTTAGGAGAACCCCATTTATATCAATCAACTATCAACATTTACTGAATTTCCGGATAATGTAGACCGAAGTGTCATCGATGCGTATAAGAGGTGATCTCGAAATCTTATAATTTTTCTCAAATGTTTATCGACATTAAAAATGTTATCATCTCAATCAGTAAGCACTTTTTCTCCCGTTTAGCATTAATTTCTTTTAGATTAAGTATTATGGAAGAAATTGTCTTAAAGTCTGGTTTTTTTTCTCTACTTCAAAAGTAATTGAGATTTGAGAAATAAAGGAACTTCTTTTTTGTTATGTAAAAATAATCAAAACTTATTGGGATTTGAGGAATGAGGAAACTTCTTTTTTGTTATGTAAAAATGGTTAATACTGTCGCCTCGTAACAATTCTGTCAAATTTGCATATATCACTATCTTTACTTATATAAAAGCCTAGAGTAGAAAGATGTAGGTAACCATTCCGGGACGGACCAAGTCGGAAACATATTAACATTGCGACGCCATTTTCTGAAATTTTTCTTGAAAAATAAAACCACAAAAGTTACATATTTTGAAAGCCCTTTAAAAAATATGAAAATTTCAAGTGAACACGCTAGCTCAAAACCGTTTAGTTTTTGAAATATCTTCAAATTAAAATATCCATTGAAAAGAATCATTTATTCAATTGAGTCATTCACTTGAATTTCGAATTCATTCTACTCCATGGTTTTTCATATTCCCTTTAAATAACTAATTATTATAATTATTATAAATTAATGCCTGCTGTGTGGTGAGTCATTTACTTTTGAAACTATTAAGTTTTGTTTTATTTTATTGTTGTTTACTTCTATTTAAGTACCGTTTTCAGCAATGCCTGCTGTGTGGTGAGTCATTCAATTTTGAAACAGTTTTGGTTTAGTTTTGATTTAGTTTAGTTTTGTTTTGTCGTTTACTGTTGTTTAAGTACAGTTTGTGTTATTTAATTGGCTAACTTTTTGAATTTTTATTTATTTAATATTGATGCAGAATTGTACACTTAAAGGAAAATTATATTTTTCTGGAACCTATATAGCATTATGTACCTGTATTCATCGTAGTATATGTTTAAAATCTTTCTTCATTACATTCAAAAATAGAATCTTCATGTTTTTTTTGTTGTTCATATGAACTCTTATGAAAAGGAAACGCTGATCAACATTCCGTCATTTTTGACGAGGGTTATATGCTAGTTTTACAATATTTTCTCTCTCGTTCTCTTTTTCGGACAGTTCAATTTGATAATAATATGATCTAGTATTTCTCGAAGAATTTTCTGAACAGTCGTCGACAATATGATGACAATCTTAGCAAAACGAGTGACAGAAATTACAACGTCGCCGATTTTTGCTTCTCAATTGCAAAATTTAATACAGTTCAGAAAAATCGTTGCGCTCCAAATGGAATTTTCAGATACTGTAATAGCCTTCGTCAGATAACAAATTCTTAAAATAGCAAGTGAAAATAATAATATGTAATTGAAGACTGAACAGAAAAAAATAAAAAACCCTAAAATATGCAACCGAAACTAAACCTTTGACAACACCATCTTTCAACTTATCCCTTTTTGCTTTTCAACTATTACTGCCAGACCTATATTACAGATTCATATATATATATATATATATATATATATATATATATGTATATATGTATATATATATATATATATATATATATATATATATACATATATATATATATATATACATATATATATATATATATACATATATATATATATATATACATATATATATATATATATACATATATATATATATATACATATATATATATATATATATATATATATATATATATATATATATATATATATATATATATATATACACACATATATATATATATATATATATATATATATATATATATATATATATATATCATAAAACATTTAAATGGGTTAGTTTTGGATTTCTTAGAGCTCCATGAGTTGTACTAATGCGCAGTAAAAAGTAAATATTACGGGATATCGAGCGATCTGATTATGTAAATTAGGACGTTTCCGTAAATAAAGCAAAACTACTGATATAATATTAACAAGCTTTAGAATGGTTTCAGAATTGGAATTTTTCATTATTAAACAATTCGCAAAAGTATTAAATTGTTAGAAAAGAACTTGCAAATCACTCTAACATTCGGACGCATTTTCACGAAATAAGTATACTGTTGATTTTCTATTCACCGAAGTTTCATCGCTCCACTAAAACATTTCGTTATAAAAATCGCAAATAGAAACTGACTTAGGTTCTAAAAAATTAATCTTCTGAAAGTAAAATGTGAGAAAAACTGAACTAAATTACTATTAATGGTAAGATTGGACGAAACAACAATTGTTCATGTAATTTATCCCCGAGAGATGAGAATGAGCATTTAACGGATAAAACAAATTTGACTAAATAGCAGACATTTCCACAAATCTTAAAGAATAGTTCTTAATCCACAAAGCTTTTAAATGTATCTATGAAAAAATGAGAGGAAAAAAAAGGGAATTTTCAAACAAATTTCATAGAGGACTTTAAAATTTCAATGATGCAGACATTTCTGAAATTTTTAATCATAAATTTCGAAGGTTTATATAATTTGCATTCAATATATATATACTGGTGGTTATCAAAATAATGGAAACACTCAGGAAAAACATGAAATTCTTTATTAATATGGCATAGGACCACCTGGCATTTAATACCACCTGGATTCACTAAGGAAGTGAATTATGCAAGTCATGAATAGTGGTTAAGGGAATATTATAACATTCTTTATGGATAAATCGTCAATGTTCCTGTAGAGATGCTACTGCTGGATATTGATTCCTGACTCTGTTCCCTAAAACAGACCACAGCAGTTCGATGATATTGAGATTAAGGGACAGTGCGGGCCAGATAAGGTGTTTGACTTGGCCTTTGTGTTCCTCAAACCCCGACTTGACACGTCTAGCTGTATGGATCGGAGCATTATCATCATGGAGAACGCCATCTCCCGCAGGAAACAATTTTTACACCATAGGATGGATCTGGTCGGCTAAAAGTTTGACATAGTGCTTCCCAGGAAATCTCCCTTTCGGGGTTACAATAGATCCCTTTTGAAAACCATGAGATGTCAGCCGAAAACCTAAGAAATTTCTTCTCCATGTTTGACAGCTGGCATGAGACAAGCATGATAATACAATTGTGTAGGTGTTCTTCAGACATACGCACGTCCTGTTGCAGGGAACAAAAATGAACAATGATTCGTCTAACCAAATGTCATATTTCAACGTATCACTCGACCAGGACTTGTGCTCATGTCACCTCTATAGAGGACGCTTTTTTTTCACATCTGTTACAAGTAACTTGAGAATTACTACTCTGCCGTAAATGTTTTGTTTTTGAAGTTTTCTCTTACCTGTAATGACTGGTACTGGAGCCTGCAGATTTAGATGGAGCTCTACGGTCACTTTGGCTGCAGTTGTTTTCTTTTTTGATGTCGCAATCCATTTCAACACCCGTCTCTCTTTCAGTTTGCTTTCCCTTTCGTCCACTATTCACAGAGGATGTATTTCCGTGCACCCTGTATGCCATCATGACTTCCGATATAATAGCTCGGTAAACACCCAAAATCATAGCGTATGATGTAACAAATACTCCAATTAGATGCGTTTCAAAAATTTGCCCTTTCTGCAAGGTCTACAAGGTTTGACATTTTACGCTATCCTCCAAAGAGCCTGATGCCCATAGTTTCATTACTGCCACCTTAGAGTAGAATAATGTATGCACTATATTCTATAAAAAATACTTGTCCCTAGACTTGTTTTTTAAGGAATACGAATCACTTTCATAAACACCACTAATATTGATATGTGTTTCCATTATTTTGATAACCACCTATATATATATATATATATATATATATATATATATATATATATCTGAAAATTTTATAACCTATTGGCATAATTTTGATAAGATATATCCGCATTCTAAAATTTGTAATTCAAAACTTTTGAAACATAAAATTTGTCTTTTTTCGTCGGAAACTTGTATAGCATTTGCTTTAGTTTCTGTTGTCCTCCCTCTATGCTTGCTAGTGTCGCGAACTTCCACAAAGTGAGCACGGGTTCGAATCTTGGTAAAGACGTAGAGATTCCTGAGCTGTCTCCTCATAGGAACAATGTTGATTGATTTACGCTGAGCTCCCATAGTAAAGTAGCCAAAAATTTCACAGTATGGATCGTCGACAGTATGGATCGCTCTCAGGGAAAGTTCCTTCCGTGTTGGGACAGAAAATTGCGTTAGTTACAAAATTAAGACGACACTTTTCTTAACCTTTAGCTTACGGGTCCTATTTTTCCGATTCCCTCTTTAGAACGGGAAATTTCATACCCCCTTTGTAAAAACGGTCAATAAGGGAGTTATATATTCATTCTAGAGCCCGTATTCTTGGGATACATGCTATCCCACCCCTTAAGGAAAAGGTTAACTCCGATAAATAATTCAAGAACACACGAATGAAATATTCTCACACTGCAGACATTTTTCGCTTATTGATGCTACATGTATGATTTCTTCACTAAAAAGGACTATTTTTTTAATTTTATAAAAAATTAGCAAGTACTAAGTGAAAAATCGTATATATTTTGTAACTTTTTATCAAAAGAGAACTTGTTCTGAACACTTTCAACCACCTTTAGAGGGATAACTCAGGGACATCCATTCTTTATCCGGTATTTTGCCTTAAATTGCCAGATATTGCTGAGTTAACCACCATACAAATATGGGCAAGATGAATTTTAAATTTTCAGTTCACAAAAACCTTAAAAAATACAACAAAGTCCTGCTCCACATTTGCTCCAAGACTATGACACCCAGTTTATTATTTTATGGAGATCTACTGTACATACTAAAAATTGCTTCATTCTGTTCATTCAGCTTTCATACCTCAATGAATCGTGTCTCAGAGCCTGATTTGGAGTCTATCATTCAGTGCCAAAACTACTTAAAAATCCCTATGAAATATTATTAACACTAGAAAGACGGCTGCCGTCATTTTGACGGTTTCGGACATTTGATTGAGTGCTATGTCTGCATTTATGTCCCCAGGCTTCTGAAATTTTATGACTTTTTCTAATTTTACTCGAAATATGCACACACATTTACAAAGTTATATTTGATAGTAAAGAGGGGGAGAAAATATGTTGTATATCTACTAAGACTGTAAGCCGTCAATTTGACGGCAATATAGAAAACAGGCAGAAATATTTAAAATAATACCGAAAAAATGTTAGTACTTTTCGTCTCTCCCCCTTTTGCAAATAACAGAAATATTGGCTCTTCGGAAAAATTGGTGTTAAAAAATAAGGACTGCACAAACCCTGCATATCTTTTTACGGATAAACCATACCAGGTTGTCAGCTCGGCATACCTGCATAAAAATATATCTAAATATATACTAATTTATTATATATTGGTATGAAATAGTTCAAAATTTAAAGTATTTAACCATTTAAAAAAACATTAAATATTTTAAATTCTTGATTTTATTTTTAACCGTCAAAATGACGGTGTTCAGTCTTTTTAGTAAGAAAAAAATTCCCGTCTTTCTACTGTTAAATGCATGTTAAATATGGGAAAATCAAAGTGTTTCTGTCACTGCTTTACACATTTTGGCACTTTACTCTTCCCATTAGATTGTTAAAATTATGGTGCTTAGTATATACCGTATCATATAGCGATGCCCAAATAAGAAAAAAACTCGTATTTATTTAGCGGCTACCTTTTGCTTATTTTGGAAGCAAATTTTCTAGGAATCATACACAATTTTCTTTTTTTGAGATTTCCTAGAAAGTTTGTGGATTTTCCGAAGCAGTTTTTTATCGCTAGTGCTCCAGTTATCACTGCCATTTATATTCATTTCTTTTTGTGTTTACTCATCACTTTTCTTCTTTTTCGTCTCGGAGGTCACGTGCTGCTAGGGAGGGTCGTCTAGTTTTAACAGGCGTTGCTGTCGCAAACCGAAAGGAGGGACCGCAAATCATCTCGATGTTCCGAACAAAAGCGGCAGACGACAAATTATACATTCTAGGTTAATTAACACGTGCTCAATGGGGTCACAGTTTCATCGGATTTTCTTTCATTTTTCGAAACCGTCGTCCAGGATTTCGCGATGAAGACCTTTAGTTGTCAATCATGTAATCTCTCTCTCCATTTCGATGATATAAAAATTGGAACTGAAATCCAACACTTGAACGAATTATATATAGAATGAATCACATGGCACTTAGAATTAACTGCTTGATCTCATTGGCCCAATTTCATGTGCAAAGGTCCTACATTACGAACTTCAGATAAATTACCTCAATTTTTTCATATATTAGAGTCCACAGATTTCGTATCAGTCCGATTATTTAGATGTGACGATGTTCCTGGCAAAGAATCTGATGGTTTTATGGAAATCTGCGTCCACTAGAGTGGGTTCGGACGAGCTCGCCCGATCCTGAGTGATTTTTAGTATGAGTGATCTGGTTGGTTGGTTGGTTGGTTGAGCGCTACGGTCAATTTTTGCTACTCGAGAGCTAATTGGACCTGGACCTACTGCTTAAAGCCAATTCCGAACTGCAAAAACATCGATATCAATAATGGCAGTCGAAATCACATATTCTGGTACTGATTGCCAGCGATCTAGCCATTCGGTCATCATCCAAAGTGCTCGACGAGGCCCGAAGACACTTAAGGGGATAGTGGACTTTCAAGTTACCAAAACACGAACGAAAATTGGAATTTTTTTTAGGTTGTATTAATATTTTAAAAGTATGTAAATATTGGAATAAAATGCATTTGAAATATGTAATGAAAAGTAAAATGAAAACTTGGTGGCTTTAGAAAAGTAAATATTAAAGGTAGGTGAAAAAAATTTAAATGGCTTTTACTTAAAATGAGTAATTTCCAGATTTGCAAGTCTTTGAAATGCTCCTTGCGTCATAATTTTTGAGGAAATTTTATAAAATTTATAATAAAGACTCCTCTAAATACATTAAAATAAAGTTATGTATCCATTTCAGGTTTAGACATACTAATTCAGATTATCAAAATTTAACTTAAGTGTAGAAAAGTACAAAAATTTCCCGAAAATTCAGAGTACAAGTATAAAAATATTTCCTAAAAATCATCTATTCAACGAAAGCACAAAATAATGCATAAATCTGTTAAAATTTTATTTATAAGTGATATAAATGCAAAATCAAGGGGGGGTGGGTTAAAAATTGGTTCGCAAGGAGCATTTTAAAAAACATAATAAAATTTTCAATTTTTAAAATATGAAAAAAAAATTATAAAATTTTATAAGGTGTTTGATATAGTTATACTTTAATGAATATATATGCAAAATTTCATATCTCTGAGGCAAAAATTTCGAAAATCGCTTTGTAATGTCCACCATCCCCTTAAAGCTGCGATTGACTTGTAGAAAAACGATGTAATGTAATGTAATGTAACACGAGCATTCGATAGTCAGTACCTGACAGCAAGAGAGAAACCGCACCGCTCGAGTCGAAAAATTGTGCTTCACTACAATGTCTGGTATTTTTGGCGAATCTCTTTGATCGTTACAAAATAGTGCGGGTCGCACTGAAGAGACTGAAATGGAGCATTTTTCTGAGCCCAGCATTCAAAAAGAGTATTCGCGAAGAAAAGGCGTCGACTGACTTGTAACGTAACTTTGTAATGTAATTCTTGTGGAGAGCTTTATATTACAAGAGTACACATATTTCTTCGCGTATGCTCATTTTTAATGCCCCTAAAGGTGATCGAATTCAGTCAGTTCAGTGAGAAATGCATTCAGTTGAAATGCAATGATCAAAGGGAATCGTGATAAAACCAACAGTTCAGTGGAGCACGATGGTTTGACTTAAGGCGACAAGGGATGTTCAACCTCGAATATTATAATTTTCAAATTTTAACTTTAAACACAGATTGAGGGTAATTAATATTCCTTTTTACTACATTGAAGATCCTTAGAATTCGAAATATAATTTTTTTGGCAGAATAATTTCTGCTTTTCAATTTTTTTTTCCAAAAATGCTAGCAATTTTCAAAATGCTCTTGCGCATTCCATGTCAGTTGAAAACCTTAATTTTTTAATATAATTTTACCCCCCCCCCCCACACACACACACGCACACACACACACACACACACACACACACATATATATATATATATATATATATATATATATATATATATATATATATATATATATATATATATATATATATATATATATAAATATTTGGACATTAATTTTTTTTGTAAAAAACTAAAGCCATAAATATATATTTTTTAATTTACATGTTATTTTCTTTTATGTTTTTTCTTGTCTTTACTTTATTTCATGGTCTATAAATTTGGAAAATATTCATAGTTTTACAGAATAATGCACAGTTTGGAAATAAACACTTCAGTTAACAGTCTTGAGAGATTTGGAAGAAATGAGAAGAAAGTGAATGCGCATGGAGCATTTTGAAAAATGCTAATATTTTTGAAGAATTTTTTGAAAAACAGGTCCTATTCTTCTACAAAATACTTATTTGTGAAATCTAAGTGTCTTTAATGTAGTAAAAAAGAATATTAATTATTCTCATTTTATATATAGAGTAAAATATTAAAAATTGAAAAACAAAAACGAAATTGAAGGGCCTCTGTACCCTTAAGGGAACAAGAGACCTTCAATCTCGTTCTTTTTTAATTTTTAATATTTTACTCTATATACCCCATGAGTATAATTAATATTCTTTTCTACTACATTGAAGATACTAAGAATTCAGAAATGAGTATTTTGTGGAGGAATAAGATTGTTTGTCAAAAAATTCTTCAAAAATATTAGAACTTTTCAAAAGGCTCTATGCGTATTCACTTTCTTCTCATATCTTCCAAATTCCTCAGAATGTTAATTGAAGTGTTTGTCACAAAACTGTGTATAATTCTTTGAAATCACACATATGTTTCAGATTTATGTACCATAAAATAAAGTAAAAACATAAAAAAATAACAGGTAGAATAGAAAAAAATATTTTAGACTTTAGATTCATAACAAAAAAAATTAAATGCACCTTTATACTTATATACACATGGTAAACTTATAATACAAAATTTAAGAATTTAAATCAATATAGAATGCGCATAGAAAATTTTGAAAAACTTTAGCATTTTTTAATTTTTTTTTGAAAAACAGGCATTATTATTCCAAAAATTCCTTATTTTGAATTCTAAGGGTATTCAATGTAGTAAAATAGAAAATTAATTATTCTCATTTTGTATATAGAGTTAAAAATTGAAATTTACAAAAAATTTCGAATTGGAAAGTCCTTTGTCCCCTTAAGCGGCTCGGCAGGTCACTCGCTTTTAGGCACCGACTACCTAATGCTTGTGTTTTATTACGATATATTACAACGGTTTGATACATGTTGCCGCCTAAACGGGTACATTTGTAATGCAGTGCTCTCCACGAGCATTACATTACAACGTTACGTTACAAGTCAGTCAACCGCCTTTACTGACTTGTAACATAACCATTTCTCTTTTAGTTCGTATACTTAAAAACTAAGCAAAGTACTTTAAATGCCTTAAAAAAGAGAATAAATGTTTTAAAGTCAATATTAAATAAACTCTTTGATAATTTGATGCTTTATATTTAACAGAAAACTACGTTTATAATTCTTCAGAATTTTTGAGTATACTCTATTCTTGGACTCCACTTCTTGGGGGATTTAAACACGCTGAGGCCCGTAGTCTGTTCTGTACAATAGATCTCGAGATTCAACTTGCCTGCAACTCCACTGTATTAGAGATATCATGCAACTTCTTCATGCAACTCATGCAGTTTGCTAATACACACACATATATGGGAGTAGATATATAAACATACTAGCTGAATACCCGTGCTTCGCTACGAAGTACATTCAAATTAAATACAACGGTCAATGTAAGCAGTTAATGCCCATATATATATATATATATATATATATATATATATATATATATATATATATATATATCAATGTATGCAATTAATGACAAAAAAAAATATATTTATAAAAAAATCGTAACGGATATTTTTATAGACAAAATAATGTAGAAGAAAATATTGAAATTAAATCTAATAGAACATACTAAAGAATGTAGTACAGTTAATATAGTACAGTTTGAAGAACATTTCTTTTAATGTATTTTAATAATATTTGGATAAATAATATTTGTCCAATCGTCTGCCGCATTAGAAAGAAAAAAAGATAATTTGTTTGACAATTTCTTTCGTTGTTATGCAGGCAACGCAAAATTAATTTAAAGTATCACAAAAAGAAAAGAAACAACGTGATCAGCATTTAATAAATTAAATTCTAAAAATGAATCTTTAAAAATTTACCAAAAATCAGAAAATAGAGGTAAAGATTCGAAAAAGATTTCATTTTAAAGGAATTTTTATGATCTTTCTCGTGGTATAAAGTTTATAACCCCCAAATTATTATTTTAAATGCAAACTTTAAAAAAGTTACAAAAAGAGCTTACAAATTTAATTTTAAAAAATCTAGGAACTTTTTAAAAATTTTCCTTAGTGGACAACGACACTGTAAGAAGAATTGGTATGCAAAATTTCAACCTTTTAGGTCCAGCGGTTTGGTCTGTGCGTTATCTGTCAGTCAGTCTCTTAAAATCAAGCAGTCAGTCAGTTACGGAACTGTTTTATATACAGTGGCTCCCAAAAGTGTTCTTACACTTACGATTTTCAATGAAATAGGGGTCTATCCATTAATTAAAATGAATATTTCAGAATGGGTATTTAATAATAAGATCTAAAATCTATTTTTAACAAAACTACATGAAATATTTTAAAAGCATAGTAAAACTTTAATTTTAAGAAATCAATAATCAAAAAGTAACAAAAATTTTATCTCACAAAAGTCATTGTACCCTTGTAAAAAATCCCTACATATTAGTATATATTCTAATTTTTCGTTAAATTAATATTTAGTAGGATATCCTTTAGTATCCACAACAGCTTTTAAACGTCTGGGAATAGATTGCACCAGTCCTTTTGTAATTTCTGCATCAATATTCATCCATTCTTACATCATAATTGTTTTTAGTTCGCTTTTCGTGTGAATGTCGTGTTTTCGAACTCGAACCTCCAGTTCTCACCAAATATGTTCTATTGGGTTTAAATCTGGCGATTGAGGTGGTGTTCTCAAAACTTGTGGACAATTATAGAGACACCAGAGGCGAACGTTGAGAACCGTGTGCTTAGGACCGTTATCATGATAAAAACAAAGTTGCTTCCAATATCCAAATTTTGGGCTGATAAATTTAAATTGTCTCTTAAAATATTTATATAAACAGCATGATTCATTATGCCAAAAATAAATACCAAATTACCTAGTCCTGATGCTGACATCACCCTCACACAAGGACACATTCACCACCATGCTTAACTGTTCGTACTAAGTTGAGATTTTCATCGACAAAAAATACATTATTCCAATACGATTGGGGTTTATTTATCATTGATAGTGCGAAGGAAAGCCTAAGTTTTCTGTTTTTCTCACCCACAAAAAAGTTTCTACGGGCAGAACGCCCATGTAATTCAGCTGCTCTGAGAACTCGTCGAACAGCTGGTCTGAGAACTCGTCGAAAAAAAAAAGAAACCATGTGATCAGCATTTAATAAATTAAATTCTAAAAATTTATCTTTAAAAATTCACCAAAAATCAGAAAATGGAGGTAAATATTCGAAAAAGATTTCATTTTAAAGGACTTTTTAGGATATTTCTCGTGATATAAATTTTATAACCCTCCAATTATTATTTTAAATGCAAACGTTAAAGAATGCTTCAAAAACAGCTTAAAAATTTAATTTAAAAATATCTAAGAAGAATTTTTCAAAAATCTCTCTTAGTACACCCCTACACTATAAGAAGAATCGCCATGCAAAATTTCAGCCCTTTAGGTCCAGCGGTTTGGTCTGTGCGTCGTCTGTCAGTCAGTTACGGAACTGTTTTATATATACAGATAGATGACAGGTTAAAACATTATTTCCATAGTAAAGTTTTAGTAGTAAGCCACAAGTGGTCAATCTTCAATAAAAAACACAGTTTCACATATAAAAGAAGTTTATTAAATAATTTCTAGTAGAGAGATCTAGAACCAGGATTTAGTATTCCTTAAACCAGGGATCCTCTCGTTTCTGCCAAACAGAGTAAAAGCGAAAACGTTATTATACATGACTTTCACTCCAAATTTCCAAAGTGTACTTCCTGTGGTTGGTATTATGATAAGACCAGGAAATATCGAAGTTTGGCATTGCCTCATATGGCAATCATTCTCTACACTAAAACTGGAAGGTGCCTAATTTTTCAAGGGATATTTTCAACTCAGAGTTCACCTGAGGATAAATATAAAATTTACATAAAATTTAAGGTCTCCAATAAAATTAGTAATTTATAGAACAAGTTATGCATTTAATTAAGTTAAGGAATGAGAAATACTTTTTTAGCTTAACATATTACATATGTACACTATTACATGCGCATTTTATACACATGTGCTTGTACATATACATAAAAAATAAAAGCAGTGATCCAGCTAATGGGGCGAATGAAAATGGTTGAAACTGATAATAAAATTATTACTTTAAAAATTAAACCATCAGAGCAGATAGTTATTGTGCTGCATATTAGTTACGTTATGAGTATTTTAAATACATGAAAATCTTTCAGTTGGCACCTTTTCTAATTATCCCATTTAGCATTTATTTATTTGCAACCTAAGTCCATAAATCCAGTTTCATTCTTCACTACTCTATTATTTAAAATTGTAATTACATTTCTTTGTGATTCATATATTGTTTTCTTTCTGTCTGAAACTCTACAAAGTTTACACAATCATGTTCTCCGAGAGCTTTGCGTGAGTAAACTGTTATTGATACCTATTCTCTACTTTTTTATGCATAACTAACTTACCAGTTAGCTACCAATACGAAGTTAATGAGCATAATTGAAATGAGACTTTGAATAATTATTGCATTTTAAAGATTTGTTTCCCTGTTATAATGTATTTATTGACACGGTTTGTATATCTTGATATATAAGCCATTCAGATCCCAATCATATTATTTTCTATGACAATAATGTTGGCATTGCTAACAAAGAAACACTGACTATGAAAAATATTCAGTTTGCTTGCTTGGGTTTTTTCAATGAACTTCCATTTTATTTTCTTTCAATGTTTATCTACCAATCTTTCAATCTCAAATCTTAACATAAATCTTAACCTCTTAATGGATACATTTCCAATATACGGTCATTCTTTCTCTATTTGCCAACTGTCTACGGATTATAAAATTGGGTGTATAGCTGCTTTTCCGTGAGTAAGGATTTTGAGAAATTACAAATTCTATTTGTTCTTCACTAGGTGTATGAAGTTACGAGGCGTTATTAAACTTTGAAAGTAAGCCCATTTCCTCTAATGGAAGGAAAAATAAAAGTTGCAAAGTGGTCGTATCTTCAAGTGTCGTGTAGGAATCAGTTACTTATTAACGTCTTCCGTTATTTATTTCAAGTCATATCTCACAACATAGAGAAAAATAATTGGAAAAACTTTTAGGTACATATCTATCTCCCATTTCAAAAACTTGGAAGTGCAGGTATCCCAAATAAAATTGAAAATGATCTTATCTTGTGATTATAGTGTGTGTTCTTTAAAGGTGATTAATAGTAAAAACGTTTCTGTGAGGGTTATACTTAACACATGCTATAAATTTTAAATTCCTGGTGGCCAAATTACTAAGTTTACCTTGAAAGTGAAAGGCAATCAAAAATTTCCTTTTATCGCAATATTAGGTTGGTAAAACACAGGCCACGAGGCTCAAATATCCGAGTTCGACCTTGGACCTGGTGGGTAGTTATAACCACCTGTCAGAGTTTTGTTTTACTATTTGTGCCATTAATATTGATTGAATTCATCGTGACACCGATTCTAATGAACATCTGTAAGTTTCTCTACGCTTATCAACCCTAATATGACGGATCGCAGTCCCGGATCTTGATGCTGGAATTGGATTTGATGGTAGTAAATACATCTGCTAGTGGATTTTGGAATTTTTACGGCTTTCGAACCACAAATGATAAATTTCAGTGAGATTTCCGGAAATCGATGAGAATAATGCAATAAGAAAAAGTCTTCGTCATTCTTCTCAACTACTGCCTGAACAATTTTTTGTTACGTCTATCTCTATCCACCAGTCGTCCATCAATCGAAGAATAGGTTAATACAGATCTAAAAGGGTACAATATCATTCAAAACCGTTTTCTACGGTATATTGTCAAGTATTTTAGGGCAGTTCTTCAGGTAGCAAACCATCAAATCTCCCAATTCGCAAAGATGGCACATATGTGTTCTATCTAAACTTATGTGGTGTTGATGCTAATTAAGTAATCATTTTTAAGAGCCAACAACAAGCAACTTTAATAATTCCAAGCAAGGAGTTATAAACTCGGGTTTTGATTCTGGATAAGACAACCCAGTTCTTTTCTGTCACCTCTTCCATGAAACTGGAAAATTTATTAACATTGATGTACGAGAAAATCAATCTTTTGACGTTGCGCGATAGCAAAGGGGGATTACGTTACGGTAATTGGGTTCTAGCTTTAGACAAATTGATTAGCTTGCTTATTTTTAAACTCATACCAGTATCTCGAAATCCGCTGATGAGAAAATTGTTTCTTAACCTTACCTAGGTGATTTTGTTTCTCTTTACATACATCGAAGTTATTACAGTATTTTCCCTCGGGGCAGGTGAGCCTAAAACTGGTTGAAAAAACACCAGCTCCGTCAATCCTGACGCTGTTATCAGCCTTATGAAATCAACGTACAGTGTGACCCCCATGATATACAGCGTTAACGTCACACTGGGGTCATCCTTCTCCGCTGAAATGGCCATCAAGACTTAATAACTATATTTATAATTATCAAGAGCATTCACATGTATGTTAGTAATATGCATTTTTGTCTTTTGTATTAACCGGGACTTATATATGCATGCACCCATCCACTCGGAGACACCTCGACATTGAGTGATGTTTTTTACTTAATTTCATAGAAAATGCCTATTATTGGTTCTTCACTGATGACAATTAATTGTTTTTAAAGATCGTAGAAGAGTTTTATTTCAGTTCACAGTTAAAGGATCGTTTACTATATAACAAAGGCATAAGATTTTATGTTCTCCAATAAATTGAAGACTGGTTAAAAAGCGATCGAGTAAACACTTTAGTTCACTTCATTTACGAGTGAACTTTATTAAAAGTGGGTAGACCTTTTACCTTGTTATGCTATGTATGTCATTTTTTTCTTAGGAAAGGTATTGATTTTAATATTTTTATAATAGAGAGTCTCATCTAAAGCACTCCACTGATGGTAAGTCACCATCAATATCACAATGACCTGAAACGATTCCTAATGACTCTCCGCTGAACTAACTGACCTTTTAAATTTTCTCATTTCCTTTCTTTACGAGACATCATTTTACCTTTTTAGAATTCCAGTCGATCGGAAACAAGACATACTTAACACAAGGATGGAATTCAAAAAATGAACAAATACGTACATAATAAATAAATAAATATAGTTTGCTCGCTGTGGCATAAAATATTGTAAGTTTTCTTTAATATACCCAAGCAGATGAACATTTAAATGGTCTTGTGCTGGCTCAAATAGAGTTTTAATCTCCTAAAAAGTGGGGAAATTGAAAGAGAAAGCTCTATAAAATTTACTTCCCATGCGCAATGTCTTAAATTTTTTGCTCTATGTGGAAAATAAAATATTGAAAGCGTAACAGGACTCTACTCCCGTAATTTATTCAATAAAATGCAATCATACTTTATTTCCATGCAATCATATTTTGTTTCAACTTGAAATAAAGTCGTTATGGCAGGGAACTGTAAAAAAAAAGAAAGAAGATCACAAAATTTGAAGAAAGTCCTAAACTGGTATATTCAAAGATAATTTTGCATGCAATTTTTTTAAGGCAGTAGATAAAGATAAGCTAGACATGTTATTAACTAAAACTGCAGAATTAGAATAGACAGCATGGTACATTTTGACGCGGTTTTTGAAAAATAGAGAATCAACACTTGATCACATCGATTTTTACATTTAGCAATGTTGCGACTTTACTCGTTGCAAGATTTTGCTCGAAATAACTGAAAGTTTTGATAGTGTTTCGTTTGCTATAAAAAGCTTGAGAAAATAATAAAACTGCATGTTTTAGTGAAACTGCATGTATTATCCTCAGAACACAGACTTATTTGTCCCTATAATATGAAAGAAGTGAATAAGAAAATACAGTAGTACATCTATTGCACTTGTCGTTTCTAATGCCCCTTGGTCGGATTAGTGTATTTCAGACCAGATTCATGTAGGTTAGCGGGGACAGGGGTGCGGCTCCTGTTTATAATGGCACCACAAGGTTCGGAGCCTGATTTAGCCAGGTGCCACCTCAATTTGGACCGATCACCCCCAGGTGTGACGTATGGGAGGATAGTATCCTCTCCCTCCTTCTCTGACCTCGTAGAGGGACTCTCCGGTCTACCGTTTTAACTTGCCCATATCCGGTCTAGACACGGAGGTATTCAATGGCTCTTATCGGGATTCCATCCGAGTACCCTCGGCACTAAAAGCCGACGCGCTACCACTTGGCTACTACTGGCCCTCAATTGTACTCATTGAACCTCAACAAATATCCTCCTCTAAAGCGTCGACTGAAAAGAGCAAAATTTCTTGAAAAATAATCCTCATTTCGGCAGTTGATTTCACGACTGACCTTACATATAAAATAGATTTGTGAATGCAATAGTTCTGATGACTATCTAGCTACATGCAAAGCGTAAAGCAACTACAGTCAAACCTGTTTTTGTGCGGTCTTTTTTTATGCGATTTTTTAGTGCGATTTGTTTTGTGCGATTTTTTTATGCGGTATATGAATATGTATCGAAAAAAAAATTGAAATTATATATTTGAAATTATTTATTTGAAATTCCAAAAATAGCTTCGATAGTATATATCTGGCTATGGCGACGTTTACAAGCAGCTCATTAAACGACCGTCGTTGCAAAATATTATCACCGACTACTTGGTAACAAAAAATAAATCAACTTTAATATCTTCAAGTGACGAAAGCTGTTACGAATCAGTTCATCAGAAGAATATGCGCGTTTTGAACTACGACGAGTAGTATCGAATTATGTACATTTTGAAAATTTCTCCATGTTTAGATTGAGAAATTAATTTTTTTTTAATGTTTCCACGTGGGATTTAATTATTTATTTTGTTTGGAAAGCACTCTCTAGTTATCTCGTTAAGCTTTGACTTATTTTCTAAGTGAGATTTTATTTAATGCGGTCCCTCTTCACCGCATAAATTTTTTTTCTTTAATATGCTGTGAAAAATTATTTGTCATAGCTATTTATGAAGTTTCTGAATATTTTTTATGTGCGGCCTCTATCTACCGCACAAAAGCAGGTTTGAGTGTATTAAGTTTTTGATGGTTAGAATTAGGAAAAACTGCTAAATTCAGTTACTGGTGATATCGATCTCTCAATTAAAATCAACACATACAAAAATGATAATATTGATTTTTGAAGATGAAAAACTTAAAGAATTTTATTATGAATAATGATATTTTCAATATAATTTAAAAAAATGAGAATTATCAGCACCGTAAAATTTAAAAAGACGTTCGAGAAGTGTTCCCCAGAGAATTCTTTTTTATTGTAAAAAGATGGTATTATTTGCTTAACTGGAAACCGGTTTATAGCAAAACAAACTAACAGTAGAAAGTTATTAATTTTCTCTTATAGGATATTTGTGGGGTGGGAAGTGTTGGAAAATGTAGTTAGTTAACGTCGAAAGTTAAAATATGTTTTAATATGCTTCCAAAATGTCGTATGGTTAATTTAGGGATATTAAAGGAGCACCTTCAATGAAAAAAAAGGCCTCGATATAAAATATATTTTGTTACTGTACCTGGGCGTATGTTAAATCAAGTTTATTTATAGTTGATTTGTCAGGTAATAGAGCAAGAGACTTGTTCTTAATTTTCCGGAGTAATGTATATTATTATCTACTTGACATCAGTTTGGTCAAAGCGGGCACATGTTAGGAAGTTATTTTCATCACTTATTGTGAGTTATATGATAATATTTTATGTTGATTGACAAATATCATTAAATGCTGATTTCTCAATTTTAAAACTAAGTAAAAGGCTAAAAGTATTTGTACCTATGAAAAGAAATGCATTCTAAATGATAAACCAGCTTAGGTGAGTTGTATTTAATTATTTTCAACTATTAAAACTGATAAACCTCTGAGACATTACTTCAGGTGAAAGCCGATAATTCGACAATTCTGTAAAAATTAAAAAATAATATATATATATATATATATATATATATATATATAAAATTGTCCTTTCAAGGGTATGGAATTTTCTTCATTTGATTTAACGAACAAAAATACATATGTGGACATCATGTAAGTAATCTTCTTCAAGAAGATATTGGATTTCCTAAATATATTTTATGTTTAAAGCGTTCACATTCCAAACAATTTCTTTATAACTTTTTTTTACAGGCATTCTTTCTTTGGTTTTAACGTTTCATACGTTTTAACTTTTACGAATTCTGCCAGTTACGTGATTGACTTTTTGCAGTAATTTCATCTTAGTAGTTTGAATTGTTCGGAGTTCTTTGATTAGGTCTGAGGTTTAAGTAAAAATAGAAACACAGACTAAATAACGGAGTTTTGAGTGTTTCTTGAAATCACTGCCTCTTCGAAATTCGTTCTCTTGGAGAGGATATTGTACGTAATAAAATTTCCCGTCCAAAGCTTTAAACTAAATTTTTAATTCTAAATTTTATGCTTTTTATGAGATTAAAAGCATCAGATGCTAAAATGAAATTTTATAAACTTTTACACCAAGAAAATATTTGACCAAAATTCTTTGTTAATGCGTGACTATCAATGAAAATTATTTTCATACTTAATAAAGTTTGTAATGCCACTCCATTTATATTTTTGGCCGAATTCCCCCTATCATAGTTCAGACTTCTCAGTATATGAAAAATTGTTATTTTTAAGGCATAGCATTCAAATAATTTTACTGAAAGAAAATCCAAATGTTTTCATAATTATAAAGCATTTCAATTAACGCAGATCTCATTGATGCTTCATGTTTGACAATGAGTCTCAGAGATAGACGACTTACGAACTCGTGTGTAATCTACTATTACTAAAAAAAATATGTAATGCACTTGTTAGTAAGATAACCCATTTATATGGCTAGATAATTGATCTATTGCACAACTTCTAGCTTTAAATGACATTCATTTACTATAAAACATTCACAGTCAAATTATCGTAACACATATTGTTAACAGATGTCGCCACTATAAACGTATAGAGATAATCCAAAATAGTTTATATGGCCAAAAAATATATAATAAATTGTTTAGAATTATTATTTTTTTTATGATATTAATAAAAAATTGTGAGTATAACAGAAGAGGAAAATAAAAAGAAGACTCCTACCTAATGTAACAAATTAAAGTTAAAGAAAACTCTATTATCAACATAAAACTAGATCACACAAGGAATTTATACTATCTTACAAAAAAATAAGAATATTTAATGATTTGATGAGTAAATCGATAAGACAATGTTAACTTAAAGGAAGATTAATTTGAAGTAGATGTGGGGGAGTAAACTTCAATGGATTTTCCTCTAGTTCAGAAAAAAAAAACCCATGTTGATTAATTGTCTAATGTTTGTATCTCTTTTCCATTGCTATACGGACTGCATGTTATGACACAAGTGTTCTTTTGGTAAATAAAAACTAAAAAAAAAATCTTAATTGATGTTTCCATTCTATGAATCAATATTTGAGTTTATGGCGAAAATATTTATAGCATCGAACTGTTATCGTTAAATTAGATTATCGTTTTTGAAGCCGAATGCAGATGACGCCACTGAATGTAATATATTGCAAGACTTAACAGCAACTATCATCATTTCTCATCTAGTTGAAATATTTTGTGGGAATAGAAATTACACTAAATCTATGATACCACAGAACAAACATACATATTTAATATAAAAATTTCCTGACATTGTAAAATTATTTTTTATTTTAGGCTAGGGAACAATAAAATCTCTGTTAAAAATATATTTTTAGTGGCAAGTATTCAGTCAATAATTACTTACGCGGATCGTTTATAGAAAACTCTCTTTAAAAAATGATGGATGTCTTCTTGCTAACCTGTCCAATTTTTTTATGATCGAAGCGAAAGAACCAGAGTTAGACCGTCCCGAAATTTTCGCCATAGGCCCCTATTAAAAAATTTTAATTTTGTCTTAAATCGGAAAATTGAGGAATCATGTCATCGAAAACTTAAATTTATACTAATTAGCATTGTAAACATCTAATCACAACGTTTGAAAAGAATCGTGAGCCAAGTTTCCTATTTATAGCTTTGACTGCGGCAAAGTGCTGGAAACGCCGAGATTTGTCGATTAGCAAAGTTCTGTCATAACTCCTGTTCTATGGCACCGATCCTCTCGCCGATTTATATGCTAAATTATGGTGATATCTTTTTGCTAGCCTGTACATATTTTTATGATCGGAGCGAAAAAACCAGAGTTAGACCGTCCCAAAATGTCTGCCATAGACCCCAATAAAAAAATTAAATTTCCGTCAAAAATCGGAAAATTGCGGAAAGATGACGGCGAAAGCTTAAATTTATATTAATTAGCATCATAACAACCTAATCATTACGTTTGAAAAGAATCGTGAGCCGAGTTTCCGAGTTACAGCTTTGACTGCAGTACCGGAAACGCTGAGATATTTCGATTGGAGCAGTTCGGACATAACTGTTCTATGCCACCGATCCACTCGCCAGTTTAAATGCTAAATTATGGTGATGTTTTCTTTCTAACATGTCTCTTTTTTATGATCGGAGCTAAATTACCAGAGTTAGATAGCCCCGAAATTTCCGCTATAGATCCCTATAGAAAAATTTAAATTTTGCCCAAAATCGAAAAATTGAGGCACGATTTCAACGAAAGCTTAAATTTTCTATAATTAGCATCATACCAACCTAATCATGCCATTTGGAACGAACCATGAGCCAATTTTACACTTCGATCATAAATACTGTGAGGAAGAAAACGTACTCTAGCAGATAATACAATTTAACACTAATCCAAAATGAATGAATACAGCTCTCGTGCAACTGGATATATATATATATATATATATATGACCTAGAAAAATTTATTAATTTCCGCTTAGTTTCGATCCATTGCGCTGAATGGAAACTTTATAATCTGCATGTGTAATTTTTTCTTGCTGTTCAACGTAAATATTCGTATGTTATACTAAAATGCGCAGCAGATATTCATAAAAATATTTCTCAAAAATGTTTCATGTACACCCAAATTGTACATTTTCCACCCCCAAATTATTAACTTTGATACGACAGTTATCCCAAGCCCGTGTTTTTCGAAGATATTTTCTTGGGACAGCACGTTTCCCTCTCGTAAGGATTCTACATATTTAATGCAGTTTTGATTCATAAAAAGGCCCTTCTTTAACGTTACGAAAAATATTAAAAATATATACATTTATTTTTCAAACCTAAAGTATTTAACTTCATGATTTTAATTTCATTTAACAATCCTGCATATGAAGGTAGTAAAAATTTTAGTGCCATTTCCTATTATTGGGATTTGAATATATAGGAATTATAGGAAAGAAGATGGGAACTTACCTGCGTTCATTACAAAAACTCTCACATAAATTTTTTGAGTTATTAAATCAATCCAAAATACATGATGACACCAGAGTTCGCCCTAAATGAGTACATTTGTAGCAGCATGTACTGTGAACTCCTGACTCAGTGGTTTTGTTGGTTTCTGAAATATTTTTTTATCTGAATAAAATTGGCAACATTGTTTTCCTAATGAAAACGATTTTTATTCCATTTGTAAAATGAGACGGTGAGAGATGGAATAAATTAGGTTCGAGTGTAATAGTCATGTTTTGTGCAGTGATTTGAGTCTTTTTATTATGTAAACTTCGACGAAGTTTTATTTAATACCTTCATAGTACTGTTGTAACCCTAATGAGTTGCCTAACTGGTGTCCCGAACATGATCTGAACACGCAACCTTCTATCTAAATAATATGAATAGAAAGAAATGAACTCCACTCCTATTCTCTGCTAAATTATGTTAATTGTTGGAAAAGAAGCAATTTTTTTTTACTCTCAGTAAAATTATTATCTTTAGTAATATGCGATAATTTTCTATCTATATTGTATAAATATCGCTTTCAAGTCTGATTAAGTCAAATACAATACTACAATATCTCTTCCTTTAGGAACATGAAATGTAATTTTCTTTAAACTCTTCACTGTAAAGAATTGTGGTTCCTTCAAGGATAAATGTGATAAATTTAGATCAATCTATGTACAGAGGAGAAAAGTATTTTCTTTAACAGTAATATTTCATTATCAAAGTTTTTTAAACAATAGGGGAGGTTAATATTATAATTAATTAACACAAGATGTACTGATGCATATCGAAGAAGCATCTTTCTACTGTCATTAGAGGTTTTTTTTAAAGAGAATGTCGAAAATCCCTATTCAGAATTTATTCTTGAAGCGCAGTGGGATTAAATTAATCAATAGATTAGAATTCCGACCTACCTGAAGACGACTAAGAGATAAAAATGCAAGCATTGTAGTACCACTCAACAAAAACATCAATTTCTAAGCAAATTTGGGACATTTTCCCCAAAGTAAATCAGAAGAAATCACTCGTATTGTTTTGTTCAATGACTCAGTATTTTTTGGTGATAATTTTGGTGAAAGATGTATAAGTTTCATGGAAACTGAGTATGAATAAAATTATGGAAATTAGTAAGAAATGTGCAATATAGTTTCAACAATAATGCAACCAGTATATGCAGTGGCTCCCAAAAGTGTTCGTACACTTACGATTTTCAATGAAATAGGGGTCTATCCATTAAATAAAATTAATATTTCAGAATGGGTATTTAATAATAAGATCTATAATCTATTCTTAACAAAACTGCAATATTTTAAAAACATAGTAAAACTTTATTTTTAAGAAACCAATAATCAAAAAGTCACAAAGACTTTATGTCACAAAAGTCATCGTACACTGAAATATTTTCGGATAAATTCATAATTAAAATTATCGTATGGTGCTTTATTTTTATTTTTGAATTGTGGTGGCATTTAAAATATCGTTTGGCTTTAATTTTTGCTTGCCTACTCCGTAATATTCTATTTATTATTTAAAAATGGCTCGTAGTCGTAAAGACACATCAAACAGCATTCGAAAATTGATTATTTTTCATCATAGTAGAGGTATATCAGTTCGGAATATAGCTAAATTACTTAATTTATCCCATTCTACTGTGCAGTATGTGATAAAACGCTTTAAAGAAGAAAATCGGATAGAAAACGAGGTAAGAAAAGGTCGTCCGGCTAAGTTAACAAAACGCGATCAGAGATTTATAATTCGAAAATTTGTGAAAAATCCACGTTTTATTGCCGTAAAAGTTTCTGCAGAATTTAATGTAATATTTTCTACTTCAATTTCACCCGAAACTGTTCGACGAGTTCTCAGAGAAGCTGGATTACATGGGCGTTCTGCCCGTAGAAAATTTTTTGTGAGTGAGAGAAACAGAAAGCTTAGGCTTTCCTTCGCACTATCAATGATAAATAAGCCCCAAACGTATTGGAATAATGTTTTATTTCCCCGATGAAAGCAAGTTTAATATTTTTGGTTCCGATGGGTGTATAATTGTATAGAGAAGAAAAAATGAGGAACTTAATCCCAAGAACTTACTAGGAACAGTTAAGCATGGCGGTGGAGTTGTCATTGTGTGGGGATGCATGTCAGCATCAGGACTAGGTAATTTTATATTTATTGATGGCATAATGAATCATGCTGTTTATATAAATATTTTAAGAGACAATTTAAAATTATCAGCTCAAAATTTTGGTATTGGAAACAAATTTGTTTTTATCAACGATCCTAAGCACACGGCTCTCAACGTTCGCCTCTGGTGTCTCTATAATTGTCCACAAGTTTTGAAAACACCACCTCAATAGCCAGATTTAAACCCAATAGAACATAAACTGGAGGTTCGAGTACGAAAACATGACATTCACACGAAAAGTGTGCTAAAAACAATTATGATGGAAGAATGGATGAACATTGATGCAGATATTACAAATGAACTAGTGCAATCTATTCCCAGACGTTTAAAAGCTGTTGTGAATGCTAAAGGATATCCTACTAAATATTAATTTAACGAAAAATTAGAATATTTACTAATATGCAGAGATTTTTTACAAGTGTACGATGACTTTTGTGAGATAAAATTTTTGTTACTTTTTGATTATTGATTTCTTAAAATTAAAGTTTTACTATGTTTTTAAAATATTTCATGTAGTTTTGTTAAGAATAGATTATAGATCTTATTTTTAAATACCCATTCTGAAATATTCATTTTAATTAATGGATAGACCCTATTTCATTGAAAATCGTAAGTGTACGAACACTTTTGGGAGCCACTGTATAATAATTTTTTGTTAAATTTCTTGGTTTTATTTATTACGTAGGGAAACCTGTTTTAACTTGGTCCTAGGCCGTCGCCCGTTCTATCTGTTTAGTTTTTTTGCAATGGTAAGCATAATTCATGTATGTGTCACTAGAACTCCTAACTGCGCCAAGTATGAAAAACCTCCTTGCTTCAGTCTAACTGTTAACCGCATCTATTAAGTCTCATGCGCTAAAAGCATTTTATTATTTTAATTTTGTTTTCTCTTGAGATCTAAACATAATTTTAAAGCAAAACGAATGTTATTCTTAAGGTATCCGTACACCTTCAGAGGTGATTTTTCTACTTTTTTTTAAAATTTTGTCTTTTTATCTATTTTTTATAATGAGATGAAAGTTAAATCTTGGAAAAATGTATAAAAAAATTAGCTGACACATTAAAATAATTTTTTCAAGTGGAAAAACTGGAACAACTGGGTGCAAATTAGACATTTTTGCAAAACATGATAACTCCAAAGTAAACAAATCTGTTGCATTATGGCAGATATTGATATGTCATTTTTTTCATGTTTTAGGCAAATTAAAAAATTAACTTTTGTTGTGAAATATAAAATCGCCCAATTAAGTTTTCAATCCAAATATTCTTTAGTTAATACTCAAATTCAACCTGAAGCATATGGCTGGTCTTCATTGAAAATTCTCAATTAGGGATTAAAATTTTGGGGGATGGTTGAGAAAAAACTCCTTTATCCATAACAGCATCTGCCAATACGAATAACTTAGTATTATTTCATACTTCCATATATCAGGTTTTGCCACATTAAAGAACCAATTTTAAGTGTGACATATCAACTTAAAACATAAAATTGAATTTTTTGGACATATCAACATCTGCCATAACGCCACAGAAATGTACTTTCATTTTATAAACTGAAGAATGAAGGAAATAACATTCTCTAGGGAACAGAGATGTCTCAAGATAATATTCTGTTTATCTCAGATTCTATAGAAGTTTTAGCACTCATGTACAGAAAAATTATTTAAAATTCATTGTCATTTCTAATTCATACTAATGTGAACAAAAAACTAAGTAATCTACGATGATGAGCGTATTCTATTCCCTTAACTTCAAAATTTTAAGGAATTTCATGCATAACTTTTCACTGTAGGATGTTCTGCGTCAAGCGAAATACTGAAAAAAAATAATTCCGGTAGTCTATTCTAACGAAACTACCGTGGGTTATTAACGTAGGATTACTTATCGTTGCTTATCTCATTTGTATGTATATATGTATATATGTATCTATATATATATGTATGTCAAAATTTTGACGCATTTTGGTACTTTTCTGTTTAACTGTTTACTGCTTGCCCAAGCGATACAGACTAGGTTGGGCGCGCTGTCAAAATTATAACTCGTGCTTTCCGAAGGACCGTTATGGAGGAACGAAATCCTACGTTAAAAAATTCCTTTCAAGAAAAAGCTACTTCCGGTTATAAAGTTCTTTGACGACCGTTGTTAAAATTTCTGTTACTCGGCTCTTGGTTAAGATAGAAACATAATTACAACAGAATTAGAAAGATAAAATGTTAGGCTTTGATATTATTGTATAAGTGGAAAATGAAATATTTAATTAAAAATGCCGTTTCAAACGTGTATGGATACCTTAAATACATCACCTCTTAGAAACATATTAGGCACAAAATCATGACTTTAACGTAACATTCTGGTTGGAGGAAAAAACAATTGTTTGGAGTGCGAGCATGTACCTCGAACCGGGAATTCTTTTTTATGTTGGTCCTAGTCCCCAGGTACAACCTGCTGCTATTTAACTAACATTCTATTAGTATTTCTTTTTATTGGTCCCCTAAGACAGCAGCAGTACATATTTTTGAAGGTTGTTGTGACAACTCACAATGTATTCTTTTATATTGGTGTCTTGTTTTATGTTATGTTGTGATTTGTTTCTAATAAACTTTATCAATTAAAGTTTAAACTTACCTGTCTTTTTCTTGGATTCTGAATTGAGGGTTCGGTTAGGATGAATTTTTTTACTTTTGAAGTAAGTAATAAAAATAAAAATCAGTAGGACCAAGGCACAACACAATGTTGTACCTGGGTCCTAAAGGCCCTTTACTTCTAAACTGTCCAAAAACTATGAAAATAATTTGCATAAAAAATAAATGAACTTACAAGTTAACCCTTACATTCTGAAAATCAGAAAAGTATCTTTGATTTTTTTTATGTACTACATTGGTGAAGAAATATTTAAAACATCAAAATAGGTTCAAGATACAACAGGTTCTTCTACTTATTAAGATGTTGTGTGTAATTATTGAATTTTTGTCTCAAACCAATAACTTTTAGATGAAAGTTTGAACTTTTCTTTTTTTAAGTTCTAAGTAGCCATAACTTTTAAACTGTGAAAATATTAATTATTCAGATACAGACATTTGTTATCACAAGAACATGGAACAATAAAAAAGTTACATGCAGAAAAAAAATTATTTTCTGAATTTAATGTTGGTTATAATTTACAATATAATATTTATGAGTGGCACAACAGGAGATTTATATATATATATATATATATATATATATATATATATATATATATACATACATATACAAAAACCAGAAAAAATAGAAGAATGCAGTGAGCATAAACAATACTTATATTAAGTCTGCGAAATAAATTACAGCTTGATATGTGGCATTCGCTGGAAAAGAATAATTTTTAAATTAAACATAAATAAATTGAGGAAATTAGTAGTTGTTATGAAATTTTATATCAATTAAATTAACGTAGGATGTGTATTCAAAATATGTTATTCAGATACTATAAATTCGTCAGAACTAAGCATAATATTAAATTTTATTTTTTTCTTTTAAATGTAATGGTGTTTAGAACCTGAAAAGGTTTTTGAAGGAAATTTGCACTAAATCAATATATCGTTTCTTCTCTGACATGGAATTAGTTAAAAATTATGCACATTTAATGGTCAAAGCTGTGAAAGTGATATTAGCTGTATTAATTCAGTTCAAATCCCAATTACTGGAGTAAAAAGAAGAAGGCAAAATTTTCACAACAATAACTTTATTTGGACAAAAAATACAGTATTATTTTAGACAGAATGACAACAAAGAACCCGACAGTCCACCTTGCAGCAGTGAGCATCATCTCACATTTGCTTGAAGAGATTGGCGATTGAACAAGATGAACATACAACGAACACATTTTGGAATCAGCTTACGCTACTCCGGTTAACGTTTATGCCCCAAAAGTAATAAGTTCTCTTAATGCTTGACGGCACATTTTAAATTAAAAAAAGCTATGTTATACAGTTCATTCAGATGAGCACCCGAGTAGAAGATGTAGAAGTGATATATTTATCGCCTGAAATCTCAAATGGGATGACGTCGGCGAGTCACCGCTCAGGACTGACACACTGTCCCGACAGTGATTCATTAAAGCTAAAAATCTTTTTTTTGTAAAATATAACAGTTCCTGGCAATTTCATTTAGTATTTTGTTCCTTTTTGGTTTCCGTAGCTTGGGCCCGTTCCACTGAATCCTCCGGCTCCGGCTCCAGCTCCAGCTCCTTGTGCTCCTCCACCATATCCTCCAGAACCACCAGTTTGGCCTCTTGCTCCTTGTTGTCCCCCATAACCACCTGAACCACCAGCAGCTCCTCCAAAGCCTCCAGCTCCACCAGCTCCACCAGCTCCACCACCATATCCGCCAGATCCTCCTCCTCCAACGGTTTTAATTCCTCCGGCTCCACCTACGCCTCCTGCTCCAGCACCACGTCCGCCACTTCCATATCCACCACTTCCAGCACCTCCTGCTCCACCTACACCTCCTGCTCCAGCACCACGTCCGCCACTTCCATATCCACCACTTCCAGCACCTCCTGCTCCACCAAATCCTCCAGCGCCGCCTGCTCCTCCAAATCCTCCTGCTCCGCTGGAACCTCCATATCCACCACTTCCGGCACCTCCTTGTCCGCCATAACCTCCAGATCCTCCAGCTCCTGCTGATTTTCCTGCGCCAGCGCCTCCTTGTTTAAATCCTCCTGAGCCCAAACCTCCGGCACCTCCGGCACCTCCAGCACCTCCAGCGGCACCACCGTAACCCCCTTGTCCACCGCGTGCTCCTGCGCCACCAGCGGCTCCCCCGTAGCCTCCTTGACCACCATGACCTCCGGCGCCTCCAGCAGCACCACCATGACCTCCGGCGCCTCCAGCGCCACCACCATAACCTCCTTGTCCGCCGCGTGATCCAGCACCACCAGCGGCTCCACCGTAGCCTCCTTGTCCACCATGAGCTCCAGCGCCTCCAGCAGCACCACCATGACCTCCTGCGCCTCCAGCGCCACCACCATAACCTCCTTGTCCACCACGTCCTCCAGCTCCTGCACCTCCAACTCCTCCAGCTCCTCCAGCAGCACCACCATATCCACCGGAACCTTGTCCTCCATGACCTCCAGATCCAAAGCCACCGGCTCCAGCTTGACCTCCTCGACCTCCGGAACCGTAACCTCCCTGTCCTCCTGCTCCTCCTGAACCACTATGTCCTCCAGCTCCTCCTGCACCACCATATCCTCCTTGTCCACCAGCTCCAGCACCTCTTCCAGCACCACCGGCTCCACCATAACCTCCTTGTCCTGCACCACCAAATCCTCCGGCACCTCCAGCTCCTCCACCATAACCTCCTTGTCCAGCGCCGCCAGCTCCTCCAGCACCTCCACCGTAACCTCCCTGTCCAGCTCCTCCAGCTCCTCCACCGTATCCTCCCTGTCCAGCGCCTCCAGCACCTCCAGCTCCTCCAGCGCCACCACCGTAACCTCCCTGTCCAGCACCGCCAGCTCCTCCAGCACCTCCACCGTAACCTCCCTGTCCAGCACCGCCAGCTCCTCCAGCTCCACGGCCGCCTCCATATCCTCCTGAACCTCCTTGTCCACCGACGTATCCCTTCTGTCCTCCGCTGTTTTGCCATCTTGCTACAACTGCTGCTGGTGGTTCTTCAACGGTCATGATAACATCAGCGGGACTGTCCTTGCCCACTCCTGGCTCGTTGGTCTTGATATTGGCTCTGAATCCGTTAGAATCGGCTTCGTATTCTACAACTCGGTAAACTCCATCGACATCAGTGTATCCATATGTACCTCTAACATTGCCATTTTCATCTCCTTGTTCTTGGCGGTAGTTGGTGTTTCCAAGATCATCTTGAATGTTGTAGTCGAATTGGTAAGGTTGAGGGGGGTACTAAAAAAATTTTAAATGTTAAATGACGAAATACAAAAAAAACATAAGAATTGATAAAAATTTGCAAGATGAGCTTTTTGTAAGTCTTCAGGAAAATTCTGCTTTGGCTTTCATAATGCTTCTTACTTGTTAGTCTTAAATAAGCGTAATCTTAAAACATCTTAGCATTAACCGCCTTCCAAGAAAATGTAAAAATACAAATGCACGAGCATAAATGAACAACTAATGAATGAAAAATTACAATTTTTCGAAATATTTTTAAGTTTCAATAAATGAATTTGAAAATTAGAACTTTTTCATGAAATGGATATTAAAGTGCCTGAAAATCCCAGATTGCAGAGAATCTAAAAGAATAATATAACAGTACACATATTCCCAATTCCAAGAAAAGAAAATAGAAAATATATGTACAATACATTAACAAGCATTCAGCAATTTAGTGCACAGCAGAAAAATGCCTAGCATGACGAAAAAAAAATAATAAACTAAATGAATTAAATTAAATTAAATTAAATTAAAGTACAGAATACCTTTACGCCTGAAGAACAGTTTCCTTTCAGAACTTACAATTTGCTTTACTATAAAAAGCGTTTAAGTGCAAGTGCAATTAACAAAGCATAAATTTTAATTCGATAGCAAATGTGACTCAAAAGCTGCGGTTCGAAATTTATGTCACACATCCATAAGTTAAAAGCAAATCGTTTCGCAATGCAAAAGTAGCCAATGCATTATGCTCTTTTTCATAATTTTATGCCAAGCTCTTTTTTTTCAATTTAGGATAGAACTTACCCAATTCTTCCAATTTTGCAATTACCTGTGAACTTAAAAATTGGCCCCCAAGTTTAAAGGACAAAAGCAGATTGCCATTATCCCAAAGTTTAGTCACAATTATTTGTAACTGGTATTCCTGTATTAGTGTAATGTTAATGTATATATATATATATATAAATATATATATATATATATATATATATATATATATATATATATATATATATTTATGGGATACGTATAATTCAGGATAGCTGATGTCTATAACTTTTAGTAGAGACACTGAAAAGGAATGAGTATATATATTTCACGTAGTACATTAATATGGCTATACTATCTCATAATGTATCTCATATATGCGATTAGAATAAAATTTTGAAGAAGGGTGAGCATTATACCAAAATCCTTCTGTAAATAGGTAAAAGCTAGTTTAATCAAATTTTCATCATGAAATAATACCCTTTTAAGTTTTCCTTTAGAACACTTTAACGATTACCCCTAATTTCAATAATCCCTCACAATATATGTTTAACTTTAATATTAGAAAATTTTTTCTCGGAATTTTGTTAATCATAAAAGATACCCAAGGGTTTGGTACAGTATATATTTTTTCATTAATATTACAGTACATTCAAAATATTTTGTTCAAGTTAGGACATGTTTTCATTTAGTGCTTTATCATATCATGGATTTAAAGAAACTAAGGAATTGTGAACAGAAATAGAAACTCTCATGCAATCAATAAAATCGCGTTGGGTATCAAAAAAGTTTAAAATACGGAACATAAGGCTTAAAAATATTAAGAAAGCATGCTTAATGAAAAAGAAAATAGGAATGAATGCTTTTAAATAATTTTTATAATTATTTTATTCTTTATTTGTCAAATATATCCTACTGTATAAATGTCACATATGAATACGAATGACATTAAAGTTTATCGTTGACTTCCGTAGGAAAGTGGTTTGATTAAAATAAAATTTATTGGACGAATCAGCATTAGAGTAATGAGCATAAATTTCCTCCTGTCCTAACCTATGTAGGAATCTATCAGTATTATGCTAATTAATGCCTCATAAATGGCAAAGAGCATTAGGAGATCTTTAAGTATTATACCAAAAAAGCTAGTTGCTTCTCTAATCTAGAAAGATCGTGCTAAATCAATATTAAAAATCATCCTTACATATAAGGGTCAAAAGTCAAGAAATATTTTTTGTCTCTACTGAAGCAGTATCATTAGAGAAGATCTCTAAGAATAAACCAACGTAAGGCTTTTGTAGTTAAAAAGAAATCAGTCTGGTTTCCTCGTAATTCAAATCGAGTTTCCAATCTAGCGTTCAAAGACCTGAGAGAAAAATCATTATTTTGATCACTTATCTTGTATATAAACAGGTTCACGAGATCAGGTCTATACCGATATGCTTTGTCAAAATTGTCGTAAAGCAAAGTACTTAACTTAAAAAATGCGAAAATTCTACTATTCTGAGTATCTAGGTTAAAACTTCATCATTTTTAACTATGAATGGTGGATGGAAATTTAAAGTGTCCTGAGGAAATTTCCCAATATATAAGATTAAAAAAAAATTATTTGTATTAAGTTCTCCAAGGGATATTTTTAAAAAAAATGAGATAGAATGAGAATTTCTATTTTAACTAAATGTTTTAAAGTAAGGTTTTGCCGAGGAGGATGTATTAAACTAGGAAACAAAATTTAGCTGACTTTGAAAGGCAGATGTAAAGCAGATTCTTAGAGCAAAGTCTTGAACTAAAGTTGCACTATTAAATTTATTTGTATCAAAATATATAACTATTCCTAGTGTTTTGAATTTATGAAATACTTAATTCGACTTATTTAGAAATCGACTTCAAGATCAGGTTTCATTAATTTGAATTCTTTCTGGTAAATTAGTTGGATCTTTTTTTGTTTGTTTATCTAGAAATTAGCTTTGAACGAGTTTAAAATTGAGTTTAACTCAAATATTTTATTTATTTCTATTTCATTTTACGAAATGTTCATTAATAAAATTTCTAATTTATAAGGTACAGCAAAATGTAACATTTAGCTTGCCAACACGATTTTAACTAATCTTTTAAATTTAATACCCCTTTTTTTATTTACATTTGATTTATTTTTTTAACTGCACCGATATTTCTGTGACATAAACTTCGCCCCAGCTCTACTTGTTATCGACTTACATTAATATCATTCCCATAGCCACCATCTTCTCCCTTGTAGTTCCCTTGACCAACACCAGCAAATCCACCAGAACTGACACCCCTGATACCAGTGTCGCCTCTGAGTCCACCAAATCCTCCTTGTTCGCTAACGAATCCACCGCCAATAGCGTTTTGGTTGTTATATCCACCACCATATGCTGTGAAAGCAGTACCATCACCTCCAGCTTTACCTGCAGTGCCACCATAGCCTGATTGAAGGCCACGTCTAACCTGTTCGTCTCCACCGCCGTATCCACCTTGTCCGGCACCACCAGCTCCTCCAGCACCGCCGTAACCTCCCTGCCCTGCTCCTCCGAAACCTCCGGCGCCACCAGCTCCTCCAGATCCATAACCGCCTTGACCAGCACCTCCAGCGCCACCAGCTCCTCCAGATCCATAACCGCCTTGACCAGCACCTCCAGCGCCACCAGATCCAAAGCCACCTCGTCCAGCGCCACCTGCTGCGCCACCATAGCCTCCTTGGCCGCCGGCACCTCCAACTCCTCCAGCGCCTCCGTAGCCTCCTTGTCCACCACCATGTCCTCCGGCTCCTCCGGCTCCTCCATAACCTGCACCAGAGCCGGCACCTCCAGCTCCTCCGAAGCCACCAGAGCCGGCACCTCCAGCTCCTCCGTAGCCACCGGAGCCTCCAGCACCAGAGCCAGCTCCTCCTGCTCCGCCAAAACCACCTGATCCACCGTGGCTTCCACCATGGCTTCCGCCAGCACCACCAGCACCACCAGCTCCCGATCCATAACCTCCGCCGGAGCCTCCAGCTCCGGCTCCTCCTCCGTAACCACCTTGTCCTCCACCTGAACCTCCTTGTCCGCCTCCGTAACCTTTCTGGTAGCTCTCATGAAGAGCTGATACCAGTAGGAGAATGCTTAAGAGAAAAGCCTAGAAAAAAATATTGAATTAGTTGCTGAAACTCACATATTTATTACAAATAAATCTATGTTGCATGCCAAAAATTAATGTCTTAAAATCTGGCATTTTTAAAGATTCGTACCACAATGAAAATAGGCAAATAAAAAAATATGACCGCAAGGCCAAAATTCATATGTACTTTAACTTAATTTAACATTCCACGGTAATCGAGTAAGTTTGCTCGAATTATCATTTTCTGCCAGAAATATTAAGATGTCTTTATGCGTGTTCTTACTAAGGATTACTAGACACATTTCGTACACGCACAATTAATTTGGTAAATAAAAATAACTTCCAAGATAACAGCATTTAGTTCTAGAACGGTATTAGAAAATTTTTGAAAATATATATTATACGAATTATTTTAACACAAATTAGTTCTTGTTTTTATATAGATTTCGGTAATACATAAATTTAAAATATTAGCATTCCTATCGTACGAAAAATACATCATATTATACATTTAAAAAAAATTCTTTAGAAAGGTTGACTACCAGAAAGATATTTAAAGATCTGACAATATTTTTAATGTAACATTATTAGGTAATATTCCGCAAAATTTTAAAAACTGTAGATTTTAATGCTTAATAATGTATTAAGAGTACTATTATAAAATCTTAACATACATAAAATTTAATTTTATAAGTACGTATTTTTAGTTTCAGTATATACAGTGCTTTAATACGAAAACAAAGCATTAGAGGAAATTTGAAAATCAAACTGAAATTTCTTGTAGCTTTCCATTGCGAATGAATAAGGCTATAGAGATTTTAGGTAGAAAAGGAAATTTTAATATGTTCTTGGCTGTATGAGATCTCCGATTGAAATGAAAATTGCTTAAATACATACAAATTTCAACCATTACGGATTTGAGTAATATATCTTATAGTCATTTTAAGGAAAACTTCCTTTTATATCTATGAGATTACACAAATTTACTTATTTTGAAACAGTTTAGAAATAATGTCTTCTAAATAAATGAAGTCATACCGTACTTTAATTAATGTTTTAGTTAATGTTTAATGAATTTGAAACATTAAAAGAAGTTTAAAAACATAATATTTCAAAATTGACTACTAAATGCCTCGTAAATTCCCTCGAAAAATACCTTAGTCTGATGATATCTATCAATTATATATAAGATAATAATTACATTTTTATTTTAGAATATTGTTCTTAACATTAAAACAACAAATATATACATACATATCAAATTTGCTTTCAAGTAAAAAACTGCATTTTTAATTATAATATATGTTTAAAATACAGTATATGATTTGAAAAGTTTTCAAGATATTCTAATGTGCATGTAAGCATACAATAATTAAAAGTTTTAGAAGATAGTATTATTCCGTTTCACTACCGTTCAGTAGATTTGTTGAATCAGAAGTACTTTTCAAAATAACTTACTATTAAAGGGCATTTCGCATTTTGGAATCCTTAACATATTTATAGTCTGCCATTAACTTTAGCCAGAATTGATCGTTTTGCTCTACATAACTCTTAAAAAATACAGTATTTTATTTTCCCATCTAAAACAAATCTATATTTATATTACAATCACAGATTAAAACTGCTGGAAATATAAAATTACTCTTTACAAAAAAGTAATAAAAACAGAGATCTTATTAAAATTGATTTCTAGCATGAACATTTGATCGATATTTGTAAATGCATGATTGAAAAATCTTAATACCTATGGCTGGATTTAAGTTAAGGACATTAGCTATCAATACAGAAAGGTAATAAAAACACAGAGCTTATTTAAATTGATTTCTAGCATGAACATTTGATCGATATTTAGAAATGTATGATTCAAAAATCTTAATACCTATGTCTGGATTTAAGTTAAGGACATTAGCAATCAATTCGGCAATAAAAGATCGATTTTAAGAAAAAATATTCTTTACCCTATAAGGGAGTTTAAACCGTGATTTGAAAAATTATTCTCCTAATTCACTTATAATTTGCGCAGTACAGTCAGCATCTAACAATAATTCCTAAGTCTTGCACTAAAAATTAATTTCAATTAGTGCTATAGAATCTATTACATTACATTACCTTGCCTTCCATAACGTATATCCGTATAACTCAGAACCCTGACTTAGAGCACGAAGGCCTCTTTACAGTTTAAACAACACCGAGGATGTGACATCCGAAGAAGTCAGCGGTTGCTTTTATAGACAATAAACACAAAGGTGCTATTCTTCTACCCATTTTGATTTTATCACATTTCCCTCTCCTTACTTTCCTCTAAGAAAATTGAATATCCCCCATCTCTCGTACCTTTAGATTTTCGATAATTTGTAAGCAATTATGTTTGTTATAAAGGAATACTTAATACATTACAAGAAAAAAAAGCTTAATTCACTTTTTTAATCAACAAATTAAGTTTTCCCAATATAGAAAGTTAGTTTAGGTCAAAGTCTGGAATATAAAACGTATAAATTTAGGTTTTTATTTGTTTAGTTTTAACAATTATTGAAAACGTTTTTTGTTTCTAAAGAAATAAATTTAGAGGTTAAGAGAAAACATAAAATTATATGAAATTCTGAATGCAGTTTTTTACACGGTATAAAAAATCATACAGTAGAATTTGTTCATACATAAAATTGAGTGAAAAATCTAAAACTATTTAAATATTATAGCAAGATAGATTGAAAAAACATTATTAAACCCTATTCCTATTTCTTTAAAATTTATCCCCCCTTTGCTAAACGGATTCAATTCTTTACACTGCTTTTCAATTTTCATGAAATATACATGAGCTTAAATTGCATATTCTGCATTGAAACTTAATTTAAAAAACTTATAAAGGCATTTTAATCTTTATGGATTATTTTCAACACTTTTTTAAAATTTTACAGGTAATTTTACTCCTATCATATGCTATAAATTTTAGATTTTTCAAACAATCTTTCCTAAGGGGTTAGTGAGAAACCGTTTATAAAACAGAAATTATATGGTCCTCCTTGAGAGAAATTGAGTAGTTTATTCTCTTTAACTGCTTACTAAGTGAGAGATCAACCCAATAAATTCTAATAAAATTTCAATTCTTTTCCGGTATAATTCTAAGGAAGGTTATTATTCCCGGAATGAGTTATTAAGATAATTTTCTACTTTTACAAAAATATTTTAAAGGATTTATCTTAAAGGAGAAATTAAAGAATAATAAATTATCTGTCAGAAGAATTTACAAATTTATAAATCTCTTTTATTTCAAATTTTTCTAGTTGAATTTAATTTAAGGAAGAAAAAGCAATAATGACGCATTTGCGTTATCATATTCAGCCAACAAGATAATTCTAAAATCATTAATTAATCATTATCTCTCAAAGTAAAAAAAAGACCATTTAGATTTTATACACTTTAAAGGACTCCGTGAATCTCCATCAAGTTAAATGTTTCTCTAATATCAAAGTATGCGGGCATGTTAGATGCTTGAACAGACGAAAGCCCCATTTCGACACGAACTATGAAAAACTTTGATTTTTGGCGCTATTGAGGTATATCCCCAATGCTGAAACAATGGATAAGCCTGCCCTGGTTTCATATACTGATCCTTAATCTTGTACACTAATCCACTGGAGATACATACCTTGCTTTCCATGGCGATATGTGTTCGTTTCTTTAGAGTAGATTCCTGGAGTGGAGGCTTCTTAACTCAGCAGAAGCCACTGAGGATGTGATGTCCAGCGAAGATCAGCGGGGCCCTTATATACCCAATGAGCGAAAAGGTGTCATCCCTCTCCAGATCTGACCCTATCACAGTTTTTTCCCCATTCCCCCCTCCCCCTTTGTCCTTTTGTGTGTAAACCGAGTGCCCCAAGACACGTTCGAGAAATCAGGGCAAGTGGAGAGACCAGAAAGATGGACTTACCTCATCCGAGGGATGCGTTTTCGCTTTCTTTTGTTTCTTGTTTTTGTTCTTGTTCTTCTGGACTTCGGTTTCGGTTCTTTCTTTTTCTTTTTACTATTTTGTTCATGGAGAGTGGAGGTGATTAGGGGGCTGGTTAGATATTGCAGCGGCGGACGTGGAGAGAGGAGGTTGGTTTGCCCGAAAGAACTTTAAAGGTTTTGACACACGGATCGCTTTGCTTCGTGTTTTTTTGTTTTTTTTTTAGACAAATTTCAAAACATAGAATTGAAACATTTAACGGTTTATCGAACACATTTTAACGTTCTAACGTGAGCATTTTAACGTTTGACGTTAAAACATTCAAACGTTTTAAACATAAAGTTAAAAAATCCCTAAAAACTTTTAAGAAACATTTAAAAGTTTTAAATATTTTAGATTAATTTTAAATAGCGTTTGTTAATAACATGCATCGTATATTTGTTTTGGGATGACTATACGTGTATACATAAGTGCCACAAACAAAACAACTAATATTTAAGATTATATATACTAAATGAGGATACGTACTTTTATGGGATATTATTTATTATTCATTTGATTAATTTTTTTAATTAGAATTTATATTTATCTAGTTACATACATTTATATTTAATATATTGATAGTAAGGACTAGCATTCAAAGAGATGATTGAAACAACAACTGGAAGGGTAAAATACTTTGTAGTTTTTCAATAATTTTTTAATTCTTTGTTTGTTAAAACTTCTGGTTGTAACACTCGTCTGGTGCTGAACTGTGATATATATATAATATATATATATATATATATATAATATATATATATATATATATATATATATATATATATATACATAAATATATATATATATACATATATATATATACATATACATACATATATATATACATATATATATATACATATACATATATATATATACTATACAATATATATATACATATACATATATATATATACATATATATATATATATATATATACATATATATATATATATATATATATATATATATATATATATATATATATATATATATATATATATATATATACAATTACATATATATATATGTTTTATGTCCTAGGTATTCTGTATAAATAGAGTATACATAATACCTTGTACTTAAAAGTGAATGATTGTATTCACTATATTTAATTCAATCATTAAATGTTTGATAAGCTGTGCCATAACAAATGATAGCTACTTGCAACATAACAGTGTATGGTGTAAACTGCCCCAAGTCAGTTATACCTTGTTTCGATAAATTTTAGAACTGTCGGAAAATCTGCAATTAATAGATATGATTGTACTCTATATTTCGCTTTAATTATCGAGATGCGAAAGGTTATATAAACTTTTTCGGATACTTAGAGGTTTCAATGAAATGGATGAAAAAATACGGGGACGTATTTTGTGTTAATTTAAGAAAGCCTTTCTTTACATGTGCTTTTAAATACCTAAATTGTCGACTAAAATTGGTTATACTTAATAGTAATTGAACCTTTCCTTCTTTTATGGTAGCAATTTTAACTAATTGCAGTATAATGATCCGGGGAAAACTTACGAGATTTTTTATATGCACGTATATATGTATATATATATATATATTAATTCATACGAAGTTGCATATAAACTTACAAAATTTATATATGCATATTATACAATAAATACATTTGTTATGTTCTTTCTTTAATTAAAACAAAAGACAGCCAATTAACTGCATGCAAAGTTTTATCGTGCAGATTATATCTGTGTAGCAATATGATTAGCTAACATTGATATTAGCATTAGTAGGAAGTGTTGATTTAAATCAGGTATGATTAGAAAGGGTCATGAAGCATTTAAAGTTTTATAAAGTTCTGTGAAATCTTCGAAACTAAATAAATGTTAATTAAAGAGCATACATAACTCTAAATGCGAAATATGCTAACCCTGTTATAGTGTAGGGCATAAAAATCTATTCACTATGTCCATAAATATAGCTTGGTTTACTTATTGATATGTATATTGCTTACATGAGCATTTACTTAGCTAAGCGATTTTGAAGTCCATTGTTTCGTTGAGGTGTCTGGGACACAAAACCTTTAAGGGAAGGACACATTTTTATTCTCTTAGTTTTAGACAGTACATAAGACCTTCTGAAATAAAAAAAAGAGACCTTATATTTCTACGATGATGAATTACACTGCCCCGTACGACATTTTTATGCCACACTGTCTGTACGCACTATGGAATTTTTTCCCCGGGTTTTCCGTCTTTTAAAGGATATGTCTAAAATTCCTTGCTGTGTGAAATATTGTTTTAGGTTTTTTTTCTATTTTTATTAAACTTTCTTTAGGATTTTTGATTTAGAAAAAAATTTGTGAATGTTATTTCCCTAAAGCAATAATTTCTCTAAGATTGAATTTTTCACTATCAAATGATTAGCATATTTATGAGTTAAAGTTTTATAAATCTTAAAGACAAATAATTTTGAAATCTTTTCTTTGTGTGAAAAAGGGAAGAATTTTCAGATAGAGCCATCTATTGATCAAGCAGAAGTATCAAGGACCAAACATTCTTTAAATTCTTCATTTAAAGTTTTTTAAAACAAAATTACAAGTTTCAAATGGTTAATTAGAACGTCTAAACGAAATAAATTATTTCAAGGATGAAATGCATCACAAAATACATGTTAATATAAAAATTGACTCGGGCCACTAAGTGAATTTTTCAAGCACCGAAGTCAAATCTGTTGCAGTTGTTGTTTATAGTTTTATTGCAGATTTTGAGAAGCTGTGTGTTTCTATCCTTTTTTACTTAATCTGATTGTTAAATTATTTAGATTTAATACTCAGAATCTCTCTATTTTAAAATCTGTCTGTCCTGTTATTATTATGTACGGCGGAAACATAGTTAGATAGGTTTAAATATTTCCTTTCCTGTAAGTCACTGAACAAAATTATAATTATGCTATTTTCTTTCCAAAGCTCCCTTCGTACCGTACAGTTTTTTCCTCAAGTAAAGTATATATCAAGCAACATATTTTCTCTGAAATCACACCCCTTTAATAACAACTGTATAGACGTGTTCAAGATTTATGAAGAAGATCTAAACGAGCATCCGGAATAGACAATAAGAGAGAAGGTTTATCTTTAATCAGAAATTCACCTGAATTAGCGATTTGTTTTACTCGTGACAATGGAGTGAACACTTGAAAAATACCACAGAAATGTAAACTTGATTTCTCAGCATTTAGAATTTGATGCCAAGTATACTGATTTCTCACATTTATCTATATATATAACTATATATTTAAAGCAGTTCCGTAACTGACTGACTGACTGAATGACAGATAACGCACAGACCAAACCGTTGGACCTAAAGGGCTGAAATTTTGCATGGCGATTTTTCTTATAGTGTAGGGGTGCAATGAGAAATATTTGTGAAAAATTCTTCTTAGATTTTTTAAAATTAAATTTTTAAGCTGCTTTTGTAACATTCTATAAAGTTTGCATTTAAAATAATAAACTGAGGGTTATAAAATTTATATCGCGTGAAAGATCATAAAATTTGCTTTAAAATGAAATCATTTTCGAATCTTTACCTTGATTTTCTAATTTTTGGTAAATTTTTAAAGATTGATTTTTAGATTTTATTTTATTAAATGCTGATCAAGTGGTTTCTTTTCTTTTTGTGATACTTTAAATTAATTTTGAGTCTCGTGCATAACAACGAAATAAATTGACAAAAAATATTAAAATACGGTAAAAGATAAAATTTAACCGCTAGACTAATTGAGATGGAAGTTTTTTATGAATTTAATTCAAATTAGTATGTTTTATGGATATTAAACACATAAATTAATTGCACATATTGACCGTTGTGTTTAATTTGAATATTTTCTTCTACATTTTTTTTGTCTATAAAAATATCCGTTACGATTATATATATATATATATATATATATATATATATATATATATATATATATATATATATGGCATTAATGGCATACATTGACTGTTGTATTTAATTTGAATGAACTCGTGGCGATGCACGGGTATTCAGCTAGTATTTCTCATAAAAAGGGAAGGGTTATATCAGTATCGCTCGTGAGTAGGGAAGGACTTAATTCGATACAAGTATCGAGAGCTCAAGAATTAAATGCACAACAATGATGTTGAGGAATATTATGGATAAATTTGTACGTAAAAAATAGAAACGTTAGCATGCAAAGAAGTGAATAAACGCTGACACAAAGGTGAAAATATATCATCGAGAGTTAAAAGTTTAGAAGCGATATCTGAACGAAGCCATGCACATTTCCAAGTAATAAAATAATTACACACCAACGGACATCATGGGAATTAATAACACGATGACTGTAACAGATTCACTATCATTCAAAGGAATGAATTATTGCATAAAGATATTTGCTAGATGTTCATACCAAGTAAATCATTTTAAGTTTGCGTGGGTGGTTAGTAGAGGTAATTAAGTGAGATTGCAATCTTAGATATGTTATCAAGGAAATTTTTCGTAATGTTCCTTTTTCCATAATGAGTCTCTTTGCGTCTTTTGAATCATAACTCGAATGACATCATCAAATAGTTTTTTAGGACTTTTTGACACCATGATTTCATTGCAACTGCACGCGACTCAAAGACATTTGAATAAATTGCAGTGTTACTTTGTCAGAATAAATTTTTTCATTCAATTTCTACTTTGTTTAGATATATATCATTATGCTGAGTTATATAACTGCGACCATTCTTCCCTAATTTTCCAAATTTTCTCATGTTTTGAAAACTACTATCCACTTTGAAAATTTAAATCAAGACTTCTTTATTTCCGGATAGATGTACTATATAATTACATACTCATACTCAATTATATCTCAAGGGCCTGCAATCATACGACAGAAAAACCCCATAAGATTGCTTAGTATAATTTTATTGTTGGGTAAAGTCAATTATGGTATGCAGTTTGCAGTTAGATAGAGATTAGTCTACCTGTTGAAAATACACATTTTTATATTAAAAGATAAGTAATTGTCTCTATACTGTTCTTTAACACATCAAAATGATTTCTACTCAAACGGCAAAACATCTCATTCAACCGTGAAGGTCGTTTAAATCGTATATTTTCATTTACTTGGCTCATTTTAAAATTGCTGGAAAATCGTGCATTCTTCAGATAAAAAAGAACTGTTGAATGAATATCCTAAAACCTTGGAAAATAATTGAAGCCTAACCAATAAGTTATTAACAAGTGATACGACTCCACTAAAACAAGGAAACCGATTAAAGTAAGGAAGGACAGTTTTGGTTTGCGGCAAATCATCATCTAATTAGACCAATTTTTTAAAAATTTGCATTGTTGTTGTTTGTAAATAAAAATTTCTAAAGAATATCTCTAATTCATACTCGAAAATTCAGTATTTTAAATCCAGCTATAAATTACTCTCATAATTATGGTTTGTTCATAATTCAAAAAGAGAAAAAATATCTTTCGAATTTCCTTTGATGACATATTCAAAGCACTAAATAATAAATCCCGTGATCACCTTGATAACTGAAACAGGTATCAGAAAATGTTTATGAAAATGTGCAGTTACCTTCGGTTAATTAACAGGAAGAGAAAACATAAACAATATGATTTCCCGGACTGTATTAAACAAAAAAAATTATGCCCTACATACTCATGATCACATACGCACGCACAGTGGTAAAAACTCAAAATTCATTCATAGAGTAGGGAAAACTTAGTCATTAGTTTTTTAACTTCAAGGGGGGAATGTAAATCTGTCCTCTTAACATGACTATCTTCTTTCAGGTTTTAATTTTAGAAAGTGATAAAGGGTATATTTTCTATTTTTTACTTGTCTCTGAAATTCATGTGTGGCCGGAAGACATATGACCATTCAAATTAAGAGCGGGCTAACGGAATGAATCAAGCGTGATTAGATTTTATTTTAAACATGATTAATATCTTTAACTATATAAAGTTCCTGATAACAACTCCTTATTATAAGTTCCTTATAAATTTAGCTGAAATAGTTATAGATCCGTTAAAACTGAGTATAAAACTTCAATAGAGCAAGCAAGACTTTATATAATAAACATTAATTATTTACATAAATTGATCCAGTACGTTTTACATAGTCTTATGCATATGATACGAATAAGAAGGCATATTTAAAAATAAAATATTTTAAGTTTAATAGGCATTGCTATAATGCATTTAAAAGCAAACTTATTTTATATCGGAATCTGGTTATTTTCTCTCTTTATATGTATATATATATATTATGAAATTATAAGACGAGTTATTTTTGTAAAGATACGATCTCAAAAATGCTAATTAAATTATTTTCTTTAAAGTCTTTTGTAAGCCTTGCATAGTGTTGTTTATATAACAAAAAGGGATATTTTCAAAAAGCGTGTTCAATACAGCTTCACTCGTTTAAAGAAAGTAATACGCTCATAAAGTGAAATCCGAGGTCAAACAAAATCAATATAGGTAGTAATAAGTTTCCAGTAAAATAACGTTCAATTTTATAAAGGAAAATATAAGCAAACTGTGATGGTTATAGTTATTTTGATTGAAATGTGTACATCCATTATTGTACAGTTGTTTTTGTGGAGATTCTCTTATTTATCACCAAAGTTGCTCTTCTCGAAATAATAGAATATGTGTGAGTATAGATAAAGTCATTATTTTCTGAAGTTCTTCTATTATTATTTCTGCTGAAGATTTTAAGAAATTAAACTACTTTTATTAAGGTCTTACAGCCTCTGTTTATTTCTCTGTTTATAAAAGAGCTTTATCAAACGAGTAAATAGGAAATGGTAAGAACATCTGATTCATGTGAAACGTTGAGTAATTGTAACAGTTATTATAATAATGGCTGAAGTTATTGAAAATTATTGTTCTCGTTTTCCAAACAACTGTTTCAGTATATGAGTTTTTAGTACTATGCTCGAAATTATCTTTTTCCTGGTTTCTGTTCAGTTTTCTCAAGTGCATCCCTATTGGTGCATTTTACGTGAGTAAATATACATAAAATCCAACGTTTGTGTGTTTTTATTGGTGCTGTAAAGTATTGAATAATCATTCTCTTTTGCCTAGCTGCTTTATTTCAGTTTAGTGTATAGTCACGCTCCTTGCGATCTCTTTCCCCAAGTTAACGAGCAAATTTCATTGGTACAAATGCAGATAGTACATTATTGAAAACGCTGGAATTGAAAGGGTTGTCGAACCCCGTTGTAGCGAACCCGGTATATAACGAACATCGATTTTAGTCGATTTAATTCATTAATGATAATTTTTAATAGATTTTATCATTTTTTAATACATCATTATTGAATACACATTGCAGCAAATGAGTTATACATTTTGTGAACTCTAGCATTTTTCTTAACGGTTCGAATATAGCGAACCACCGGATAAAGCGAACAAAACCTTTGGTCCCTTGAAGTTCGCTATAACGGGGTTCGATTGTATATATATATATATATATAAATTTGCATGAAAAATTCAAACACATTGAAAATTTTATGTCTTACGGTTAAGTTTTCGTTGCGAATCTCTCATTTATCACCAAAATTGCTCTTTTCGAAATAATAGAATTCGTGGTAGTTATAGATAGAGTCATTATTTTCAGAAGTTCTTCTATTAAATAATTTGGTGACTTTTAGAGAGCTTTCAACCTCTTGATGACCTCCATGCTGATCAACGGTAAAAAAAAAATATGTAAGTAGCCCTGCAAGAATAAGCTGAGAAAGGAAAAAAAATGACTTATAATAATAAAAACAGAACAGAGTACGTAAAGCAGATTCTCTGCCGCTAACGATTAAAGAGACTTGTTTTATCGGCGAAGCGGCTCAGACGTTCGGATCCAGGCGAGCAGATAGGTGAACTAACCACGTTGGCTGAGATTTAGAATCAGGAATTCTGTTAAGCTTGTTATGTGATTTCTTATAAATCGAATTCTTTCTAGAAGCTGGGTGGTAATTATGAGTTTTCTGACAAATGCTACTTTCAGTTTTAAACTGCAGTCGAGTCACCAACAAATTAATTTACTTGTAAGCACAGTTTTGGTATTAAATATGGCCTTCCGAAGGTCCTGTTGTATAAGAATATAGGTAAATAGTTAGTAACGTAATCATGTACACAAACACACACATGTACAAAAAGATATAGAGAAAAATTATTGCATCTTTTTCGAGCAAAACCCAAGGTTAAAGATTGTTTTAGTTGGAGGATTCAATATATTGAAAGCAAAATGAAATTATACAGGTTTATTACTCTGTGCTTACCCACGGATCTTTGGTTATAATTTGTGGAAAGTTACGGCTTTGAATCCAAAATCAGTGCAGTGATGAGCTTTTAGTATAAAACTACAGATATATTTTTAATTAAAATATGAATAAAACTTTGCTCCCTTCTCTTTTATTTTACTTTTAAACAGTTCAGATTGCAGTACTCTTCAGTTCAGTTCTTCAAGAAATTTAGCTCTAACAGAGGATCTAAGCCATGGTTTTACATCACTTTTCTCTTTGTATGTCAATCAAGAGTATACACAGCATATTTCCTCTTAGATCTCTGGTCAAAATCAAATATTGTTTTGCTAATACATTATATAACATTTGGCAAATTTTCATATTCGTCGAGCTCATTTGACAATATCTCCCGGTACTTACACACGAGATTTTTTCGGAAAAAAAATAATAATTAAAAAATTCAGATAACCTGAACTGAAAAATCACTTGGATTCACTCATAGAAACTAACAAGAATTCTGCCTTTAGATTTTCATGTATTTCGTAGTGACAGGCATAAAGTTGTCAAATATCACAAATAATTTCTTTAAGTACAAATTTTAAAGCAATCCTAACGGCCATTGCCGAATTAATATGCAGTACAATGTCTAAGAGTGCTTTATTTCAAATCTAAAAAGTAAAATATGTTTATTAGTGTTTAAGTTATACTATTCTCTTTATGTCTCTTATCGTTTGATTTTAATTATCTGAGGGCTATAAAGATATTTGATTGAGTGTTTTTCTATTGAGCATATGTTAAGTTGATTGATTAGCTTGGTTTTCATTGTTGAACGGAAAACTTTTTGAAGAGGGAGACGTTGATCAGTTAAACTGATTATGACCATGAAAAAAAATATTATTTGAAATTAATAGCAGGGAAATCAGGTGTATGAATTAAATCCTGCTTATTTATGTGAGTTTTTTTTAAATTCAAATCTCTAAGTATGCTATTTATATATGCTTCAGCATTTCCTACTTGATATTTTTATTACCGTATATTGTCTTTTAAGCAGGGACGACCTTAAGCCGATTACCTATTGGATCCAATCGGACCCCGAGCTAACGCGGTGCCCCGCACGAAGAAAAATCAAAAATATGTCTAAAAGAAGATTGCATTAATGCATGTAAAAAAGTTTCAGAATAACGAAAGAACGAAGTCTGTAAAAGATGCAGATGTAGATGGCTATATGCAGGCAAATGCATATATTAAAACTTATTCTTCCTACTTCATGTTTCGGAAACCTCACAAAAAGTTATATAATTTCTTGTTATGAATGATAGAACTACTAGTATTCCAAATATATTTATATTTTTACGGCTCTTTCAAACAATTCCTGTAACCATTGCGTCGTACGAAAGAAGTTATTCCAGAGTAAAATGAATGAAAACATACCGGAGGTCAAGAAAATCAAGTGAGATAATTAACAGCTTAGCAGTACAGTCAATAAGGAAAAAATGAGGAAATTAAAATTTTATCAAATCATAAATGATTTCGATGACAAAAGAATTCTAGAAAAATTTGTTAGTAAATATTTTTGTTCTGTATATAAAATCTTTTTACTCGAGTTACTTTTAAAATTTTGTTTTCTTAAAAATGTTTATATAAAAAATAAATACATGTCAGCCTTCATATTTTTGTCGTTTATGCTTTACATTAAATTTTTATCCTTTAATGTAGATAAGCATTTTGAAGGATCCGCCGAAAATTGTGCAATTGGGCCTCTCAATGACTACTGCCGGCCCTGCTGCTAAGAATTCCAGGTATTGTAATAGAACATTATTGAAGTATATATATATATATATATATATATATATATATATATATATATATATATATATATATATATATATATATATATATATATACAGTCGAACCCCGTTATAGCAAAACCGGTATATAAAGAACTCACTGATATAACGAACGAAAATTTTGTTCTCGCTGTTTTACTATTGTACGTAATTTAATTAGTATTGTATCAGTTTAATGTAATTGATTTTAGTCGATTTAATTCATTAATGATCATTTTAAGTATATTATATCATTCTTTTAATACATCATTATTGAATACACATTGCAACTAATGAGTTATACATTTTGTGAACTCTAGCATTTTTCTTAACGGTTCGTATATAGCGAACAAAACCTTTGGTCCCTTGAAGTTCATTATAACGGGATTCAATTGTATATATATATATATATATATATATATATATATATATATATATATATATATATATATATATATATATATATATATATATATATATATATAAACATTTAAGGAAATATAATTTAGTTTTAAATTTCTATTCTTTTTAACTGCCTAGACGAGAAATGAATATAATTTTTAGAAATAATGCAACAAAATAATTAATATATATATATATATATATATATATATATATATATATATATATAAGGAAAGATAATTCAGTTTTAAATTTCTATTCTTTTTAATGGCCTAGACGAGAAATGAATATAGTTTTTAGAAATAATGCATCACATTAAGATGTAATAAATACTATCTACGGCACTGTCAGACAAAGTAAACTAAAATATCCATAAATAAATCTCAATCTCACGCCTATCAGTGCTGCTCCAATTTCAAACTTGCTTGAAATCAGACGAAAAAAAAATTTTTTTCGTATTGAACGTTAGGCGAAAATTGCATAATATTTACATGATCCCTTTTTTGGCGCATCGGAAGTATTAATATACGCAAAGGAAGAAACATAAACTAGCGCCACGGATATGACCTCAGCCCCAAAAAATTAGAGCATGCAATAGGGAATCTGTTTTTGCAAGATTTCCACATGATTTTCATTCAAATTAAAGCGGAGAAGATTCTCTTTTTTTTACATCGATTATCATCGCCCGATGATTGTCATCATTGTCATATCGGCATAATCGATTCGTCGTGATGAAAGCGATAACGTTCCTCGAGGAAACCCCAATTGATGGTTATATTGTTTTCAGCGTATAAATCAAATCGTCATTAACTCTCGATGCAGTTTAATCCTTCGGATAATAATATGTTTGAATATCGAAGGATATGCATTGGAAATGCTTAAATCCTAGACATGAGAAAATTGCATGTATAAAAAAAGCGTTTCCATTCTCCAGTTCGCCAAAGAGATATGATTCCGTTTCTCGTCCTTCATAAAGAAGAGTAATTAATGAATTTGAAGACCTAATTTACTTTCGAAACTTCTTCATTTCTCAGATATTTGACACTAAGTCTTTGTGACTTATAACCATATGAATATTGATCAAGTATTGAGACATTGGAAAGCTTTACAATTGATGTATTTTCATTAAAATAAAACTCATATTTTTTAATAATGTCCTTCATGTAAGTTGATATTTTAATGACCTAGATATTGCTAAACACGTTTTTCGTTTTGTTTAGATGCTTGCTATCAACGACCACTAAGTAAATTGTTTTAAAAAAGCAAAACAAAAAATAATGAAATATTTTTAAAACAAAGAAATCGGCAAAAAAATACTTAATTTTTCATTTACTCACTAACTCACTAGGATAAAAATCTAGACATAAGTTGATTATCTAGGGACATCTAAAATTCGTAATTAACCTTTGGCTTAGACCTTCGGACCTTAATATCGGATTGATATTTTGAACTACGTAGAGGTCTGACTGTGATTTTATTAATTTTTTAAAGTATTTTAGAGGTCTTTTATTAATGTTTAAGAAATTTGTAAAGGAGCTAATGATAATGAAAGGTAAAACTTCACATATTGGGGCTTTAGGAGTATCAACTGTTACTAACTCATTAATCCCGTGTTAAATTTATCATTCATGAAAGAAAGTTAACATGAATAAAAATTCAAATTTGTATAATTGAAGCTATTTTGGGGGACGTTGCCCAAAGTCAGTTACTTATAAACCATATAAAAAGATTTTTAAAATCACACTGAAGAATTTAAACTTTCCCAGAGATTTTGCAGACAGCTCTTTCGTATTTACAATTACACATGTTCATTTTAAAAATTTTTACGTACATATAGACGAGAAGGTGGGATTATGGATCCTCCATTTGTTTTTGGCTCACTGTGGTCATACCAAAGACTTATTTTCATATTTTGGGGCTCTAACCTCTTCCAAAACTCATCATCTAAACATCCTTCAGAGGATTTGCCTTTAAATCAAATTTTAAGATGTATTGCAATCACATAAGTTAAAAAAGTCAAAACTTGCAGGTGACCCAAAGTGGAGGATAATATGGACCCCCACCTTTTTTACCAAAAAATCATTTATCTATTTATTAAATAGCTTGAAATACAAAAAAAAAATTCAAAATAAAAAGGGAAAGAAAGAAAATAATATTATTAAACAGTTGGATCATCAAATATTATCTAAATAAAAAAAAACTTCAATTTTGGCGACAAAATTCGCAAATATAAAACTCAGCTTTGACTCCGATACACACAGAATAAGTCCAGCGTAGGCACATCACACAATGAATCCAAAGTTTTCCGAATGTGTCATCTTTGAATGCACCTTCACAGAAGATGCATGAAGCTTCTTGCTGGTCTGGGCCATCTCTGTAAACTTATGGGCTTGTATCAACCTAGAGAGATGAGCTCTTCCAATTGCTCTGGATGGGGCTCCATCCATAAGTTTTTACGAGGAAATATCATCATTTGTGGACACTCATGCAGCAGACCACAGTTACCAGAGAACCCCGTTCAGCTGTAGTCAGAGCTCCCATATGACGTTTGCACCTCAACCTGATGACTTTTGACTGAACCACACTTAAACCAGTCTCATCTACACTGAAGATTCTAGAAATCATTCCCAGAACACAAGCCTTCAAGCAAATAAATAAACAGCCACCTGCTCACTTGTGAATCCTTCTGCTCGTGCACATGACGTCCCTGTTGGTTTTCTGGTCGAAATTTGTCCTTTATGACGAGTGAGGATTTTTGCCAGTCTCTCCCTGCTGCTTCGTTTATGACAGAGTGGGAGATATTATTGCGTTCAGCCAATTGGAACTTCAATTTCCTCATATCTTGTCGAGTGAGAAGATGAAATACTGAGTTCACCTCTAGCAAATATGCCACTAACTCCTTTTCAATGTTATCTGGTAAAACATGCTTCCTCCTTTGATATTGTACAGCCAAATATGCTGTTGGTTTATCCACTTGTGAAACCAATAATCTCAAAGTTATTCTTGGTACACCAAACACTCTGGCATCCTCCATAGTCTCATTTCTCCGCATCTTAACTTCTGGATAGCTTCAGCCATCTTCACCCTATCCCAATTTCTTCTGCGCGCTACAGAGTCCTTGCCAGAGGGAGATTTCTTCTGAACTTGTATTCTTAGCTTCCAGAATAACCCAAAAGGATAACAAAACATGAAAATTAAAGATATCACAATGAAATCTTCTGTGGAATCGTATTTTCTAACAGAAATATTATTATTACATCATCCAAACCGGTTGTTGGTAATATAGACCCGGGTCCATAATACCAGCACCCATGGGGTCCATAATTCAAACAACGCCATCTTGGAAACAAACTCGTTTTTCCCATTATGAAATACATAAAATATAATTTCGAATTAGCTCAGAAGGAACTTCGTCTCATGTAGAATAAGGCACAAGAATCAGTTTTTACAAAACATAGTAGTAGATATGCAAAATATTCACTTTTACTTTCCTCAAAAAAAGTTTGAAAAGTCGAAAAACAAACAATTGGTCACAGGACGTCATCCGGGAATGAACTGGGGTCAATGACCTTGACTATCCACTGCAGCCACCTAGGGACTCCAGATCACAGCTATAATTAGCGGCTGCACCTGCGCATAGGGTAGATATTAAGGGGGTCCATAATAAATGCAGGGTCCATAATCCCACCTTCTCGTCTACAATTTTTATATTTAAAAGGGAGGTATTTTGAATAAATTCATCTACATTACTGGCCATTAAAATTGCAAAACCAGGTAGGAAAACAAATAACAAAGCATTACTTATTTTACGTATACAGCATAGTAGGAAGAAAACATGATTAAATTTGTAGGCAATTTGGGGGTATACAGGGTCCGAAATTAGTACACACAGCTGCCGCCTCTGGCAGCTAAAACGGCTCACCGGTTAGGCAACGAGTCGAACTGGGCTTGGGTGACAGATACGTGCAAGTTATTCCACGCTGCTTGAAGTCTATTTCACACTCAACAATCGTAGTGCTTTGAGAGCGGTGGTAGCCCAGTCTCTCAGCAACCCATGAACAGATATTTTCAATGGACAATAAAAATTTATTAGCTAAAAAAATCACCAAATTCCATTACACCATTTTTTATGCTTCTTGATTTGCGGTAAAATCTCATTTTTTAATGGAATATACTAATGTAAGAATTAAAATTTAAAGGAAGAGATAGCACGACACATCAAAGCAAACCATTTATTTTCTGGGGTTCCTTTGATGTTACAGAGAGCCCCAAATTACAGAAACCAGATTTTAAAAAAATTGCTTTTGTTAATTGCCCATAGCTTAACATGCGGACTGAAGATTTGCGAGGTCAAAAGATGTGCTGTTTTAACTGTCTTAGCAAAATGTGGCATAATCTTTAGAATACAATTAATCTCAAGGTTAATGCAAAATGTTGAAAATGTTATTATATGTAAGTTCAGACAATTTGTTGTTTATTTCTCTTGCATATGCATACAAAATCTGGCAAAGGATACTTGAATTTTCAAATATTACGGACAATTTTTTTAAATGCTTCAAAACGGTGGCTGATTTTTATGTAGGAAAATGCATGAGAATGGATAACTTTAGCTTCTTTGTTCTTTTCGAATCTTTAAAAGTAGAAATTAGAAACTGAAAGTTAGTCTTCCAGTTTAAATGACCTTACAAATGATCGAAGTTTGAAAACATGCATTAGAGAGGGTATGACAAAAAACCTTTATGAAAATTTTCAGCTATTGCAAAAGTTAACCGTTTAAATTTCTTTTGAGTAGATCCAGAAACATGACGTTGTAATATTTGCCTGACATCAGCGATAAGTATTGCCACCTTCATTTTCAAAGGAGCGTGCGTGAAAAAAAAGGAACTGGTTCCCTTTACACAGCTTGGTGCGTAAAAAGATTATTATAACAGCGGGAACAAAATAACTGTTATTACTTCTAACTGGTTTTATTCAAATTTAAATGATTCAAAAAAGAACTTCACACACAACTGTTACAAATCATGAGTTAACGTTCTTTTGAACGGATTGCCATTTACTTTTAAACGAATTATGCAAATAACTATATTATAATGCTACTTTAATAGAAAAAGAAGGAGGAACATTGTAATTGTAGTTATTAGTGTCTTGAGGGTTATGGATAAATTGAAAATTTTGGGAATGGAATTATACAATCTTGGATCATCGAGGAACTATAAGAATGTTTAATGATTTTGTTAGAGTTCAGAAATTATACATTATTCTTTTCAATCAAATATGCTAGATTTTAAAGAAAATAACTCGATGGAGACGAAATGAATTATCATTTTATAGTTTTCAGGGTGTCCACTGATTTGTAAGAGTACAATAAAATTATTGAGGATTAGACCGTATAAAGAAAATAACTGAATAATTTGGATCTGTTCTAAAATACCCATGAGGTTTTGAACTTCAAAGGTAGAAGTTGCATGATTAATTTAAGATACTTGGGAAAAAATACAAATCACACAAAGGGTTTTTGAAACAGGCTAGATTAGAAGTTAGATAAAGCAAAATTACTGAATAATTATAAGTTACGATATGTATTGATAATATGTGTTGATAATTAGATAATGTAAAAAATTAACTAAATATTTTGAAGCCGTTCTACCAAACCAATGGAACTTTTTGAAATTTGAAATTAAATTAAACATGATAAATCTGAGATACAATAGCAAAAAATATAGTTAAATCAAAACTTATTTTTTTATGGTGACAAACTAGATTGGAAATTGCTTCATATAAAATCACTGAACAAATTGCTCTTTTATAGAAATTTCCACTTAAAATTTTAAATATTTATTTTAATCAGGGATCGAATTTTATGTGTACTTTTTTACTGATTTATTTTAAGTTGTTTACACTGGACTATTTTATCTTGAAATCAAGCTTTTATATATCTTCAAGACGATAATGTCACTGACGAAATTAATAAATTCCTTACATATGTGGAAAAAAAATCACGGTCTTAAGCATTTACACGATCCCCATGCTTTGGGATAAGAAATCTGAATTGCATTGGCGAAACATTACTAGCAGCGCACCCTGCTTACAGAATTCGGTGTTTTACACGTGACATAACACAATTTATTACTTTGATGACATACAATGAATTCAGGAAAGGAAAAAGAAATATTTTGCTTTCATAACTACTCGGAATACTATAGTAATTGATTTAAGAACTTCGTTAAAAGATGCACTGTAAGAACTTCTTTAAAAGATGTACTGTACTAAAATTAGACAAAAGCTCTCTATTGTTGCCTATTCATATGTTTAGTAGTGTAGTTCAAGGTATGTTAAAAAATGAGCGGCAAATTGATAATTTATACTTTATAGCCTCTTTCTAAGATGTACTACACTTTGAATAATATCTCATTTAAATGAACCGTAATATATGCATACATATGGAGTTATAGTATGGAATTATACCATAAGTGATTAGGCTTAAAGGATATTGAGGTTTAAGCAAAGAAAATTGTAAATATAAAAAAAAATTGCAGAAACCAAATAAGAAACTCGATAAGCTGAATCAATCTCAATATGCGTTAAAAATGCATCGCCTTTCATTATCTTTTCGTCATGTAATTAAATGTAATTAAATTAAGGAAGTAGTCCATTACATTTCAGAAATTATAACATCGAAATCAAAATGTCAAGGGAAAATGCAATTTTTTATATAACAAAGGCTAAGAGAAACTTTATACAAATTTTTCTTAATATACATTTACACATAAGCATTCGTCTGTGTCTGCACCAAATATGCATGTCAAAAATAGACCTGCATGTGTGTGTATCGATTCAAATAATCAATTTCAAGTTTGTAAAGATATTGCATTTACATTTACAGAACTTATAAAATAACCCTTTACATCCATTATTTAAAAAAAAAACTTATTTTGTAACTGCCCATTTTAGTAATTAACCTTGCCTCTATTGCAAGATAACAATTTCTTATATATCATATAAAAAGTGCTTATTATCCCATTTCCCCGAGCCTACAATATTCATAAGTTTGTCAATTAAATGAACCATCTCCGATTTTCCATCGTCGAAAGAAAATAGGTTACAGCTCTATGTAGATAAAGGATGGAAGGTCTACCTTTAAAGGCTTTTCATCATATAAAATTTTGAGCGAATAAGATTTATTGGGCATTAGTCGCCCACTCATTATATATATATATATATATATATATATATATATATATATATATATATATATATATATATATATATATATATATATATATACATTTTTAGGTCCGTATTCCAGGGATACATACTATCCCACCCCGTAAGGAAAAGGTTAATTTGATATGGCACAGTAAAAATTGGCTCTTTAATGTGGCAAAAGCTGGTAGTGGAATTATGAAAAAATACTAAGTTATTATATATATATATATATATATATATATATATATTTCAAGTAAAAATGCGGATTCTCGCTTGTAAGTTATTGAATTTTTTAGGTAAAATTTTATTTCAGGTAAAATTTTATTTCAGAAAGAGACGAAAAAAGTAGATTTATCGTCAGAGACTTGTATACTATAATTTATCTTGCAAAATGTTTTTTTTCTCTATTTTAGATAGTAAATTCGATAATCTCTATTTAACGAATTATTTTATTAAATGAGTATTCTTGCTTCTCTTTTGGCATACATTTTGAGGTCCCTCTCTATGCAACAAAGGATTAGTAAGATGTTATTTTTTCTTCAGTCCCATCTAGTTGTGATGTGATGAAGAACAGTATAATTAAATCATTGTTCACTCGTCATGCCTTCACATGCTTTTCCGGATGACTCGTCGCTTGGGAAGAAGGTTGGGAAGTACAATTACAGTTAGGGAAAAGAATGCTGATATGAGTTCATACAAATTTCCCTGCCAGAATCATGCCTAATCGCAGTTCAAATGACGCTACGTACCGCATCACCACGATCCTTGTAAATTCCAGGAAAATTACGAGGGAAAGCATTTAACATGGGCGGCTCCTAGAACAGCTGACATTACTTTACCCAAATTTGACATTAACTGACGTCAGTTCAAGGTACCGTAGATGATGAATTTAAAACAACAGATATGTTAGAGAATGAAGTTAATTATATTGACATGAGCTCGTTTCATTCAAAATTAGACAAAAGCTCGCTATTGTTGCCTATTCATATGTTTAATAGTGTAGTTCAAGGTATGTTAAAAAATGAGCGGCAAATTGATAATTTATACTTTATAGCCTCTTTCTGTTGAACTGCAGTTTTGCTATGGATACCTTAGTGCAGTGGGCCTCAAACTTTTTCGACCATGACCCAATTTCTTTAATAATAAAATCACCCACAATGAAAATTTTTTGGTAGTAATTAATTTTTTTTTAAATGAGAAATATGTTAGCAAAAAAAAAAAAATAGAAAGGGGAAACAAGCAAATTTTGACAAATAATTTTAAAAACCAACGAACTGCCGATTTTGGGAATATATTTTTTCTACCTAAAAACAAGAAAAAGTCTTTCTTACCTCCTGCATGTCTTTTGAAAATCTCATGTGACTAAAATTTCATATTTAAATGTTGATATGCTTTTCATTCAGGTAAAAATTATGAAAAATTAGAATTAAAAATTGCCTTATTTAAAATTATGAGTTTTATATTAAGACCCTGAAAATTATAAACTTAATTTATTTACATAAAACTCAAGCTGTAAAAAAATATCCAGAAGGATGAGCCCAGACCTCAGATAATATTAGCTTAATAGTTGGTGAAATATTTCCGAGTGCTGTTCTTATAACATCATCCGAGTTAAGTCTTGATCGTTGTTTAGATTTAATAGTTACTAATTTTGAAAACCCAAGTTAAACATATAAAAATATAAATAAAAATATGCTATTATAAAAAATTTAAAGAATATTTTTTCTAAATACTGTTGCTCAACATAAGAGAGAAGCGGCAGCGGTGTGGTAAATTTAGCGTTATCCAGGGTACACCACAAGGAGGTCTATCACATTACACCCCCCACTCTTCCGAGTTTTCCTCGTGCCTCTGCTGTTGCAATGTTTCGTCTTCTGACTGGCCACGACTGCCTCAGGGCTATTTGTTTAGGATTGGAATTAGAGACTCTCCTAACTGTATTTTATGTAATTCTGGACGACCTATGAACTGGGAACATTTGGACACGTGCACTGCATTGTACGGTTCTATTTCTGTTGTTCAAAAATATTGGGAAGCTAGAAGGCTAATGGCTTGATTGCCAAACGCCTGGCATTTGTAAATAAATAAATAAATAAATAAATAATATTTCTTAATTAAATACTGCAACATGATATACATTTACTTCAAACTATTCAGACCTCTCCAGTATTTTCCGAGACCCCACCGTGGGTTCTGACCTCCCCGTTTGCCTTAGTGAATTTAATATTCCCAATTGTTTCAATTAAATGCATGTTGAGTACTTTCAGTCATTACAATGTTATCACATACGTAGGAGATGGCCGAATGATTAGGGCGCTGGCATATTCGCCATAGTTCCGGTTCGGATCCTGTGGGTTCGACTCCCACTGTTGGCATCCCTGTTTGTAGCCGTTTGGTATCCAATTTAAACTGTAGGTCCCGGTCTAACTATCCCTCGTGTAGCAAAATGTTGACAGTAGCGCTCCAAACCAAACCAAACAATGTTATCAAAACATTTCAGTCCTCCAAATATGTTGGACTCTTGAGTGAGATCTTATGCTTTACATGTACGTGAAGTATTTTGATAGTCACATTAAGGAATATATTGAAAAGAAAAAAAATCACTATAAACATCCAATTTTACTTCTTTCTTTATGGTTTAGAAATATATATTTAAAAATATTATATTTCAAATTTCGATTGCAAGTTTTCATTTCCTTTACGAAATCTCTTTGTAAATTATTTTTTATAATACAAATAATTAGTATTTCACGGATCGTTAGAAGATGATCACGATTTCTAAATTTCTATCCAAAGTAGTAAAATTAAGAACTTTTAACGTAGGATTATGTTCCTCCATAACGGTCCTCCGGAAAGCAAAATTTCGGAAGCTAAAACCGTCCATCGTCATGAGTTATAATTTTAGACGCGCGCCAAACCCAACTTGTATCGCTTAGGCAAGCTGTAAACAGTTAAACAGAAAAGTACCAAAATGCGTCACATTTTTACATACATACATACATACATGCATATATACATACATACATACATACATATATATATATATATATATATATATATAGATAGATAGATAGATGGATATATATATATATATATATACATATATACATACAAAAGAGGTAAGCAACGATAAGTAATCCTACGTTAATAACCCGCGGTAGTTTCGTTAGAAGAGACTACTTGAATTTTTTTTTAAACCCCTGGTTTATTGTAAAAGCCTTTCATTATGTATTATGAAAGCTTTGAATGCTTAATTCTAGCAGCTGTAACAGTAATATTTCGTGACAGTGTGTTCCTAAAAAGTGTCAAGTTTTCATCTCGAGTTAGTTTTGAATAACCAAATATTTATTCTAAGAAATTATTAACTTAACCTATAATACAATACAATGTATCAGAAAACTTCACTTTGTGAGTGTACAGCTCCTGTTGAACAATGTGAACGTCTGAAGCTGACAGGTATTGTTCGGAAGCAGTCAAACCATTAGATCTTAACTATATAATGAACGCGAAACAATGAATTATATATATATACATAATGGAGTAACCGCGAAACAATATCAATAAGTGAATGAATGCATCATTTGCATCAATGGTTCGAAGAGTTATTTCCTTCTTAACCGTATCCGTTGAGATATTTGGTCATTTTTTTTTATAAGAAATAGTTTCCCAAATGTATCACATAGTATTGTATCAATGTATCCGTTGAGCTCTTTTGTTCCCTTTTCTAAAAAGAAATAGCTTCTTAAAAGTATCGCATTATACTGAAATTAAATTTTACTAAAATATTTGTTATGTAACATGGTGTGGAGAATCAATCTATGTTCTAAATTCGCTTTCAATACGATAGTGATTTTGATTTTCATGTACTAATTTTTAAAGTCAGTTAGAAATTTGAAAAGCACTATGTGAAGTTTATTAATAAAGCATATTACATGCATTTGAGTTTTCAAAATATATTAAAAAACAATTTATTTCCATTATTTTACAGTGAGATTTCACATTTTGGAAAAACATTTGTTACATTAATTACTATAAAGTATCTATATACACAGATTTCATTGTCATTATTTTACAGCGAGATCTCACATTTTTGAAAACCGTTTGTTACATTAATTACTATAAAGTATCTATAAAAACAGATTTCTTTGTCATTATTTTACAGCTAGATTTCACATTTTTGAAAACCATTTGTTACATTAATTACCAAAAAGTATCTATACTAACAGATTTCTTTGTCGTTATTTTACAGCAAAATTTCATATTTTTGAAAAACATTTGTTACATTAATTACTATAAAGTATCTATAAAAACAGATTTCTTTGTCATTATTTTACAGCGAGATTTCACATTTTTGAAAACTATTTGTTACATTAATTACTATAAAGTATCTATAAAAACTAACTTCCATTTTGCAAACTCCTCTATGACGAAACTTCTAGCGAGATCTTAAATTTGAATGGCATTTATATTTGATTGCCCCCTGCCTTAAATAATGAAGTATGATTTTCGATGTAAAAACATATCAAATTCGATAGGGATTACAGTCTCAAATGAGAGTTACAGATAAAGTGTTTCGACATTTACAATCAGGAACACTTTAAAAAACAAAATAACTGTTAGGAAAAATGAAACAGTACTGAGTAGAGTTATTACTTTCTCACAATTCAGAAATCTGTTTTAAAACTTTTTATTTAAATTTAACGAGCAAACTGTACACTTTTACTTGAAACAATGTAACGCAGGCATGTCAAACTCGCGACCTTCGGGCCGCATGGGGCCCTCAACAATTATTTGTGCGGCCCAGTTCCAGACAATATAAAGGTATGCAAATATCGTGCCCCCTTTATGTTCCTTCCGCACAGGCGCACCACTTCCCCCCAGTAGCAGTGAATATTTTAACCTTTTCCTTACGAGGTGGGATAGCATGTGTCACAAGAATACGGTTTCAAGAATGAATATATACATATATATATATAGATATATATATAAATATATATATATATATATATATATATATATATATATATATATATATATATATATATATATATATATATATATACAGTGGAATCTCGATCTATCGTTTTCGAAGGGACCGACTGAACTAAACGATGGATGCAGGAAAACGATAGATGCGGGAACATACAAAAATGTATTAACATACCTTAAAGTTTGATATCCCTAAAATATATTTACTCACGTACATAAATGCATGCATACCCGTAGTGTAACTGAAGATAAAATTACAAAGTTGTACTGAAATTCAAGATAATAATAATAAATAAAGAAATACACGTAGATACACAGGAATTTTGATTCAAATAAAAGCACTTAATCGTCGTTTGTTTTTTGGCTGATTTCTCTCCACAAGTAAACAATATTTTTTTTCGTGTTGCAAATTGCATTCTTTTCGGTATCGGGTATTGTGTGAGAGTATAAAGAAGCGGCAGCCGTGAATTGTTTGTAAGTAGCGCCATTCCATTGCAGTGGATGGGGTCCGACATAAGACCACCAGGAAGTTCTGCTTCCGGGTGAAACACTCATCGGCCAGTGTAGAACTGCAGTAATCAGAAACTTCTCACACACTAGACCAAACACCAGGTCGCCTCCATCCTAAGGCCAACAAAAAAGCTGACTGTGAGCCATTGCTGATAAGAACAGAAATGTTGAATAGTCGGTGAATTTGGAACGAGTTGCCGAAAATAGGGTACACAAGGGGCTAAAGAATTAAGGAACACCAACGACGAACAAATAATGGGAGTGGTACAATAAAGCGAAACCAGGCTAAACAAGAGAAAACAAAAATACGAGACCGTGCATCTCAAATGTTCTGCTCGTTGTTTAACTGGAGCGTCATTCTAGCTCAATCCAGACATTTACATTTCAGGTTCAGTTATTATGAAAAAACGATCGATCCGATAAATTAATGTAAATCTGCGATATTCTGAACGAATATTGCTGGAAAACGATGGATCGAGGAACGATCCATGCGGTTTTTTTTTGCTTGTTTTCTATGGAATTTATTCGGGACTGGGTGAAATAAACGATACATATGGGAAAACGATCGTTCGGGAAACGATCGATCGAGATTCCACTGTATGTATATATATATATATATATATAACCCCTTAATGGCAGTTCTAACAGAGGGGGTACGAAATTTCCCGTTCTAAAGAGGGAATTGGAAAAATGGGCCCCGTCAGCTAAAGGTTAACCGCTGACTACCACATGCCAGACCAGTAGTCTGGTCAGTAAGTAGTATTGTACGAAGTGATTTGTTCGGGGGGTGTAAAACAGGTTATATTTCAATTTCTGAGAACGCTTATTAATTTGTGAAATTATTCAATGTCTAGTAAGTTAATGTTCAAGAAAAAAAGTGTCAAGAGGAAGACATTAACAATATTGTTGTTCTTGATTCTTTTACACTATGCTTTTTGGCTTTTCGGCTTTTCGACATAAACCTACGTTTCTACAAAAATTGATTTTGAAGTTTTTCTCATTTTTGAGGCCCACATAGACTCAAACTTTGTTTATTTCACCCATGTAAGCCTTTGAGTTTGGCACGATTGATGTAACGGTATAGTATTAATGTGATGAATTCTAATCTCCCGTCTTTTGATACATGGCTGTATTTTATGAACTTAAGCTTATCAAACATTATTTTTACTATACTCTAACAACTTGGACTACCTGACATTGCCCTGGCTTCGCATATCTACATTATTAGAATTTATGGAAATGGGAAAATGAAACAATAATATAGAGAAGTTAATTCAGTATTCTATGCAATATGTACTTGCCAAGTTTATGTTTTTTATCCCTTTTTAGAGTAATATTTAGAAAACACAAATATTGTTTGAACACGGGCAATTTATTTTTATAATGCTTTTGTGATACTCAATAATTTTCGTTTTCCCATGAAAATTTGCAAATGTTTTAGAAAATAAAAACAACTTTAAAGAAACAAAGCCACCTCTACCGATGCCTGCCAGTGACGTCAATCCTTAATTGATCAGAAAGTAATGCAGTGAAAGCATCATATTCACGATGAACGAATATAATAGCCACAAAATGCGAACAAGAGAGTCAAGGGGATTGGGTGAGGAATCCAAATTTGACAGTAACCTGTATTGTATGTAGGGAAAAAAAAAATAATAAAAAGCTGCAAAATTTGGCCCACATTGTTTAAAAGGATAAAGTATGTGGGAGGATAATACAAACAAGAGAATTTCTAAGTTTGTGTACTCGCATATTGTTTAAAGTTAAAATCTTCCTTGTGAAACACAAAGCGAGATATATACACACAAACAAGTATATCTATATCTATCTAACTCTCGTTCAGTCTCCATCTCATTATATATATATATATATATATATATATATATATATATATATATATATACACTGGAGAAATAAATTAAGAGAATTTGCATATTTTATCGAATTTCCTGAAAAGAACTGAACTGAATGTAAAACCACTGCTTCTAGACAAAAATTCAAATCTTGTACGTCAAATACGTAAGCGTACACGTGTGTGTAGACGGAGCCAGTAGAGAAACAGGCTTTATAAACGCGTGTAAGTTAAGACGTATTTCGTTCGCTAGCACACCTCGGAGAATTTCTTGGTGTTATTTTGCAGCAATAGGTTAATTTCAGATTGTAACAGTAAAAATGAGCAACCACTAACGTTTAGGTTATGGAATGAGGTGGCGAATTGTGGGGAGGCTATAAGCAGGCCAATTTCAAGTCCAAATTTGTAGAGAGTTCAATTTAACGCCCAGCGTCTTGTGTAACTTATGGAAACAGTTCCAGGATACCGGATCCATCGAGAGAAAGCCTGGGCAAGGTCGTCCAAGACCCACGACGGCCAGAGAAGATCGCCATTTGTCGATTATAGCGAGACGTAACAGGAGTGCTACAGCTTCTCAGCTCTCTCGTGACTTGTATGCAGCCACAGGAACCCGTGTATCGAGGGTGACTGTTTCCAAGAGACTTCATGAGAGAGGGTTGTTTGCAAGAAGACCTGCTCACTTCTACGAACAGGAGAATCCGTTTATCATGGTGCAGAGAGCATAGAGATTGGAGTATGGATCAATGGGCGACCGTTCTCTTCACTGATGAGTCAAGGTTCAGCCTAAACACCGATTCTCGCCGTACGTTCATATGGAGAGAACTAGGGACCCGCTACCTACCCTCCAATGTCCATGAAATCGGCCATTATGGCGGAGGAGGTTTAATGGTCTGGGCAGGCATCATGTTGGATGGCCGCACACCTCTCCATGTCTTTGAAAGAGGCACTGTGACTGGTGTGAGGTATAGGGATGAGGACTTGGAGCCCTATGTTCGCCTTTTCAGGGGTGCAGTTGGCCCTGAGTTCATTTTAATGGACGATAACGCGAGGCCACAGAGAGCTCTTCTGGTCGACGAATTTCTAGAGGGTGAGGATATTCACCGGATGGATTGGCCAGCCAGATCTCCAGACCTTAACCCTCTAGAGCAAGTCTGGGACGCTCTGGGGAGGGCAATTGGAACTCGCAACCCCCCTCCGAGAACCATCCAGGGAATGAAAACAGCGTTGCTGAACGAGTGGGACCAATTACCACAGGAAATGATAAACTGCCTTATTTCAAGTATGAAATCACGCTGCGAGACCTGTATATCTGTAAGAGGGGACCATACTCCCTATTAACCAATCTATTAACCCATTTTTTTGTTTATTCTGCAACCGCTGTTTCATACCTTCCGACTTCAACGAGTTTTACGCACGATCATGCGTGTGTATTACAATTATTGAATAGTTATTCGTTTTGTATTGTATCAATGTATGTACATATCAAATTTCATTAAAATCGGTACAGTAGTTCTAGAGATAATCGACCAAGTCTGCATGCATATATATATATATATATATATATATATATATATATATATATTATATATATATATATAAATTATATATATATATATATATATATATATAATTTCCTCAATCCCCAATGAAAATTTTCTGGTAGTTACGAAATATTTTTACAAATCAGAAAATTGCCAAAAAATAATAGGAAATAGAAATAAGGGAATTTTGACAAACTTTTAAAAAAATCAATGAATTTTAGATTTTGGGAATACATTTACTCTGCTTAATAACAATTAAAAATATCTTGTTTAGCTTCTATACTTGCTTTTGGCAAAACTCGTGTGACTAAATCTTCATATTTAAATATTAGTATGAATTTTTCAATTAAGAAATTCAATATGATATAAATTTACTTCAATCTATCCGCTACCCCTCCAGTTGTTTTCGTAACCGCCCTCTGGGTCACGACCCGGAGTTTGCGCACCACTGATGTTAAAATATGGATTTATATTTGTGTAAGCAAAATATACGTTGGCAATTATTAATTGTTGGGAACAATATATTTTAATATTTTAGACGGCTCAAATATTTAAATTACTGACTTGATTTTGAAATATGACTTATCTAGTATTATGGCAATTACAAATGGGAATTTATTTAAAGGGCTCCTGAACTAATTGCCTCTGTTATTACAGGGGATTTTAATTTAATTTTTAATTATCATGATTTGAAATTCTGAGAAATATCAGGTAGAACATACAGTGATTTTGCCAGTCATAGAGCTTTTTGGTTTACAGAAACTTGGGGAAATACACTGCTGGCCACCCAAATTGCAACACCAAGAAAGACAAGAGATATCACAACAAAATTTATTTTGTCGATAACATGTTGACCAAGTATCAAATGATTAAATTTATAGACTTCTGTGAAGTGTGGTTCCTGCCAAAATCAGTAGCCAGAGTAGCCGCCATTGTTGGAGATCACCGCTGCCACACGCCTCGGCATTGATTCAAAGAGACTTTGGATGAGTTCTTAGGGTACAGCAGACCAAGCAGCTTCCACACGTTGCCAAAGTTGATCTGCTGAAGCAGCTGGGGATGGAATCTGGGTCAATCGTAGAGCAACCATGGACCACATGTTTTCTATCGGCGAAAGATCCGGAGAGTGAGGCGGCCAGGGAAGCAATTCAATCTGGCGATTGACGAAGAACCGTTGGATAATGCGTGCCACGTGTGGTCGCGCATTATCCTGTTGAAATATGGCTGTGGGCAAGCCCTGGAGGTAAGGAAGGACAACTGGCTCCAACACCTCGGAGATGTAACGCTGGCTGTTTAAAGTACCGGCAATGCGTACTAGAGTTGTGCGAGAGTGATATCCAATACCGCCCCATACCATAATACCCGGTGCAGGACCAGTGTGGCGGTGCATAACGCAGCTGTTCAGCATCCTCTCTTCACGGTGTCTCCAGACTCGAATGCGACCATCGTGGTGTTGCAGACAGAAGCGTGACTCGTCAGTAAAGACAATTTCATTCCATTCTGCCGTCCACATCCTTCTGTCATCGCACCATTGGCGGCGGAGACGTCTGTGGTTCTGCGTCAAGGGTAGACAAAGCAATGGACGTCTTGCGGACAGACCACTCTGCTGTAAACGGTGTCGAATGGTACGCGCAGACACTAGATGATGCGTTACAGACTGCATGTGCTGTTCGTGTGTGGTTCGTGATGTGACTGAGCGATCCGTCACTGCCATGCGCACAATTTGCCTGTCATAACGTGAAGTGGTGCGTTGAGGTGGATGCGATCGAACACGCCGGTCCGTCGTACCCTCCTGCATCCAACGATCACATATCCGCATTACAGTTGTTTGGTTTCGTCCAACACGACTACCGATTTCCCTGAAAGATAATCCACAATCTCGGTAGGCCACTATCCTTCCTCTGTCGAAGTCGGATACTTGATCAAAAGATGATCGCTGTTTTCGACGAGGCATAATTGATCGGTTTTTTGAAAAAAACCACAAGAAAAACACAGTTGCCGAACTTGAAATCGTCGAAATCTCCAAGCCTTAAATAGCGCTTTGAAGTGGCGCCACAGGCGCGCGTGATGTGCGTCTGTGCTGAAATTCTAATCATTTGCATATCTCACCTCCGCTAATGCATGTTGTAAATTTCATGTTATTTGCATGTTTCCTTCAGGGTGTTGCATTTACAGTGGCCAGCAGTGTATCATAACGTAAAGAAAGAACACTTCTGGTCTAGTCACTTGATTTGGTTCAAAATTACGGGACCGGTCATTTAGCCAAGTCGAACTCCGACCCTTGTGGTGCTGATTCAGAACAGGAGTCGCCCATTTCATCCCAATGACCTATTAGGACCTGGTGAATGTAACCTCCAACCAGGGGGCATTAGCAACAACAACAACAAGAACACTTCATTAATACCATAATAAAATTAAAAAGTGGTTGTTGCAAATTTCGATCTAATCAATAGTTCCTCATCAGGCCCAGGTGGATTGGTGGGATTGTCGCAATGAACAATTCACAAATGTATGTAGTTAAACGAAGGTACACTGAAACAGAAACTTGTTTACAAGGTGCTGACATTTCTACTCCCTACAGTCATAATTAATAAAATGTTCCAGGGAAATTACCTACTCCTAACTAATTCTAAACTAAATTCCCATATGGGCATTTGTGAATTGTTCATTGCAACAATCGCAACAAAGCTCCTCGGCCTGAGGATGTTTTATTGATTAGATCGAAAAATGTTGCCACCGCTTTTATATTTTATTATGGTATTGAAGAGATGTTTTCTCTACGTCATAGAGCTTTCCTTTAAAGACGATAATGATGTGCCGTCGCCCTTTCTAATGCGAATAGTTCCTTTAAAATTAAAGTTCATTCAGGCAGATGGATGGATGTGTAATGAGTTTTTTTGTAAACATTTAATAAGGAATGAGTTTAAAATTAAATAGAAGGATATAAAGGATTTTAGTATGATTATGATGGATTTTAGAATTAAATAGAAGGATATAATTCCCTGGAATGTTTTATTAAATAAGACGTTTGGTTCTGGAGACATTTGCGTTTGCCTAGTTGAATACTTGGAAGAATTTTTAGGGGGACCCGTAATTCAAAACTTAAGGGGTTTAAAGGGGTTTAAAACACTCCAAAAACACTGACTGACTGATCATTGCATCTCTGTGACCAGAAAGCCTAGGAAGCTGAAATTTTGCCTTGCTGAGCAAAACGTCTCCAGAACCATGGGGTCTGGTTTAGGAGACATTTGCATCAGTGTATTTTCGTTTCACTACGAAAAACTTCAGAAATAAAAAGTTTTGAAAATATATTTGATGCAATAATAGGAAATTTTGACCCACCATTCAAACCGATAGAAAATCACATGAACTCATGTAACCCTAATTTTCTTCTTTTTCCTATCGTTTGTTTCTTTCATTTAAATCTTCAGGAATAAAGTTCTTTGCTTACGTAGCAAAGTGGTGATATATAATTTAGACGTACCCTTTCTTCTTTCTATTAGCACTCAAATATTGAAATGGGTTTCCTGTTGTGCGCATTATCTTTTCTATGATTTAAGGTGCGAAAAGGTCACTAAAGAATCCCTTTATGAGGTGAAAAAGGAAAAGAATGATGATATACTAATACTCATTTAAGAAAATAACTAGTTTTAGTAGGGATTCTCTCCTCGTATTGTGAAACCTCTTGGAATATAATTATACTTTTATAAATTGGTCGCGTCTCTCGACAGATTTCTAATAGAATGGAAGAGTGATGTGAAAAATTTTTGCTTAAGGTTTTTAGAAAACTAGCTGCTGCAACTGATACTCAATGGTTTATTTATTTATGAATTTTTATGAAATATGAGATCATTTTAAATGTATTTTTTGGGGACGTGACCGTTGAAACCTTCATTTCGATTTTGGAATAACACTGAGAGTTTAAAAAATTTTTTCATCTATCACATTATGTGTATGCTTATGCAATTTCGCGAACAGCTCAGAAAAGAAAACTGATGATGTGCATTAAAATATAACCAAAGATAACAAACCTTCTATAATCTAGAATAACGTTTATCCGTAAAATTAAGAACCTGTTAGTAGAATTGATGGAAAAAATATTTAAAAAAAATGAGAATTCCTAATATTGTCGGGATTACAGTTAATATTGTGTTATTGGGAGTAAATATTACAGTCAATTTTACATTCAATATTGTGTTACAGTGGAGTCTAATTTCAAACTTTCAGTTTAATATTTGTACGAAATTCAATCCTCGTTTGCACAAAAGGTTAAAGTTTTGCCTGGAATCGCAAAAATTCTTAAAATTTCTTGAAACAGGACTCGATGAATTTATCCATTACTGTAAGTGTTATTTCTAATCTCATGAACTTTGCTTTCTGATTTTAACGGATCTTAGATTGTGATTTTACTAAGTTACTGTTCTCAGTAATTAGATCTAAGGAGTATATCCTGTAGTGCACTAACAGTATTTTTTTTTTACAGATAATAAAATTTTATTAAAGCTTCGTTTAAGTATTTTTTTTATTTCGACGAAACAGAGCCTTTAAAAAAATCAATTAGCATAATATGCTGTCATCTTATAAAACCATAACCTTTTTATGTATGTATAATTTCGTAAGAGAGATAGAAAAGGAAATTAAGGCTAAATATGTAAAAAATCAAAGACCCGATTAGATTAATGAGCAGTTGCTTGGAAATATTACCGTCATTATTTTAAATTTCTTTCGTTGTATTGCTCTTTCTATAGACCTGTATATAATTATTGTACTTACAATTTACTTATAATGGCTTGCCTTGTCTGTCGTTTCAAAAATAAAAGCGAACAGGTATAAAAATGGTTCATTAAACAAAACTTCCCCAAGAGTAAATTAGTTGATGCAATATATTTAGCAGTTTTGCTGTAACTTTAACTCCAAGAGCCTTTAAATGGGAAATTGATGTATTTTATAAGCCTTTCTTTTGATTACCAAATTTAATACAATCTAAAAATTAATGATATACAATTACGATTTATTGTTTTCCGCGTGACCCCTGCTCAGCGTGAAAGTGCCCTTGCAACGTGGCCCAGTTATGAAATAACCGCTAAAACTTCGCAAATCATGTAAAAGCCATAACTGCGCCGTTTTCGCGATTGCCATAATTGGAAAACAGTGATCTACTTTCATTTGTGGCCATTCAAGCAAAAGATAACGCTCACGTGAAGAAAGTCTGCCGAGTACCGCAGCGATTATAATGCTATAACCTCGATGCATAATTAAAGTTCGGCAATAAATATATCCGTTGATGAGGGAGATTTGATGCAATAAAAATCCATCACACTTCATCACCTGTGTGTATGGGGATAGTCATGTTCCAGTTTCTTTGTTGTGGTGAAGTCACGAGAGGTTTATTATGGGAGCGTGAAAAACGAAAGTTCTAATACACGGATGGGCAGTTATAAGACTTGGAAATTACTACGATTGCAAAATACTGCTAGTTTTATGGTTATTGGTTTGTCACATTTTAGTATGCTTCTTGAAGACAATTGTTACTTTGGGTCGGTTTTTAGTGTTAAAGCTATTAGATTACATTGCTACAATATAGCATTAAAAAACAATCATGTAGAGCATTATACAGTTATCTCCCACTTTAAATAGTCTTCTTTCATGTTTGTCTTTTAATTTTTTGTTTATATTCTTAAAATATATTTTTCTCTATTATAGTCCTAAAACATTTTTTAGCATGATAGAAGATATCTCATTAGCAGCTGTAAGCTTTTAAGCAGAATTTTCAAACACCCTGTTACAACAGGCCATTTTATCTATGAAAATATTTTAACGTAGGATTACGTTCCTCCATATCGGTCCTCCGGAAAGAAAAATTTCAGAATCTTCTTCGAGTTTAAGATGGTACAGGACACATTTAAAATTTTTTTTGTTATTTACTGAGTTAAAATTTTGAATTTTTTTGTGATGGTTAACCATATAATTTGTAAACAAAATCACATCATAAAACTTCTCATAGAGGTTTTAAAAAAATTTTAAATTTTGATTTTTTAAAAAAGTGCGGTAGTTTAAAATCGTTATAACTCGAAATATTATTTGTCGAATTTCAAAATTTTTTCCTTTAATTAAACGGAAATATATAAGTTTTAATTTTGATTAAGCATTTTTTTAAATATTAATTAAAAAATTTTCAAATATTTAGAGTAAAAATTTCAAAAAAATTATGTAACTTATTTTTAAAAAATCATATTTTCAAAAGTAAATATTTTTTTTCAAATTTGTTGAATGAAAATTAAACTAAAATAATTTAAAAAGTCATGTTCTAAGTTTGAACCAATTATCTTTAATAGTTCTTGACTTATAACAATTTAAAGACGAGAAAGGGTGAAAATCCCATCATGCAGAAAAACGCATTTAAAGGTAACGAACAATGATTGGCTGTATTTAGAATGTTGCAAAACAAAAAATCAATATCTCCTGTTCTAATTAAGATAAAAAACATGATTTAAACGTCATTTTAAGCAGAAAAGAACAGAAAATATTTTTAATGCAATAAATTTTTTTTGAAGATTTGAAGAATTTTGTGTCTTGGAACCCCTTAAATGTATATCTATCATAAATCCTCTCACTGAATCATTGATTAAGTACAAACCTCATCACTTGTTGACCTAGATTAATATCTGAAGAAACTCCAGGGGTCTACTGATTACAATTTCATAACCACTGCTTTAGTTTCTTGAGAAATGAAAGTTCTTTGTAGATTAACGAGTTAAATAGTATTTGTATCCTTTATTTATTTATAGTTAACAGATTTCTTCAGAGAAATTATCTGTTTGTACTAATTATGTGGCATCATAAAGCAGCTAAATATTTCAATTCTATGTAATATTTGTTTTTCTATTTTTTTCCCATTCAAAATATATCGAGTTTATTAAAAATAATAAATCCAAAGAATTTCTGCATTCTAATTTTTATAATATAATTCCTATTTGCGTATTTTTAAGTAAATGTATGTACGAATAAGGTTTCATTTATTACGAAGCTTCATTTTATTTTAGTTAAAATGTAAAAAATATTTGGGTTGAGTTTCGATTCTTTTAAAGAATATATCCATACAATATGTTGAACACATATTGCGAATTGTTTTAAAATGAACGTGTGTAAGTGTGACTTATTCCACCCGCTCGAGCCGTAGGCTAGACCAAAAAGGCCAAAAGTTACAATGAAATCAGAAACAAGCAAAGGGTCTCTACAAATATCTTCCTTGGCATGCCGTAGGCATTTTAAAAGATGGTCAGGAGAGACTTCTGTAGTATTGCATTTGGAGCAAAAAGGGTAAAATTTTTGCCCCTGATTGTAAGCAAGACACTTTAGGTGTCCACTAGCAAATCTGCTAATGGTGGTCTTCATCCTTCTGTCGCCCTTTACAGTAAGGGCACCTCTAGCAGATTTTCGGTGTTACCAGTCGTGTGTCGGAGGAGTCTTCCATTAATGCTGGTTTATAAGTTTTTTCTTGAGTAAATTCCAAGCTAGGTCAAAGTATCTCGCTAAGAAATAGGAAGAGAGGCTCTATCTTTAGCAAGAATATCAGCAATCTTATTTCCAAAAAATCTTATATGAGACGGCACCCACTGTAAATAAACCTCTTGTTGTTGAGAAAGATCTTTAAGGATCTCCAGTATCGAAAGTGAAGCTCTATCTCCAACTCTTGTCCAGCTGCACTGGTGCTGGATGGCACTTCGGCTGTCAGTTAGGATCCAAATATCACGGTGAAAGGTTTCAGTTTTAATAGTTTTCAATCCTTCTTCAATGGCAATAAGTTCAGATCTGAAAACTGAGCAGTGGATTCCTAAACTTGTATTGATTTCAGTAAGTAGGAGTCTTGATAAAAACACCACTGCCGTAGGCATTATGTTCATTTTTACTGCCCTCGGTATAAATCTTAATATCAGTATGAGGGATTTGATTTATGATTTCGAGAGCAAGCTGACGCAAGTATTCTGGTAAGTCCTATCTTTTGTTTGTCAGGGACTATTTCTCCTTAATCTTTGGTTGCTTGAGGAATGAAGTTCTGAGGAATGAAGATGTTCGATTATGATCACCAAAACTGTAAAGTTTGTTGAAATATTTTACACGCCCTGCACTTCTTCTTAAACTCAAAGGCTGCAGATCACTCTCATAAAGAACCAGCTCAGCAGGACAACTATTTCACATGCCAGTGATAATTTGAGCGGCGCTCTTGACCTAACTATTGAAAATGAAGTACTATTGCCCCTTTATGAAGAATTTATATTTTAATACCACGGGTGGCATGTACTAATGTTTAAGTCGGTCATAGCCCTCTCAAATTTTTGTTAAAGTGTCTCTAAAGTCGTTAATAAATTTTAAGAGGTTTTACACATGTTTATATTCTAAAAATAAAATAGTGGAAGAATAAATTCAAAACTAAAATGGTTCTTCATCATTTATATAAATAATTTATATTTTTGAACTCTCAATACAATAAGAAGCGATATAATTTGTTATCATCTAATTTAAATGTCTTATAAAAATTCAAGAATGGAATTTGCCATGTTAAGAGACATTTTTAATAGTGGTATATGTAACATTCGCTATAATATTAGAGCTAAACGCACAAATAAATAACAAGTTAAACTATAACGGGGAAAATGTATTTGAATAATATACCGATAAATGAATAGACAAACATGGAAGAAAAAAAATTTCAATTAGTCCCTTCTAACGAAACTACCGCGGGATATTAACGTAGGATTACTTATCGTTGTTTACCTCTGTTATATGTATTTATGTATGTATGTGTTATGTATATATGTATATATATATATATATATATATATATATATATATATATATATATATATATATATATATATATATATATATATATATATATATTTATATATATATATATATATATGTCAAAATTTTGACGCATTTTTGTACATTTCTGTTTAACTGTTTACTGCTTGCCCAAGAGATACAGACTGAGTTTGGTGCGCTGCCAAAATTATAACTCGCGACGCAGGACATCTAAAGTTTTGCTTTCCGGAGGACCGTTATGGAGGAACATAATCCTACATTAAAATATTTTAAATGGGAGAAAACTGTATAATGCTATACATGGTTATTTTTTAGTACTATACTGTAGTAATATAATTTAATAACTCAAAGTACTAAAAATTCTAAATGAGCTCGACTTTACAACGTGATTCTTTGTTCAAATAATGAATGTTGTATTGTTAAAAATGACACAGTTTCTTGAAAAAGGTAATTTTGACTTATCATGCTTCAGAAAGAAAATTGAGAAATTCTTTAATTAAAAAAACATTCTTTTGTGTACTCATATTTAAAATATCCTTTGTCTTTCACAGAGAATTAGCAAAAAGTAACCTATCCTTAAAAAATTTTTATATGAAAAGGGAAAATACTTCCTGTCCAAAGACATTCACTATTTCAGGGGTCAGCAACGCGGTGCCCGCGAAACAATTTTAAGGTGCCCGCCTTTCAAATTTTGAACATTCTTAGATATTTGAACAACAAACGGTCGTACCTGTAATAAATAATTTTAGTAAAAAAAATTGAAAATCGCAAAACGCAATAATCAAAAACTGAGCAGCCTGATCTCTCGACAGCGTCGTTCTCCACTTGCTTCTATGATAAGTACGATAAATGCATTAAAAGATAAATTGTCGCTCTCGAAATCGCATATTGAGAAAGATAATTTATCATATTTTCCAAATTTAAAATTAGAAAATTATTGCGATGGAAATGCTACCACCTATTAGTTTGTCAAACATTTTGATTCCTTATTGGAGGAACTTAATACCAAGAATTTATGCTTATGAATGTTTGTTTTCCAATATGAAATGCTTAAAATCAAAGTGCCAATCAAGCCTCCCTGACACCCATTTGGAACAATGCCTGAGAATAGGGAATTCAACTTTACTCCTTTTTACTGTGCCACATTACAACGAGTTGGTCGCAGATTCGCAATGTCAAATATTGCATTATCAATTTTAAGATTATTTTGTTTAAATTAAAATTTGAATTTAAGTATTAAAAATTTAAGTCGCATTAATATTTTCATGTTAAATATTAACCCCCTCCTCCTCTTCCCTCAGTGGTGCCCGCCGAATTCCCGCATTTCTGAAATATGCCCTCCTAGTTAAAAAGGTTGCCGACCCCTGCACTAGTTTTATCCTCTCGTTTTCAAACTTTGTAGCGAGTGGATAAAACTAGTGAATATCTTTAGAGGTGAGTTATTTTGTAGTATGACATATAAAATTTTAAAGATGAAATTATTCACGCTAATTTGCTGCGAAAGACAAAGGATGTTTTACATATAAGTCACAACAAAAGTTTTCTTTTTAATTAATGAATTTCTCATTTTCTGTCTTTAGCATGCTAAGCCAAAATTACCCTTTTCCAGAAACTATGCCATTTTAAAAATATGGCATTCATTCTCGAACAAACAGTCATATTAGCCCACGTTAAGCAAAATTTGATTATAGCGCTCTACACCAAAACCAAATCAACATTTATAGCTCAAAAATCTCTCCAGACCTAAAAATCTTTTCCCAAGAATCTCATACTGTAATCTACATATATAAAACAGTTCCGTATCTCACTGACAGATAACGCACAGACCAAACCACTGGACCTAAAGAGTGAAATTTTCTATGGCGGTTCTTCTTATCTGCACTAACAAAGATATTTGAAAAATTCTTAGATTTCTTAAAATTAAATTTTTAATCTGTTTTTGTAGCATTCTTTAAAGTTTGAATTTAAAATAATAATCTGAGAGTTGTAAAATTTATATCACGGGAAAGATCATAAAAATTCCGTTAAAATGAAATCTTTTTTGAATTTTTATCTCCATTTTGAGTTTTTTGGTGAGTTTTTAAAAATTATTTTTTTGAATTTAATTTATTAAATGCTGATCACGTAGATTCTTTTCTTTTTGTGATACTTTAAATTGCTTTTACGTCGCATGTACACTGCTGGCCACCCAAATTGCAACACCAAGAAAGACAAGAGATATCACAACAAAATTTATTTTGTAGATAACATGTTGACCAAGTATCAAATGATTAAATTTATAGACTTCTGTGAAGTGTGGTTCCTGCCAAAATCAGTAGCCAGAGTAGCCGCCATTGTTGGAGATCACCGCTGCCACACGCCTCGGCATTGATTCAAAGAGACTTTGGATGAGTTCTTAGGGTACAGCAGACCAAGCAGCTTCCACACGTTGCCAAAGTTGATCTGCTGAGGCAGCTGGGGATGGAATCTGGGTCAATCGTAGAGCAACCATGGACCACATGCTTTCTATCGGCGAAAGATCCGGAGAGTGAGGCGGCCAGGGAAGCAATTCAATCTGGCGATTGACGAAGAACCGTTGGATAATGAGTGCCACGTGTGGTCGCGCATTATCCTGTTGAAATACGGCTGTGGGCAAGCCCTGAAGGTAAGGAAGGACAACTGGCTCCAACACCTCGGAGATGTAGCGCTGGCTGTTTAAAGTACCGGCAATGCGTACTAGAGGTGTGCGAGAGTGATATCCAATACCGCCCCATACCATAATACCCGGTGCAGGACCAGTGTGGCGGTGCATAACGCAGCTGTTCAGCATCCTCTCGTCACGGTGTCTCCAGACTCGAATGCGACCATCGTGGTGTTGCAGACAGAAGCGTGACTCGTCAGTAAAGACAATTTCATTCCATTCTGCCGTCCACATCCTTCTGTCATCGCACCATTGGCGGCGGAGACGTCTGTGGTTCTGCGTCAAGGGTAGACAAAGAAATGGACGTCTTGCGGACAGACCACTCTGCTGTAAACGGCGTCGAATGGTACACGCAGACACTGGATGATGCGTTACAGACTGCATGTGCTGTGCTATGGTTCGTGATGTGACTGAGCGATCCGTCACTGCCATGCGCACAATTTGCCTGTCATCACGTGAAGTGGTGCGCTGAGGTGGATGCGATAGAACACGCCGGCCCGTCGTACCCTCCTGCATCCAACGATCACATATCCGCATTACAGTTGTTTGGTTTCGCCCAACACGACTACCGATTTCCCTGAAAGATAATTCACAATCTCGGTAGGTCACTATCCTTCCTCTGTCGAACTCGGATACTTGATCAAAAAATGATCGCTGTTTTCGACGAGGCATAATTGATCGTTTTTTTGAAAAAACCACAAGAAAAACACAATTGCCGAACTTGAAATCGTCGAAATCTCCAAGCCTTAAATAGCGCTTTGAAGTGGCGCCACAGGCGCGCGTGATGTGCGTCTGCTCTGAAATTCTAATCATTTGCATATCTCACCTCCGTTAATGCATGTTGTAAATTTCATGTTATTTGCATGTTTCCTTCAGGGTGTTGCATTTACAGTGGCCAGCATTGTATAATAACGAAATAAATTGGCAAAAATATATTAAAAAACGGTAAAAGATAAAATTTAACCCCTAGACTAATTGAGATGGAAGTTTTTTTAAGAATTTAATTCAAATTAGTAGGTTTTATGGATATTAAACATACAAATTAATTCTATACATTGACCGTTGTATTTAATTTGAATATTTTATTTTACATTATTTTTTCTATGAAAGTATCCGTTACGATTTTTTATAACTATTTTCTTGGCATTAATTGCATACATTGACCATTGTATTTAATTTGAATGTACACCGTAGCAAAGCACGGGTATTCAGCAAATGTATCACAACAGCACAACACTAATTCCAATCACAGGATGTAGCGATTGTGATATCTTATTTTGTGTCCAGAAAAACAATTGTCAAAGAAAAAATATTCAAAAAGAGATAAATCTGTAAAATACTCTACATGGTTATTTTTAATGCTACACTGTAGTAGTATAATTTAATAGCTCAAAGTACTCAAAATTATAAATGAGCTGGACTTTATAATGGGATTGCTTGCTCAAAAATGAATGCCATATTTACAAAATGACACAGTTTTTCGAAAAGGGCAATTTTGTTTTAGCATGCTAAAGAAATGAAAATGAGGAATTCATTAATTAGAAAAACATTCTTTTGTATTCTTATATCTAAAATAATTCTTTGTCTTTCGCAGTAAATTAGCATGAAAAAACTTCATCCTTAAAATTTTTTTCGTGAAACTTGAAAATACTTCACCTCCAAAGACATTCACTACTTTTATACGCTCATTTTCAAACTTTCTAGCTCAAAACTCTTTTCCAGACCTAAAAATCTTTTCCCAAGATTCTCATACTGTAATGTATCACAACAGCACTACACGAATTCCAATCACAGGATGTAACGATTGTGATATCTTATTTTCTGTCCAGAAACACAATCGACCAGCATGCACAACAAAGACTTCTCCAACTAAGAAAACAAAGACGTCGACATAAATCTGCAAAAATTTTATGCCTCAAATTGTGTGCTTCTCCAAACAAGTAAAAAGTTTCAAGTCATTGTTTTTTGTGCTGTTTAGTTTGCATATGGCTCTCTTAAAAGGACAATTACAAAAGCTTTTAGCGATTGTTTGTATGCATCCCCACTTATTCAAATGTAACTGAAAGAATGCTGTCATGTATAACTCTTAACAACAAAAAATATAACAGTTATATTTTTCAATAGACACGAAAACAATTTGCGAGTCAGGAATATTTTTCCATCTTGGAATAAAGGAACTGTTTTCCCAATTCTTGAAATTTATAATTCGTTTGCGATAGAACTGGAGATTCTGTAACTTATTATAAGCTTTTATCTACCAATAAATGATAACCTTATTGTTATTACCAATATTAAAAACACATTAATCAATTATATGTTTACTTATATTGAAATGTTATAAATCTGACTAGTTTAATTAGGAATACAATTTTTATAGCAAGTTAGAACAATTATGTTCTTAAAAAAAATGTCAGACACGGAGAAAATCTTGGATGAATTAATACTAGCATAATAAAATATTAGCTTTATTTTTATAAATGTTCAGTAATTAGGCATCGTAATACCTATAAGGTTAGCATTTAATCGGTATACCAAGATACCTTATTGTAAGTTTAAAGTAGTCTTTTAACTCGTGATTCTAATAAATGCTAGCGAAATTTATGTTATCAGTAAAAAGACAGACATTTGTCATATTTTAAGGGTATAACACAGTTTTCTTGATTTACAAATAATACTTCATACTCTTCATCAAAATTAAAGATGCATTCCTTACATACCACCTGTTATAATTTACATAGTTTTAAAATGAAATTTCTCATGCCTCTTCAAGTCAGTGAAACTCTAATTTAAGCTTCAGTTTTTCGGTTAAGCCAATTAAATAACAGTTATTATGCTTTTGGGAGCAGGTGTCTTTCCGTTCAATAGAGTTATTTTCTTGTGGACAAAAGTACTTATTTCACACTTTATTTTTCAGAGAATTATCGTGACTATAGCTAGTATAATCTAACATCAGAAATCTTATCTCATTTTTTCATAATAGACTCCCATACATCATCATTATATAATATTATGTAATTCATCATGCTGAAAGACTTCTGAAGACGTGAAATGGAGTTGATATGCATACGAAGAATATGTAGTTTGTGAAGTTAGTTTACTTTTACTGGTGAGTGCGTGACGTGAGGGTTGTGAGAAAAAAAAAACTTCCATTTATTTCGCGTCATTCGATTAAGATATCTGGGTGTGACCGTTCTCCATCTTTCTGTCTAACCATTTTAATGATATTTTCAAATCCCTCATATTGTTAAATTCTAGAGCAAATTTTACACATTTTTGCATCGGAGCAAATTTATGCACCGATTCCCAACCGGTGTGGTATGAAATCGGCGAGGGGTACCGCGAAATTCTTTTGGGGATAAACCAAAAATTTTTTAGGACCATCTTAAAAAAATATTAAGTTGGTGTCAGACATTTGTTCTCTAAGAACTAATCGCAAGTCTCACATTAATAAAACCAAACTATACTTAGTGATATCCAATCCAGTTCTCTAGTGCAATACCGCACTGAATCCCATGGCTATATCTGAAACTGTATTAATATACAGTCTATATATATAAAACAGTTCCGCAACTGACTGACTGACTGACATATGACGCACAGACCAAACCGCTGGACCTAAAGGGCTGAAATTTTGTATGGCGATTCTTCTTATAGTGTAGGGGTGCACCAAGAGAGATTTTTGAAAAAATTTCTTAGGTTTTTTAATTAAATTTTGTAGCTGTTTGTAATTTCTTTAAATTTTTCATTTAAAATAATAACCCGAGGGTTATAAAATTTATATCAAGATCATGAAATTCCTTTAAAATGAAATCTTTTTCGAATCTTTACCTCCATTTTCTGATTTTTGGTGAATTTTTAAAGATTGATGTTTAGAATTTAACTTATTAAATGCTGATCACGTGGTTTCTTTTCTTTTAATACGTGTATAACAACGAAATAGACAAAAAAAATTTCTTTCTAATGCGGCAGACGATTGGACATTATCAAAAAAATATTAACATACAGTAAAAGAAATGTTCCTCAAACTGTACTATATTCTTTAGTATGTTCTATTAGGTTTAATTTGAATATTTTCTTCTACATTATTTTTCTATAAAAATATCCATTACGATTTTTTTATAAATATATTTTTTCGTTTTTTTTACATCAATTGCATACATTGATCGTTGCATTTATTATATATATATACACATATTTTTGGCATTAATTGCACACATTGACCGTTGTATTTCATTTGAATGTACTCCGTAGAGAAGTACGGGTTTTCAGCTAGTGTGTACATAAATGAATATCCCAACTTTGTAGGGCTATTGAAAGAAAACTAAACAAAGTACAATTTTTTTTTCTGGGGCTACATCAAACATCAGGTGTTTGTTCCACCGCTACCAAATGACGTTGACGAACTTAAGATACGCATATCTGCAGCCTTTCAATGCTGAAAAGAGTGAGGGATGAGTTACCGTACCACTGCGATATCCTTCCTGTTACTAAAGGGGCTCACATTGAACACTTATAACTGTGTCGAATTTAAACTTTCAACTGTCATTTTTGATTTCCGATGAACAGCAAGTTTGTACTTTGTTTAGTTTTCTTTCAATAGCTCTGCAAAGTTGGGATATTCATTTATGTACACACTGTATTCTCTTCTGGTGTTTGTTACTTATATCTTTCAATAAATAAAATCAATCATAGAGTATGTAACTTAAATTTGACATGTTACTGATATAAATTCCGCTTTGATTTAATATTGAAAAAAATTGGAAACACTAAATCTCTGACAAGAGTGCCCTGAATTTACCAAATCTCATTCCCAAGGCTGTCGTAAACGTAAAAAGGCTGGGAATCTCTATACCAGAGGTGGGGACCCTTTTTACCATTAGAGACCACATGTAAATTAGGTAGTCATAAAGGAGGCCGCATAAGTTGATGTACCTATAAATGCGACTTTTATGAAATTATTATAGTTAGGTATAGTTTTAACAATTTGGTGCATTATATAGAAAAATAACAACAAAAAATTAAGTCCTTATTTATTTATTTTTTGACTTAAAATGTTACAATATAAAATACTTTTGTATTCACATAAGGGTAAAAACTTGTTATAACATTAATCATTAATTATTATTTTTTTTATAAAATTATAAGACTCAAAGGTACCACTGTAATTTTTTATATTTCACTGTTGGTATTTTTATTTATGTAAACACGTATATATATCCAGATTTTAAAATTTTAATAAACAACTACATATTTAAATACCACTTCAAATAAAAATAATAAAGTAGAAATATTTTTAAATAATTTTAACATTATGAAAGAAATGCAATAGAAAAATAATAGTATTAAATTATAAATAACTGACATAGCAATAATTCCTAAAATAATTTTAAAATCCGAGGGAAAATTTAAGCTTGTAGGATATTTGCATTTGTTTCTTGCTTGAAAGTAATCGAATATTTGGATCAAGCTTCGTAACGCGAAGCCTGCGTACATTCATGCCGTTCTTTATTTAATTCCATTGATTTGCAAATTGTAGTAATCTATAAAATTAAATATTAATTAGTACAAGTGCTAGCTTTTATTAAGGCCGCACAAGATCACGGAGGCCGCGCATTCCCCACCTCTGCCCTATACCATAGAGCTTTAACAGTATAAAATTCAACGAACACTGTGGTTTAAAAAAATCTTGCCTGTTTAGCAGAGGAATTCCCGAGTCCTTTTTCCTAAATTTAACAAAATCTCGTAGAAATGGCATTACTATGTATTACAACGGGATATGTTTTGAAATGACTGTTTCTTCAGGAGAGAAACATTTTGCTGTGACTTCATCGTATGTTCATCTTTTTACATAGCAGGAGACAAATCACAAACCTCCCTAATGCATAACACGCAAGATTAACATTTAAGATAAGTCATGCATACATACTCACAGTGATGCACATACTTACACACATGTAATAGATTCCTAAACAATAGTACTAAAGGAATTTCGGGGCAAATAACCTTCAACACAATGAAAAATAGCATTTCCTTCGAACACCAACTTAATCGGAAGAATCTAAACCTCTAGTGACATTTGCATATTACGTAACAAACTACTTCACTGTATGAAAATTGAGTTACCTATTTTAATCCTGATGAAGACAACATTCACATTTGAATTGGCAGAGATAATATTAAAAAAAAAACCTTTATTGATGTAACTTATGATGATTGATTGGTTGGTTTAGAGGTCGACGGTCGCCTTTTCAACTGATGTTGGAAAGTCATAGCATGAATGGAAATCGCTAGTCTTAAGATTGTGAACCAATAAACCTGTACATGTTGTGGTTTCAGTGTCATGGTAGCAATTTACAATAATGGTGTAATATTAGGAAGGCCTGTCTAATGTCGTCCAAAAAGGGATAGTTGAGATCAGTTTCACGTATTATAAGAGCTGTTATGTTTTTCTAAAAGTAAAGTGATATGCTTCATATAGAGGTATTCCTTCGGGTACTGGTAGTATTGCATGAAAACAAAGCACATAAGGGAGGTATTATCCGTTTGGTCTGTGCGTCACGTCAGTCAGTCAGTTGCGGAACTGTTTTTTATATATAGACTGTAAATTAGTCCATTAATTGTGGACATAGTTTATTCTTGCTTTCTCTACAGTCAAGAGTTTGATTGAAGTAAGGATGGTAGTATTATTTACAAAGTTTGCATTTTTTTAAGAAGAATTTTATACTAGCTTGATTAAAGCACTTATTTCCTCATGAGGATGCAACAATTCATATCCGATAAATTAATGGACCGAAAAATTAATGTAATGTATGCCATGGTTCCTTCTCGTGATCTTTCTCGTGAAATTTATGATCTTTCTCGTGATATAAATTTTAAAATCCTCGGGTTATTATTTTAAATGCAAACTTTATGGAAATTACAAAACAGCTAAAAAATTTAATTCAAAAAAATCTAAGAAGAATTTTTCAAAAATCTCTCTTAGTGCACCCCTACACTATATGAAGAATCGCCACGCAAAATTTCAGCCCTTTATATCCAGCGGTTTGGTCTGTGCGTCACGTCAGTCAGTCAGTTGCGGAACTGTTTTTTATATATAGACTGTAAATTAATACAGTTTCAAATATAGCCATGGGATTCAGTGCGGTATTGCACTAGAGAACTGGATTGGATATTGCGGTATTACATTAATTTATCGAACATTATTTATCGAGTAAATTAATGTATGCCAAGGTTTATTGTTATATAGTTTTATTGTGGTAAAAGGCAACGCGCATCATTTCACCTAAATACAAGCCACAGTTTGAATATCCCATCTGTGTAAGAACGAACACCTATGACTACGTTCTTGAACTTATTTAAATGGGTGGCAATAATCTGACTCAATTTGTTAATCATTTTAAGCAGACCAAGAATATTACATAGAAGATTCGTAGAAAAGGTTTTTGGATGTATAGGTTGACTGGTATTTTCTATGACTTTCCTTTTAAGCCCGTAATTCTTGAACTTAGAAGTTCAATTGTCGGGGAAAATAAATACTTCTCTTAAGAATTTATTAACAATGTTGTAATCCGAAAGAGAAACCGACACACCGGAAGGCGTGTGCAGCAAGAGTGGCTGAAAACGTGTGGTCGCTACATGCAATCTTGCACGCACAAAAAAGTTCTGTTTTCAAAAAATCAGAATAGGATCATTATAACCATTTAGTACTTACTCGAAGAGGGGAAAGAGTAGGTCACCAACCCATTCAACAATATTGTAAATGCTACATGTAATTACTGTTAGGATTCAACAATCGCTACAATCGCTAATAAAAATATTTTGCTGTCAAATATGAAATTTCCACTCTGGGGATTTTACGTTTCATATATTTTTGCCTAAAATACATTCTTGTATTTTAATAAAAAGCTTGTTTATCATACGAAAATGTATGCAACCCATTCTGGCGATATAACGCAGCAAAAGGCATTATTCCGTCGAAATACCACAAACTAAGAAAAAGTGAAGGAGTCAATAGAGTTTGGAACAATGATGTTTTAAGATCAAACAACTGGGACAAAAAGGGCGCGCACGCTTTAGAGTAATCTCAATTTTAACTGTAATGCTGGAGAAGTTCAGTAAACGAATTGATGATCATCTAAGGTAGGCAGCTTTCTCCACAAAGGACCATCATTTATCCTGCTACTTAGTTAGAACCCTCAAACGCACTAGTTACATCTATGAGGAGAACGGTGGAGGTTTCTCCAAAGGTACACATACTTAACCTGAGAGCTTGCGTTTTCTATGGTAAATCAAGCACTACTACCACTCTGCTCTGCGAAGATAAAAAGGTTGATGTGTGCAGAGCTTGACCTCTGTCTGACCCATGGCTCGTCCGTCTGAAGAAGGATTATGTCTGGTAGATAGTGCGGGGGATAAGAATGGGAATTTCTTAGGCACTCAGGACCTTTTATGAAGCTTATCCTTAGCCTTTCGTTCGTGAAAAAAAAGAGGTGAAGGTAACCGGCTTATATTGCTTTCATTTATAGATTATCCATTCGATATTAACACAATGTGCCCAAATATTTTTGCTTTTTTTTCAGTTTCTAATTTCTGATCCCAAATAGATTATAGTATTTTCAGAGACTTAATCACATGCAAAGAACGAGGTAGGAATATTTCTGAAAATGCTACACGAATGGAATATAAGCAATGGTATCTCTAACAATTCTACTTACACATGTATATATATATATATATATGTATATATATATATATATATATATATAATGTATGTGTGTATTAGGAAATATTCAAATTTAATATTGCCATTAAGATCTGCAGTTTGCCTTGTAGATTTTAAAAATCCTTGTTGAACCACAGAGAAAGCATTTTTAAGTGAAGTTCTGCAAATTTATTTGTTTAAATTGTTTATCGATTTCAAACATTATGCGTTTAAATGCAGACAAATTAGTTTTTAAAAGACAAAATGGTTGTTAAATTTTAAAAGAAATTTAAGGAAGAAATGTTTCTGTTTATAAAATAAATTCCTTCAGAAATAATGTAAGTTTAATAATAATACCAGTAATAAAAATGTTCAATCCACTTAAAGAACTCCCTTCAGATGTTGTTATGCGCTCGCCCAGTCTCTGACTAGTCACCACTTTTATTTCATAATGGAAACGTAAAAGCACTTGAAAGATTTAGTCTTGGTCTTTCAAACATTAAGGAAAACTTTTAACTTTTGCATTAAAATAACACTGAATGCATTTGATAAAGTTACTTAGACACACACACACACACACACACACACACACACACACATATATATATATATATATATATATGTGTGTGTATGTGTGTGTGTGTGTGTGTGTGTGTGTGTGTGTAAGTAAGTAAATTTCACGATTGAAAACTCACGGTTGCACTTACAGTACAATAGTACTGCAGATCAAAATGATTTTTTAAATACATTTAATTATGTGCATAAATAAATCAACGAAGTAACAGGAACTTATACAAATATTTCTCAAAATTTTGCATTATTTAATATTTCAAACATTTGAGTTGTATTCATGTAAAGTTCTAATTTAATTTCGATTTCAAGTATTGAAACTAATTCCATTTAGTTTTTAATTCCAGGTTTTTTTTAAAAATTAAATCCCTTTCTTAAATATACATAAGTACCGAAAATTCTGTGACTCTGAACTTCAAAAATCTACACAGTTGTGCATTTGCTTTTTTATGATTACTGATATTTCAATTATTTCTTCCATAGTCAAAAAGAAGTTGTATTAAAATGTAAAATAATACTAGAAAGTAATTTTTAAGGGCACACAAAACATCTCGACAACCAAAATGGAGCGATTTTAGTGAAATATTTATGAGTATGTATTTAATTGCATAATACAGATATATGCAAAATATTTATATACCAGCAAATACATGCATCAAATTTTATATTTAAAGTAAAATGGAAGAATTATGTAAAAAATTTAATTTACTGTAGCAATTTAATTATTTTCAAAAACTTGTTAAATATTTGATACTATATGTCAGTTAGGTAGACTTTTCTAAAAATCTATTGAATTTATCTCTTCCAAATTTGGTATGGTAACAAAAAATATATCAGTTGACAATTATACGAAGTATTTTGCTTCTAGATTAGAAAAAATTTAATTAAAACTTTACCAGGGTAAAACTTCAAAAACAGAAAACTTTTAATTACATATTTTTTGTTATTTTCAATTTCACTACAATTTCACTAGGCCTAGAAGCAAAATACTTCGTATTATTATCAATGGATATATTTTATGTTACCATACCAAATTTGGAAGAGATAAATTCAATAGAATTTTAGAAAAGTCTACTTAACTGACGTATAGTATCAAACATTTAACAAGCTTTTGAAAATAATTAAATTGCTACAATAAACTAAATTTTCAAATTAATTCTTCCATTTCACTTTAAATATAAAATATGTTGTATGTATTTACTGGTATATAAATATTTTGCATATATCTATATTCTACAATTAAATACATGTTCATAAACAATTCACTAAAATCGCTCCATTTTGGCTGTTGATATGTTCTGTGTGCCCTAAAACAACAAAACATATTCAACACATCAAAATATAGGGATCTCTTTAAACATATTCATTCGCAATTTCTCTGATTTAAAAATGACTGGGTAAGCTTTTAACTCCTTTCTAAAAGGTATCAGACTTCTTAATCTGACGGATAGAGTATATTTTAATAGGATTTAAGAGATAGTTGACAAATGTTATACATAGAATATATTGCAAATAACACGATGAATTTATTCAAAACAATAGTCTTTCTCATTCTCCTAAAAGATCGAGAGATTTCCTCCGTGTAGATTAAGTCATCACTTTCTCCACCGAAACGTAGAGGGGGGGGGGGATAAGTCTAAATCTCCGTTTCTCGAGAAATATGGCTTTAAAAATGAAAATTGAAATACAAATCTCTTCACGGTTTCGGTATTTTTTTTTTTTTTTTTGCTTACTGTGTGCTGACACAAGCAGATATTTTTTAATAAATTCCCACCAAAACCATCTCCGTTTTTCATCAGATTTCGTGCACCCTACATTTGCTAAACTAGCGTAGCAGAATCCTTTTAACGTCAGTGTCTTCCCACCATGCATAAACACCCACCAATGTGTAAAAGCTGATAACCTTTGAAAAGTTTTTTGAACAATGTTGAGAGTGGGTGAAAAGGGCTGAGCATTGAGATAGTCTGAGGAAAGGGGTTTCTTTAATTTTTTTTGTGGAGTACTATGTATTAGTTTCCGTAAAACAATTTGTATCATTTTGTGATTTTTTTTGCTTCTCGATGTTTTTCCTTAATTTAATATTATTAAAAAAATACTGCCAGTCAGAAAGTGATACTCTTGTCAAGTGGTATTTCAAACATCAATTAGCGTATCTCATTTCAAGATAAGTTCCCTTTCTCGTTACTTCTTTTCATGGCAGTTTCTCTAAACAGAGAGTCCTGTTTCTTTCTACTTACTAAATACAGGTCATATGAATGATCTTTATAAACTTGAAAACAATTTTTTCGATATCTAAACATATATTTTACAAAAAACGTATACTTGGGTTTTACAAAAGTAATACCTAATAAAGGTAATAATTCAAATTTGCATCTCTTTGTAATTTTTTTTTATTTCTCCATATTTTCCCTTAATTTAATATTATTAAAAAATACTACCAGTCAGACAGTGATACTCTTGTCAAGTGGCATTTCAAACATCAATTAGATTATCTCATTTCATGGTAAGTTCCCTTTCTCTTTATTTCTTTTCATGGCAATTTCTCAAAACTGAGAGTCCAATTTCTTCATACGTACTAAATACAGATAATATAAATGATCTTTATAAACCTGAAAACAATTTTCCGCTATCTAAACATATACTTTACACAAAACGCATACTTGAGTTTTACAAAAGTAATACTTAAAGGAGATAATTCCAATTTGCATCTCTTTGGAATTTTCTTTATTTCTCTATATTTTCTCTTAATTTAATATTATTAAAAAATACTACCAGTCAGACAGTGATACTCTTGTCAAGTGGCATTTCAAACATCAATTAGATTATCTCATTTCATGATAAGTTCCCTTTCTCGTTATTTCTTTTCATAGTGATTTCTCAAAACAGAGAATCTTTTCATTCTACTTACTATATACAGGTCATATGAACGATCTTTATAAACTAGAAAACAATTTTTCCGCTATCTAACCATATACTTTTCACAAAACGTATACTTGAGTTTTACAAAAGTAATACTTAATAAAGGTGATAATTCCAATTTGCATCTCTCGTAATTTTTTTTTATTTCTCCATATTTTCTCTAAATTTAACATTATTAAAAAATACTGCCAGTCAGAAAGTGATAATCTTGTCAAGTGGTATATTAAACATAAATTAAAATATCTGATTTCAAGATAAGTTTCCTTTCTTCTTATTTCTTTTCATGGCAGTTTCTCAAAACAGAGAGTCCAATTTCTTCCTACGTACTAAATATATATAATATGAATGATCTTTATAAACTCGAAAACAATTTTTCCGCTATCTAAACATACACTTTACACATAACGTATACTTGAGTTTTACAAAAGTAATACTTAATACAGTGATAATTCCTCAAATATTCTCAAATCCTATAATCTCATATAACGCTTCCATGTTTGTCGAATTGTAAATGTTTCACTTCCAGAAAACGAAAATGTATGTAGAGTAGAATGTAATGCAAATGCTTTCATAGAAGATCGAAAAACATTCAGCTTCCTTACACAATTTTTAACTTAAACTTCGCTCGCAGCTTCTAACATTATCCAGGTAAATAAATATTAGCTAATTTTTAACTCTTTTTTCAAGATATTTGGGCCGTCTGTTAAATATCTTTCAGCCTGCTGTTTTAGGAAGTATTATTGCTTTATCAAGCATTTTTTACAGTTATTTATAGGGAATTTTTCAAGGTTTTACTTATGTCTGACCAGTTTTGCTTGTTATGGTGCGATATTTTTTGTTTAAAAATATCCTAAAAGTCCTCATCATTAAATTAATTAAAAACCACAACAATATGTAGTTTACACCTGTAAATGAAAACTATGTTTTCATTTTCTTTTCATCCTTAAAATTTTAGCTGAAAGTTTATCAAGGCAGTATGTTCTAGATTAAAACCGATAGGGGTTATTTTTCCTACTGCACGGTCCAGAAAGTGAGTTACTTATATCTCTATAATCTATACATATAGACATATGCAAGTATAAGATAGCAACTCTAGGTAACATCTCATTTCACCGGATAGTCCCCTAACATTAAAAATGCATGGTATGCCTTATCAGTATTTGCTGGGTTAGAAAAAATGCATAAAACACAGTAAACAACACCCTAAGAAGTTTAATTTTATTCAGTCTCTTCCTCGAGACTCACGTTTTGAACCAAAAGAACAATGCAAAATACACCTAATAAATCTAAACTTGACAAAATAACTTTTCTGACTTTTTTTCATCCTCTAAACTTAGGTCAAAGATAAAGGGAAAAAAGTTTTTCTGAGTCGATATATTCTAGATTAGAAAAGATATGCTCGAGATTAATCTTTTAAGTAAAAAACGAGACGGTCTGCAACTTGAGTTCTAGACAGGTATTTCCTATTTTCTTGAAACCCAAGGAAGATTGTCTTGATAATATCTGATAGGTTCGTATAATACTACCTTAAGTAGACAAAATACGTTGAAAATTCCATTAAGTTTGTTTATTTAGTTTTACGTTCCTTTTCACAATTCACCACAGAGTCTCACAAATGATCTCATCAAGAAATTTTATCTAATGCTGCGCACATAAGACCCCATTAAATCTACACCATTGGGTTACTTCCTTATGTAACAAATTTTTAAAGAAGTCCCTCACGCCACCCACGAAGTTAAGCTGCATTCTTGTATGTGTCATTTTATTCCGTGATTTGGGTTTTTGACTTGTTCTAAACTTTGTAAGGACGATAGATCTGTAAGATATATGTTAAATTTATCTGCATTTGTACATTCCTTTGCAGGTGAATTACTGGGATTTGTAACTGAATCTTCTCAATAGATATTAGCAAAAAGGAACTGCAAAATATTTTATCAGGGATCTACCCGTGTAATGGTTTATCATTGTCATTTTATTTGGAACTAGCAAAAAATACCTTTTGGAGATTGCGTATTTCTCAATGATATGCTGAATTTATATACACAATCAATTATTGCTAATTTTAATTTTATTTTTATCTATAATTTATTTGTCTAGCTTCCTTCTATAATATTTTAATTCATTGAGATATAAGTGTCATGTTACTATAAAACAGACCTCTTTGATTAGTGTTTTTTTTATTTTAATGTTCCATTTATTGCAGTATTTTTTATATTCTATTTATTATGTCCTCCGTTTATTTATAATTGATTGCGGCCCATGCAGTGAGTGTATATATCTAAGAAAGAAAACTGTTGAAGTTTTTAGGAGTTTCTTTGTTAATACGAATTACTAATCTTCGCACAAACCAGAATTACCGAGTTACTTCTCTGTGAAATGAGAAAAAAGGCATTTTAATATTTATTTGTAACTTTGAGTTGCATCTAATTCAATTTTGTAACCGTTTAATAGTTTATGACTTGTTTATAGGAACACACGTATTATACAACGCCGATCAAATTGTAAAATATGAAAAACAATTTGGAAATAATTTTATATTGTTCTTTTAAAACTTTCGATTGCCAAAACTGTCAGTCTTATAAAATCTTTCTAGCTACAACTGAACTGTTTTAGTGAATTTCATTCGTCTGTTTGCTTCATGACTAACTTAAAAAGGAATTCAGTTCTATGGAATCGGGGTAAACTATCAACTTCTTCACCGTTTAATATCTTTTAATTTTGACTTGTATACGTGATTAGTTTCTAGTTAAAGACGTGTTAAATATTTATTATTATAATTTTCCTCAGGATGAATTTTAAAGTATGAAGGCTATTTGTACATTATCATAAACATTGGAATTGTTTTCTTTTAAAAGATGAGTTTTCTGTCTTCCTACCCGTGACAGTTCTTTATTTTCGATATTAAAGCAGCAACTAGAATAATTATTGACACCGGAAGTAATGGTTTCAGTTTTATTTATTAACTCAACTTTTTTGCTTATTTTGGACATGCGATGAACTTTCCAGCAAGAATATATTTTCTCTTTGATTTTTAAAATTACGATCATTAGGGAAACCGTAGTTATTAATAGTAGATATTCACTAGCGGTGAGTTTTGAAACATTTGTATTTCACTCGTTCACAAAATAAATGCAGTCTACATTTATTTTGTGAACTTACACACATTAATGTTATTTTTCCTCTCAGTCCTTCAGAAATTCTTCTTTTCCTATCCCTTCAACTCCAAAAATCAGGTTAAAAGAATGTTTCACATGAAAGAGTCTTTTGATAAATTGTAGCTTGAGATTCCTGCAACTTTTATTTCGTTTGCAGTAAAGAGAACTTCTCTGAAAAATATAACATAGCTTTGAGAATAGATTTGAATTTGTATTTCGATTGAATTTGGCTAAAACAGATTCTTAAAGTAACAATTCATAACATCAGAGGTTTACAGTGCAAGCTCATATACACTCATGGACAAAAAAATTAGCGCACCAAGAAATAATTGCGGGATCATAACGAAACTTGCAATGAAGGTTCATGTCGGGGAGATATGCAAATGATTAGAAATGCAGCGTGATTGCGCATTACGTATAGCCGGTAGAGGGCGTTGAACATCGTACACTGTGGAGTATAAAACAGGTAACCAAAGCTTGTTTGAGTGTGCTGAATCATTTACAAAGGAAGAGCTGAGATAGACATGCCATTACGCCGTGTTCGAAGACAATATAAGCAGTTGTCGCAGTTTGAGAGGGGGAGAATCGTCGGGATGATGGAATCTGGGTGGTCAGCTAGGCGATTAGCTCGTCAATTAGGCCGCTCTGATTGTGTTGTGAGGAGGTGTTGGGACCAGTGGACCCGAGAGATGTCATGTACACGAACACCAGGCTCAGGACGCCCTCGACAGACCAGTCGTCGAGAAGACCGCTACATCGTAAGAAATGCACGCGGACAGCCAACTGCTTCATCGGCCGCTATCCAGGCACAGGTAGCACCTTCACTAGGGGCCTCTGTGTCTTCTCGAACCATACGAAGGCACCTGGCTGAAGGACAGTTGGTATCGCGGTGCCCATTACGTGTGCTGCCCTTGACGCCCACCCATCGACGCCTCCGTTTGGAGTTTTGCCGCGCACGAGGAAACTGGACTGCAGCGGAATGGAACCAGGTCGTCTTTAACGACGAATCCAGATTCAATCTCGGCAGTGATGACAATCGTGTTCGTGTGTGGAGAGCCCTTGGTGAACGCTTCAATCCTGCCTTTGCTGTACAGCGACACATCGCTCCCACAGCTGGTGTGATGGTATGGGGTGCCATTGCCTACAATACACGGTCACCCCTAGTATTGTTCCGTGGCACCATGACAGCCCAGCGGTATGTTCATGAAATCCTGCAACCACATGTGTTGCCACTCATGCAACGGCTCCCAGGAGCCATTTTTCAACAAGACAATGCTCGCCTCATACGGCAAGGGTGTCACAAGACTGTCTCTGCACTGTTACTACCCTTCCTTGGCCTGCCCGATCCCCAGATTTGTCTCCAATCGAGCATATCTGGGATCATTTGGGACGACGAGTTGGGCATCCCACGAGTTTGAACGATCTAGAGGCAAGGTTACAGCAAATATGGAACGAAATGTCTCAAGACATCATACAAAACTTGTATGACTCAATGCCCGATCGTATCGTATCGTGCATTCACACTAGAGGGGGTCCAACGGAGTATTAACTCCTCCGTTCTTTTGCCTTTTTCTCTGAAATAAATTATTCTTTTTCTTTGATTCTCTTATCATTTACTTATATCAAAGTAGTCATTACGTATGTAAAATTTCGTTTCATTTTGACGACTCCTTCTTGGTGCGCTAATTTTTTTGTCCATGAGTGTATTACTTTTCTCTTTAGAATGAATCTATATTTTTACTATGATTTAAGAAGTTTATTTGCCATCAAGACATTTTTTAAAAGTAAAATCCGGAATGAGGACCAATTTCGACCGTAAAGGAATATTGAATAATGCCTGAGCTGCATATTCCATTAAATTATGTTTACCAATTCCTTTCTTAGTTCGCACGAGATATATAATGGTATATAATTAAAGATATAAAAACAGAGGATTTTGTTGAATGTTTTATTGCAGAATCAAAAGCCCAATGATTACAAGTATTTCAGTAGTAACGAAGTATTAAACAATGTCTGAGCTTAATATTCCATTAAATCATGTTTATAAATTCCTTTCTTAATTTGAACGAGATATATAATGTTATATAATTAAAGATCGCTCCTAAGTCAATGACTTCGGTCTACTATTTTTACTTTCGTTCCTCTGTAATCTCTTTTGCCTTGCCATTGGAAATAAAATATATATTGTCATATTTACAATCGTTCTCGAGCAACGGCGTGGCCGAATGGCTAAAGCACTGGGCTTCAATTCAGAAGGTCGTCGGTTCGAACCTCGAGACGGACTGTCGAAAGTATTTCCTGTTCTTTTTAGTTAATTTATGTTCGTTTTCTCGAGGCTTCGGGAAAGTACCAAATATGTTAATTCTCTTAATTTAAATAATTCTAGAAAGTTCTTTAGTGTATAAAAAGGCTTCCGTCAAGTTGAAGGGAAGTCAGTTAGGTTCCAGCTGGGTGCATGTTAACTCGCTTGCTGTGAATGAAAGTCTCGTTTATCTATATTGTGCTCTCTGTGTTAGTCCCTCGATCCGTCTGCGTGACATTCTGGTGGAGGCGCCGGTTAATCCATTCAACCTGGAAACGGAAGAAATTCGACAAAATCGTAGACTTCTAAATCTACCTCCTGAATACGGACTTTACGTAGAGGACTCAGGGAAACGGCCAAGAAAAATGCCTGAAGACACATAATCCAAGCCACCAACTGTCTTGCTTACCTCAGCACTAATAAAGGAGCCTAGAAAACCAACAATCTTTAACGGCGATCCCGGACAAGATCGAACTAAATGGTTAAAAGAATATCTGAGAGTGTCGAAGTTTAACCAATGGGATGATACTCTATCTCTTCCCAACGTCTACTTTTTCCCGGATGGGACTGCCAAGATATGTTTTGAGAATAATGAGGACATTTTTATCTCGTGGAATGTCTTTAAGGCAGAGCTGAAAAAAACTTTTGATGATACTCAGATGTACATACGACGAGCAAAGGACCAGTTAAAATGTAGAGCTCAGAGGGCTGGCGAACCAACCCAATCTTATATTCAAGATGTGTTGGGACTCTGTAATCAAGTAGACCCGAACATGACGGAGGAAGACAAAGTGGCCCACCTGCTGAAAGGAATAGCTGAAGATATGTACCAGTCATTACTAACAAAATAAATAAAAACAACAGCTGATTTCATTAAATGGTGTCAGTACATCGAAGAAATACAGGAAAAGAGAATTGGGCGTTAAAAGTTCACTCGTCTGCCTAATGTCGTCCCAATCGCCGCCGTCGACGAAGAACAAGATTTGATGTCCTTAATTCATAAAATCGTCCGTGAAGAAATTTAACGATACATTGCACCTCAAATAAAAGAGCCACAGGCCGGTCTGCAAGCTATTGAAGCCATTGTGAGAGGGGGAGGTAGAAAAAACTTTAGCTCCTCTATCTGGGGAAAGATTTGAAAGGACCACCCCAGCTGCCGTACCATACCATCCCAGCCGCCAGGACTATAACCGCCGCATCCAGTCACCGTATACAAAACCAAAGCCTGTACCAGAACAATCTTACAGAAAAACAGACCTGTGGCGTACCACGGATAATCGTCCGGTCTGCTTCCATTGTGGTCGTCCAGGACATGTCGTGCGCTACTGCCGTGACCGAAAATCCCTACTCAACGCTACTCTCAGATACTAAAAGACCTGATGCTCCCTCCTATTCCAGCTACAACCATGACGCCGAAGAAACCAGCCGAGCAGCAGGAAGAACCCCATCACCAAGTCCCGTGCGAGGACGATCGCCGACCCGTCGTTATAGATCGCCATCTCCATATCGAAGATCCAGTCAGTCACCCGGCCGCCGAGATAAAGAAAACTAGGCCCTGCGACCTTCCTTGGAGGTGAGGCCGCTCCCCCTCAAAATCCTCCCGCCGCTACTATGCAAGAAATTTTTCTTGATGTTATCATTGACGAACAACCTTTACGAGCACTCGTGGATTCTGGAGCTTCTTTTTCGGTAATCTCAGAGAGATACCGGCGTCACCTGAAAAAAACTATGTTTAGGACGTTACAGAACTTGGTTCTCAAAGTAGCCGATGGTAACTATGTAAGCCCGGTAGGGACCTGTGTTCTTCGTATTACAATTGGAAACCTTACACAGCCTTTCGAGTTCACCGTTATGCCCAAATGCAGCCATGAAGTTATTCTTGGTTGGGATATCTTGAAAGCGTCCCAAGCCATTATAGACTGTGGACAGAGGAAGTTCATATTTGATAAGATACTTCCTGAAGAACAGCCTCAAAAGAAATGGGGCGTATACGCTGTAGAAGATTGTTTGATTCCTGCACACTTTACGGCAAAGATACAAGTATCCACTCCCTCCGTAGCCGATGAGGATGTTGATGTTATCGTAGAAGGTAATAAGTGTATGTTAATGAGTCAGGAAGTTGTCATGCCATCCTCGATCATCAACATCTCAAATAAAAAGGGTGAATTATGGATAGCTAATTCACTGAATAAAGCCCGACGCATTCTGAAAGGTATGTGTATAGGCAATGCCGAGTCGATTAATCCTACCTGCATCAGTGCCCTATCTGAGATAGCCTCCGAAGATACCGCGAAAGAAAGTACAAGGTTAGTGGATTACAGCAAGATGATAGCGCCGAATCTTAGCGATGAGTAGAGGACTAGTCTATTGGAACTTTTAAGGAAGTTTTCAGTTACTGTCAATGAAAACTCTGAAGTTGATCGACGCAAAATTCATGTCAAACACAAAATTAATACCGCAGATCACCCTCCTATTAGCCAGAGACCCTACAGAATATCACCTGCCGAACGCCGTATAATCCATGACGAAGTCGAAAAGATGCTACGAAAGGGTGTCATTCAGCCATCTGACAGCCCGTGGTCCTCTCCTGCCGTTCTCGTGCGCAAGAAAGATGGTAGCTGGCGCTTTTGTGTAGACTATCGACGTTTAAACAAGATCACAAAGAAAGACGTTTATCCCTTACCGCGAATCGACGACACGTTGGATTGCTTGAAAGGAGCGAAGTTTTCTCTTCCATGGATCTCTATTCGGGATATTGGCAGATAGAGGTAGACGAAGCAGATCGGGAAAAAACGGCATTTGTCCCCAGTGAAGGCTTATGTGAGTTCAAGGTCATGCCGTTTGGACTTTGTAATGCTCCAACAACTTTTGAGAGAACAAAGGACAATTTACTGCGTCACCTTAAGTGGCAAATGTGCTTATGTTATTTAGACGATATTGTGGTATTCTCTCAAACTTTTTCGGACCATCTTAAAACGCTCACCTGTGTCCTTAAATGCATTCAGAAAGCTGGCCAAATTCTGAATCCTAAAAAATATCTGTTTGGTGCAAGGGAAATCAAGATCTTGGGCCATCTAGTATCCGGTGAAGGCGTAAAACCGGATCCAGATAAAATAAGAGCAGTTCAAGAGTGTCCTGCCCCAAAGAGTGTCCATGACGTCAGAAGCTTTCTCGGACTGTGCTCCTACTACAGATGCTTTATCAAAGGCTTCTGCTATCGAGCTCAGCCTCTCCAGATTTTACTAAAAGGTAATTCCAAATTTATGTGGACCTCTACACAGGAAGAAGATTTCAACGACTTAAAGTCAGCGCTCATTTCTGAACCAATACTAGGTTTATTTGATGAAACAGCTCCCACTGAATTACACACTGACGCCAGTGGATATGGCATTGGTGCTGTGTTGGTCCAACAGCAACAGAACGAGGGAAAAGTCATGGCCTATGCATCTAGAACACTGTCAAAAGTCGAACGAAATTATTCAACAACCGAAAAAGAGTGCCTTGCAGTCGTATGGGCCATTATGAAGTTTCGCCCTTATTTGTTTGGAAAACCATTCACAATTGTGATAGACCATCACGCGTTGTGTTGGTTAGCTAATTTAAAAGATCCTTCCGGGAAATTGGCAAAACTCCAAGAATACGATATTTCTATGGTATACAAAAGTGGAAAAAGACACAATGATGCCGATAGCCTTTCCAGAAACCCCATTGATGACCATGCCACTTCAGTATATATCAGTGCCATTGGTCCCGGCATTGATTTAGCACGTGAGCAACGTAAGGATTCTGTGCTTTCTGAATACTTTGAGTCTTCCACAAAGCCTGGCAAAGTAGACCTCGAGATAATCGACGGGATCCTGTGCAAGAAAAATTTTGATCCTTCGGGAAAGAGATGGTTACCAGTTATTCCTAAGCATTTGCGGCTGGATATTCTTCGACATTTGCATGACGAACCAACTGTCGGCCACTTGGGATTTGTCCTAGGCTTTGGCCTAGGCTTTATTGAAGCGTACGCCGCTATGTAATGCACTGTAAAGAATGTCAAAGAAGAAAATCCGTTCCTCAAAAACCACCTGGTCGTCTAATTCCTATACCTCTCGCAGAGGTACCTTTCCAGCGGGTGGGTATGGATTTATTAGGAAGATTTCCAAAATCTAAGGCTGGTAACAAATGGATCATCGTATGTACCGATTATTTGACTCGTTACGCCATAACAAAAGCTCTGCCAACTGCTGAAGCTCCCGAAGTTGCAAAATTCATTGTCGAAGAAATCATTTTGAAGCATGGGGCGCTACGGACTATCATCACCGATAGAGGACAAGTCTTCCAGTCGAAGCTAATTTCCGAAATTAACAGAACCTGCAATGTTGTCCACCGAATGACGACCTCATACCATCCACAAACAAATTGTCTGACTGAGAGACTTAACAAAACTTTAGCCGGTATGTTGTCTATGTATGTGGACATAAAACAGAAAAACTGGGACAAAATACTACCATTTGTCACGTTTGCTTACAATACCGCTCGACAAGATATCATTGGATTCGCACCTTTCTGCTTAGTGTATGGTCGAGAAGCCGAAACAACACTGGATACTATATTCCCGTATAGCCCTGATGGAACAGTGTCGGGTTGCCTCGATCGAGTAATCACCCAAGCAGAAGAATCAAGGCAGCTAGCTCGAGTACGGACACTGGAAGCTCAAGAAAAAGATTGTATCAAGTAAAATATTTGCCTGGAACCCTCGTATGCATTTTTACCCCCGTTCGTAAAGTAGGCCTATCAGAAAAGCTCCTCAAAAGGTATTTCGGACCATATCAAGTATTAAGGCAGCTATCCGACGTTACCTATGAAGTTCAAGATTTTGATACTACGTCAAAAAGACGAAAAACACGCGATGTGGGTTTCATGTGTTACGCATGAAACCCTACTATGATCCGAATGCGCAAGAAACAGCCTTACAGGAAGATCCAACTACTCTGCAGGAGGAACCAGGGAATGCTGATAATAAGCATGATGATGCTAACCAGAAAGAGGAATATTCGGGTCCAGTAACGCGTTCCAGAAAAAAAAATAAGAAGTCATCTAACAGCGAGACGCTGTTCTTCTAAAGGTGGGATAATGTCATATTTACAATCGTTCTCGAGCAACGGCGTGGCCAAACGGCTAAAGCACTGGGCTCCAATTCAGAAGGTCGTCGGTTCGAACTTCGAGACGGACTGGCTAAAGTATTTCCTGATCTTTTTAGTTAATTTATGTTCGCTTTCTCGAGGCTTCGGGAAAGTACCAAATATGTTAATTCTCTTAATTTAACTAATTCTAGAAAGTTCTTTAGTGTATAAAAAAGGCTTCCCTCAAATTGATGGGAAGTCAGTTAGGTTCCAACTGGGTGCATGTTAACTCGCTTGCTGTGAATAAAAGTCTCGTTTATCTACATTGTCCTCTCTATGTGTTAATCCCTCGATCCGTCTGCGTGACAATATATACAATCAAAGATGTAAGAGAAAGAGATTTTGTCTATTTCATTTGAATCAAATATATTCGAAAATTTAATTTTTAAGAACGATGACAGAAATAAAGCGCTTCAAAAACATGAAGATTTGAAAAACATAGTCATATATGAAACTGTACTGCTAATTTGACAAAAAGAATTGACCAAAATCTTTTTCGAAACACTAGATTGCATTTCTCCAACTGTTTTCAGAAAACATTCATTATTTCTCATTACAATTAATGTTTTGAATAAGATTCTAATTCAGCGACCCAGTTCCTAAATATGCGCAATAACAGATGATTGAAAGTTATTTAAAAAAATTTAAATATTAATAAAATTGTTTTGCAATCAATACTTTCAATAATATTTCTGTGAATGTGGTATAGATAATAATTATTGTGACACATGATTCCATGGCGCAGCCCAGGGATTCCCAGATTTTTTATGTTTGCAGCACCCTTGGAAATAGGATTAGAAATTCGGGATATCCTTGTTAGAATTTGAGTTTTAAATTTTTTAAATACTAAATTAAGGGGGTCCGGGACACATCTTAAATTTTTTTATATTTATTCAGTTAAAATTTTGAATTTTTTTGTGATGGTTAACTATATATTTTGTAAACAAAATCGCATCATAAAACTTCTCATAAAGTTAAAAAAAAATTTTAAATTTAAATTTTTTAAAAAAGTGGGGTAATTTAAAATTGTTATAACATGAAATATTACTCGTCGAATTTTAAAATTTTTTCATTTAATTAAACAGAAATATATAAGCTTTAATTTTGATTCAGCATTTTTAAAAATATTAATTTTTTTAAAAAATTAAAAATATTTAGAGTAAAATTTTTTAAAAAAAAATTATGTAACTAATTTTTAAAAAAGCATATTTTCAAAAGTAAATATTTTTTAAATTTTCTAAATCAAAATTAAAGTAAAATAATTGAAAAATGCATTTTCCCACTTTACACTATTTATCTTTAACTGTTGTTGACTTATAACAATTTAAAGACGAGAAATAGTGAAAAAAAACCATCATGCAGAAAAACGCATTTAAAGGTTTAAACAAAGACTGGTTGCTATTAGAATGTTCCAAAACAAAAAATTAATATCTCCTGTTCTAATTGAAATAGAAACATGATTTAAACGTCATTTTAAGCGGAAAAGAACATGAAATATTTGAACTCAGTAAAAGATTTTTCGAAAATTTGAAGAATTTTGGTTCCTGTACCCCCTTAAAGTGGAATATATTTCAGGAACATGTTAAACTTTTTCAAATAAATCCTCACTCCATTTCGAAAAGAAAAGATAAAACCTTTGTGCTCGAGGAATAAACAGGAAATCCAGCGTAAATAAAGCACAAATAGCAGTAAGATGCAATTATTTTGCATACGGCCGTTTCGAATCTACAAAGGATCTTCTTCATCAGTGCAAAGAACTTAGTGACAGCTCAAAAAAGCCAAAAACTGATGTTTTTGGCTTTTTTGATCTGTCACTAAGTTCTTTGCACTGATGAAGAAGCTCCTTTGTAGCTTCGAACGGCTTTATTGAGCTGCCACTAAGTTCTTTGCACTGATGAAGAAGTTCCTTTGTAGCTTCGAAACGGCTGTATGCAAAATAATTGCATCTTACTGCTATTTGTGCTTTATTTACGTTGGATTTCCTGTTTATTCCTCACTCCATTGCTGATTTTATTCATTTATTAAAAGATCTATGTAACAAACACTAGACTAGGATCTATTAATATAGTTTCAAAAATAACCTTGGGTTTCAGTACAGTATTACACTAGAGGATTACATTAGAAATCTCTACAAAGAGATTTTTTTATTAATGTGGGACTCCTGATTTATCCTTAGAGCACAAATGTTTGATATCAAGCACAACAGTTGTGGGCGTGAGGGTACCTAATACATCCCCAGGAACGAGTGCATCGATTTGTGTAACAATCTGTCGGGCGGGAAAGTAATTAATCCTAATTAATATTTATTTTAACTGAACCCCACTATTTTTTTATTTATCCTCCCAAAAAAATCTCGCAGCACCCCTGGCCGATCTTGAGGCACCCTGAAGTACCAAGGCACACCGGTTGGAATCACTGGCGTAGCCTATCAATGCATTGTTGTGACCAAATTTTTTCTATTTGTTATCCTTCAACACGACTGCCTGAGAATGATTTCACTTTTTATGATAATAAAAAGTGTTTAGATCACGTTCCATGGAGGGTATATATTTTCTGAGTGGATTTTCCATGATGTTTAGAGAACGGAAGTTTTAAACTTCCGTACTCTAACTGTCGTGGTCTATGTCAAGTTCAGTTACAACAGATTTTTTTTTACTATGCTTTTTGATTCAAAATGTTATAAGATTTTCTTTGCAGATAGTTCCTGTCTTATGCGAGAATTTCAGACTGTAAAAAGCAAATTAATTTTGTTAAATTTGTAAAAATAAAGTATTTGGTTTAGTCTGCGTTTTCCTTTATTTCAATTCACTTAGCCATATATTTTTTTGTACAAGGAATTATAACGGAAGTGAAAAATGTATGTTTCATAAGTCTCAAATGCAATTTATAATATAATAATGCTTTTTTGAATATAAAAATAAAATTATTTTCCAGAAGAAAATTTCATTGGAGAATTATAACTGAAGTATTCTATTCAATTTAATTTCTGTATCTGAACAAACTCCATGGGACATTTTTAGAACACGCAGCAAATCTTTTACATGAATACTGTTGTTTTTCACACAAGCTATTTGTTAATAAAAAAGGAAATGGGTATAGGTGCTTCACTGTAAATTATTTGCTATTTTTTTAAATATAATTTATTTTTATGCATAAATGTAGATGATTTTACAATGTAGATTATTCTAATTGACCTACACATTTTCTCAGTCAATATGGAGAATATAATATAGAGAAGTAAACAGATGGTGGACCAGGGGCACATTGCAACCCTCACATACTTACACAGATTCGGGGGTTTCATATATATTATTATAATGTATATATGAGTACGAAATATATATTATTAGAATTTTTTTTCCAATGTGGAGGCGCTTGTCTGCTTGATGGTGGGTATCTTCTGACTTGGCCCATGTAGATCTTGCTGACTACTTCTTTAGTTCAGGAGCACCATTTTAGGTGAGCCAGCGTTGCTCCATATGAAGAGACATTACGATAACGACCATTCCTTATTCGGATCTTGCTGACTACTTCTTTAATTCAGGAACACCATTTTAGGTGAGCCAGCGTTGCTTCCTTTGAAGAGACATTCCGATAACGACCATTACTTATTCAGATCTTGCTGACTACTTCTTTAATTCAGGAGCACCATTTTAGGTGAGACAGCGTTGCAGGAAGAGACATTACGATAACGACCATGCCTTATTCGGATGTTGCTGACTACTTCTTTAATTCAGGAGCACCATTTTAGGTGAGCCAGCGTTGCTCCCTATGAAGAGACATTACTATAACGACCATGCCCATTCGGGATTCGAACCCACGCCCAGAGCATGGAAGAGTAGGATGCTATCCACTATTACATGTGAGCGGCTATTGTTAAAATATATATTTGGTAATATTATCATACACATTGTTAAATATTGCAATACTTATAATGTTTCATATATATTATTACTAGCTGAATACCCGCACTTCGCTACGGAGTGCATTCAAATTAAATACAACGGTCAATGTATGCAATTAATTTTTATGTTTAATATCCATAAAACACACTAATTTGAATTAAATTCTTTAAAAATTTTCACCTCAATTAGTCTAGTGGTTAAATTTTATCTTTTACCGTATTTCAATATTTTTTTTGTCAATTTATTTCGTTGTTATGCACGTGACGAAAAATTCATTCAAAGTATCACAAAAAGAAAAGAAACCACGTGATCAGCATTTCATAAATTAAATTCTAAAAATTAATCTTTAAAAATTAACCAAAATTCAGAAAAGGGAGGCAAGGATTCGAAAAAGATTTCTTTTTAAAGGAATTTTTATGTTCTTTCTCGTGATATAAATTTTCTAACCCTCAGATTATTATTTGAAATGCAAACTTTAAAAAAGTTACAAAACAGCTTAAAAATTTAATTTAAAAAATCTAAGAAGAATTTTTCAAAAATCTTTCGTAGTGCACCCCTATACTATAAGTAGAATCGCCATGCAAAATTTCAGCCCTTTATGTTCAACGGTTTGGTCTGTGCGTTATATGTCAGTCAGTCAGTCAGTCAGTTACGGAACTGTTTTATATATATAGATAATGAAGGTAGTTTTGCAAATGAATACATGTATGTTTGTAAATAATTATATGCTGCTATATGAAGTTGTTAATGTCTTTATGTCCTTTTATTGTATTGTAATTTTGCATGTAAATTTGCAAATATATTTAAGTTGTTAGGGGAAATGTATTGATGTTACAAGTATTAGGGATGCGACATCGATGTCGATGTTTTCAAAACATCGATGTTTTGATAAAAGTATCGATGTTATAAACATAGATTTATTGAAGCCGATGTTTTTAACATCGATGTTTTGTGCTCGATGTTTTACGTTGTTTCGATGTTTTTTTTAAATGAAAAAAGTACCATAATAAAGAAAATTAACCACGTAGCATAGTTTTCGTACTCAGTAAAAGTCTGAATTCTGAAAAGGACGAATACAAAAGGGGGAATGATCCCCTAGCAACGAGACAAACGGAAATCAACAACCAATGAACCAATTAGAGCGCTTGGAATGTTCTCGACACTCCAGAACCTTCCATGGGGTTTTATTTTATGAATAGTATAAACACGAGAGCAGCCGTTTAAGTTTTTGTTTTGTTCTGGTTTTATATAAGTTAGCGTTAATATTATTAGAAAGATGCCTCCCAAACGTACCGTTTGGAAATATTTTTCCAAAACCTCCGACAAATTGGCAAAATGCAATATTTGCCTTAAGTCCCTCAAACTGCTGGCAATACCACGAATTTATCTGGACATTTGAAGGCAAAATATGGTGATATTTACAACGAGTATTTTGAGTCATCAATGAAATCCAAGGCAAAAAGTAAGCCACACAATCCAGATGCTGCGGCCCCAGCCATTCCAAGCATTTCGGTGACTGAAACGGAACATAGAGAAGAAACTGTAAGTTCGTATTCCAATATTCCTAAGGTTCCATCAAAAAACTTTGGAAAACAGTTTCACAAACGTGATTTCTTTTAAAGATGGTGGAGATATGCACAGCAAAATTTCTCAAGCTATTCTTTACATAATTTGTAGAGATTCTCAGCCGATTTCAGTCATTGAAGACGAGGGTTTTAAACACTTGTTAAAAGTAACTGTATATACTGTCCCATCACGAACAACAGATTCAGTGATAGATCAGAAGTACGAAACAGTGTCATTTATGTTAAAAGAGCGATTGAGCAATGTCTCAAATGTGTCTCACAACAGATATTTGGACGGAAACATCGATGTTCAAAAGCATCGATGTTTAAAAACATCGATGGTTTTGGGGCGATGTTTTATTAGCATCGATGTTTTAATATTGAATATCGATGTTTCAAAACATCGATGTTTTGTTGTCGATGTCGCATCCCTAATAAGTATGTCTTGAAATGTGTAGATGTACGTGGATACTTCTGTATGAATATTTTTTAGCAAAAGAATGTTGAAAATGCTTTGTATAACTGTAAAAATTGTACCTAATTATTGAATACCCACTTGTTTATTTAATTATTATCTAATTATTTAATAATTGTTGAAAGAAATATATTAATGTTTTTTGCTCGGTTAATATCTGTTGCAAAAGGAAACTTGAGTCAAATAAAGAGGGAAAAAGAAGGAAAAAATATTAAGTGCAGCACAAGAAGGTGTTATTTTGGCAATGTAAGTAATTTTGTAACTATTTGGGGATTTCCCCTTGTATGTGTTCCCAAAAAATGCCCATCACGCGGAAGTTTTTCTCTAATTTATATTTAGCCACGAATATCGTGTCTAAAAAATAATAATTTAAGCTTTGGTTGAAATTTTATATCTAACAAACTTCTTTTAACGATTTATGAATTTTTAAAATCAATGGATATCGCGCAGTTCTATTATATGAATGGGTGTGCCTGGTCGTGTTTTCTTATTACATTTCCCTAGTCAATGATTGATCAACGCCTAAAAAACCAAAAGTAGAGCATTCACATATTGTGTTTCTCATAACTGCATAATGAAAGCAAAAGTAGAGCAAAATATCTCAATATTTTGTATGCAAAATTCGATGATGATAATTTTAGCAAGCGTGCGTGTAAGAAATTAAATTGTATTAGAGCCGCATAATTTTATCTATTAAATCGATACAATTATCCCCAGAACAAAACTCTTAAACTTTTATTTCAATTTTAATTCACAGGCCAAAAACAACAAAACAAGTTCAAATGTCAATAATTTTTAGGTCAGTGTTATTTCATTCGTCCACTTAATTTTCTCTCCCCTCTGCCTCAATATTATGTAGAACATCTTTTCATCGCCACTTCCTCCCATTCATGTAAATAACCCGATTTGAGATCTAAAAACAGACGACGAATGTGAAAAGTTTTTTGCATTGGAACTTGTTTCTTAACAATTGAATAAACAACAAATCGTTTAGTAATGGGATATGAATTTGAGAACAGAAATTTTTCTAGTTTTTATTCAACTAGAAAATATCTTATTCGAAAAATGTTTCCGGGAAAAAAAAGCTATTGAATTATACTGAATTATTAAAAGACATCTACTTTCAGCTTTGTTAGAGTTATGATAATTTCATTTGGATCTCGTTTATTGTGCATGGATTTTATACATGAATTTAAGGCTTAGTGAAATTTAAAGAGGTTCAAAAATTAAAATAAAAAAATCTTAAAAATAATTTGTTTTTAAATGTATTCTCTAATGTGCTTCTCTTTTATGTCCTTATCAAACGAGTTTAAGCAGAAAATAATTTAAAAAATTTAGGACCATATAAGACTAATTTTCAAGTATATGGTGCTGCAGAAAGAAAGTTCCGAGGGTATAAATAAATAAATAAATAAATAAATTAACAATAATAATAATAATAATAATAAATAATAATAATAATAATAAATAATAATAATTAATAATTAATAAATTAATTAATAATTTTATTTTTTTCAGGTATAAAAGATTTCTTTCTTTATCTTGCTTTGTATTTTTGTAATTGACGTTCCAAATCAGAACGTTCTTCCTGCCGCAAACTGTATATTGCTTTAAACTAAAAGGGAGACTTGAAACCTTTTAACAAAAAAAAAAAACACTGGAAGAACTGAGAAAGAAAATTCTTATTTAGCTTGGTTTTAGTCAATCCATTTCTTCAACTTCCTTTTTACTACACATATACTACCAGTCAACCACTTTTGAGTTTTCTTCTTTCCTAAACATAAATTTCCCTACCAAGTTCAACAACATTTAAAATAATAAAAACATTGTTTTGAAAATGAATATTTCTTATATAAGAATTTTGTAACATAATACCGGGTGTTTCAAAACTCGCGCACATCAACCTTTGTGGTTGAGTTTTAAAGACAGATGAATTATGTTAACAAACAGAATAAAGGACAAACAAAGGTTGAACGATTATCTTTATTGTCAGACATGGTCAAACATGGACTTAGGTGTCAGACATGGTCAAATCACAGTAAATGTTCAAAATGATGTCCGTTTTCCTGGACACACAATCGAACTCTTTTTACCAGATTAGTCGACACTTTACGAAGTGTGTGAGAAGATGTCCGATATTGCAGGAAGGATGTTACTCTTAAGTTCATCAAGCGTATGGGGATTATTGCTGTAGGCGACTTTTTTCAGATATCCCCAAAGGAAAAAATTCGGAATTTACAAGTCCGGTGAACGTGGTGGCCAAAGTCCTTTGGAAATGACACGATTATCGAAAAATTCTGTTAAAACTTCCATACTGTCCCGTGATGTGTGACACGTTGCACCCCTTTTGATTTTTAAGCAACAAGGATTACCATGTGGATGTGCACGAGTTTTGAAACACCCGGTACTGGCTACCTTAAAATACCTTTGGTTTTGTTCTAAACTTAAGGAAGTCTATTACATTCCATACTTAAAAAAAAGCGATATCCAATTTAACTGATCTATCAGTTTTTGAAATTCCTTTCAACTTTAATTAATTGTTCTGTATTTAGAAACTCAAAATAGCTTTTAAATCGGCTTTTCATAATTCAGTTTTAATTCTTTAGAAAGAAATTGCATTCTTATTCCATAAGAACAAAAGATGAATTTTCTTAAGTTTCTTTTCATAATAAATCGTGTTAAAGTTTCAGCAAAAGTGTACGTTAAGCTTAAGAATTTTTTGAATGAATTTTCTGAACTAAAGTCACCATCTATCTAAACACTATGTTTATGAGCTCTTCCATCAAAAGTCTTTAACACTAAAAATCTTTAGAATACTAAATTATATCAATTACTTTGGTTTAAATGATGCAAAAATTATATTAAATCCTATAGTTGATTGACTCTCACTATATTCCAATCTGTTATCAGAATCTTTCTTCATCATTCTTCATCAAATCGCTCTTTCTTCCACAGATAAAAATATACGAGGCATCTCTAAACATATACACACACAGATATATATAGTGTGTCTATATCTGTCTATGTGTAATGTATTTATAAACCTATGACTGTTGTACATTTAGGTAGGCTGATTGAGAGCTCTATAGTATTTTTTTTTGCTACAAAACGGCTAATTAGACGGGGACTTACTGCTTAAAGTCAATTATGAATGGCCACAAACATCCCTGCCAATAATCGGACTCAAACCCACAGATTCTGGTACCGATTGCCAGTTGTGCTTTCAGAAAGCATTTCAATGTTCATTAACAAATCTGCTTATTGGATGCAAAAGCTTTAACTTTGTGATCCTAAGGCTGTTGAAAGTTTAAGAAAGGATGGTATCTTATCCTTTCAACTACTATGTCACATTAATCTAGATATCTTTCATAGTTTTGTATGTTTGTAATTCAAAATGTTCAACTCAAGAAACTAACTTTGTATAGCTTAAAGTGGAAGGAAATTTAGTGGTGCAAGCACTCAGTGAAACGCCTTAGATTGTTGTCATCAACTAAATATCCTTCCTGTGATGCAAATTTGCTCAACTGACCTTTTGTTTAAATAATGAATGAAAATTTCACACAACACCCCCAGTTATTGAGATAATGAAAAAGTAATAGCAGTTAATGAGTCTGTGACGGTCATCATAGTGTCACCATGAATCACCGCAGTGTCACATACTTACAATTTCTTAGCAAGGATAACTATTTACGACTAAATTAAGTCTTTAATGGATGGAAAGTACGTGCCTTCATAATTTATGTTCCGTGTTTCTTCACGCCTCAGCTTTAAAACTCTTTTTATCAGTCGTAATGAAGATAAAAAAATTAAAACATTACATATGATTAATTTTAATGGTTTTTATTGTTTACTTACACACACACACAAGTTTTGAAATAAGACATTATTGAAAATATCTAAATATTTTAACTAGTTAAAAATTGAAATGACGGTTGTTGTTTTTATCATATTTTTCTTCTGTTGAGTAGCCATCCCTTTGAGTAAAACTATAGTGACAAATAATGATTTCTCCAGCACTTAAAAAAAATAATATATTTTCAAATAAATCAAATGAAAAGTATTTAATCCCATGCATGTATGTCATGGGATTAAATACTTTTCTGTAATTTTTCTATGGGATTATATACTTACAAACTCTATTCTTTTCAATAACAGTTTACAATAGTCACCTTTTTCTCTGCATTTCCCTCTCTCTTTGTCTGGACGACGGCGTAAAATGTTGGCCTGTGGAATTTTTTCATGTTGAATATCGTGTTTTGACAAATTCATAGAGAGTAGTTTTTATTAATAACACTTTTCAACGCCTTTGCCCGGGGCGAAGTTTAAACCCACGTCTCTGAACTACTCCACCTTTGTGAGGAAGCATTATTTCCAAAGACTTTCTATCACATATTTGGCTCTTTCTACATGTGGGCAATGACATAGTACGTTGACCTGGGTATATTTTTACTATTTCTTTACACATTTATTCATTCTCTATATCGCTGATTCTTTTTTCGTGAGGATTTTTTTTTTCATACGTTATTAAGGCTGCTGTGTACTAACGTTATTGGATTCGCTCACCTCAATGTTAACTTGAGGTGAAAATGTGTCCAAGGATTGCCGACTTCGAATTAAAGATTTTTTTAAAACAATTTTACTCCGTAATAGAGAAAGTAATTTTACATCTTGGAGCATTTTTCGTCTTTTTTTTTTCAAAAATGTAAATAATATTTTTAAATTTAAATTATTGTGGGAAAAATCTGGTATAGTGTGTTTTAAAAGTTCATCAATTTCTTTGGTACACGAAATTTATAAAATGAATCCTGTTCCAAGAAACAGAAAAGCTCAGGCTATCTGAAAATATCATTTTTATTTAGTTTATCAGCATTTATATAGCTGTAAGTAGTCAACAAATTCTTTCCATAAGTTAACATTGAGGTGAGGGTAGTACCAATAGGGTTAGTATACAGCATTTCAACAGTTCATAGTTGTTCTTTCCAAGGATCGGTCTCCAATGCAAGCATCACCTATCAGAAGTGGGAATCGAAATTCGTCTTCAAACCACAGTTAAAAGCTGTAGCTCTAGACCAGCTTGTAGCCTCCGGTTTGCAAAAAATTATGTCCTTCTCAAATTTTTTTCCGAAATGTTCGAAGTCAAAATTCCCCAGCCATTTGATTTCTATCCCTGGCTTTATCATATTTTTTATTGTTTGCCTTTGTAAATTGCAAGGCTACCTGACGAACTTGTTTTAAAGTCAAACCAAAGGAATCTGACCAGCTCGTTGGATGAATCTGACTGACAAGTGTTCCTCCTCATTAGCAAAAACTTGTTTCGCCTTGTTATTTTGGGAGTATGAAAATGTACTCATTCCTGATTCTAAATATGTTTTCACTTACCTAATTAGAGTACTTTTAGATAGATTGAAATGTTTAGCAGCTCCATAAATTGCCATTTCTTTCTTGTCATCTTTTCTTTTTCTATAGCCTTCATCTTAACACCAGAAGCACTCTGAGTCATGATTCTAGCCAGGAGAATCAGTAAAATGGCAATTCCAATAAAATGTGTAAAAACTAGCATGAGATTGTACCTTGGACACAGGACCAAGATAAAAAGAATTCCCGGTCTCAGGTATTACAGGTTCTCACTCCAAACAATCCTTCATTTCTCTTACCTGATTGTGACTCTAAAGTCATGATTTTAGGACTAATATGTTTCTAACTGATATCTAATTTAAGAATGATATTCCTTTTGTATTAAAATGCTGTTAGAATCACATGAGAAAACAATATTAAAACATCAACATATTTATTTTTAGCCCACGAAACTTAATAGATGCGTTTAACAGTTAAATTAAAATGAGGAGGATTTTTACACTACGTACATTAAGGAGCTCTGGTGGCCAATACATAAATTTCGCTTATCACTTACAAAAAAAACTAAACAGATTGGATGGACTAAAGTACTTCCTGTCCGAGGGGCAACAGGTTCCCTTACTTACACACACACGCACACACACTCACTCACTCACTGAGACTAACACACGCACACACACACACTCATTCAGACTCACACACACACACACTCACTCACTCACTCAGACTCTCTCTCTCTCTCACACACACACACACACACACGCACACACACATTCTCAGACTCACACACACACACACACATAAATATATATATATATATATATATATATATATATATATATATATATATATATATATATATATATATATATATATATATATATATATATATATATATATCTGTTGATTGGTACAAGGAGTGCCTAAATCAGTTTTCTCCAAGATAACTTTGCTTGCTTATGTTTCTTTAAAAATATATTATTTTCAATGTAAGAAGTACACAAGTCTGTCCAATGCTTTAGAAGTGTTTTTTAAGCCATTGTACAGACTTGGATACTTCTTACATTAAAAATAATATTTTTTTAAACAGACATAAGCAAACAAAGTCATCTTGGAGAAAACTGACTTAGGCACTTCGTGTATCAAGCCACAGATATATATATATATATATATATATATATATATATATATATATATATATATTGAATTATATGAATATTTTAACCCATTAAATTCGTTTGTGTTTTTGTAAGGGTTATAAACTTGAAATATCCTTAAAAATGCAGTTCGAGAAGAATAAACTTTAGTAAAAGCTATAGTTCCTGTCTAACAATCCTTCAGCTGAAATGCAGTAATTTTATGTCCATGAACTGTATGAAAGTTTCAAAAGCGAAATAAAAATACTTTTTGTTTACTAATTGTAAACTGATTTTACATAATGTGAGCATATAAAATTATTTAATATATGCATTTTACATAATTTTAAATTTTGTTCAGAATTCCAAATCTTGAGTAACTTTAAGCTATTTCGTATTCCAGACATTCATGAAAAATGGATTTTAATAAGAACATCTCTTCATTTTTTCTTATCACCTCACCAACATTAATTTTCTTTTGCGAATTTCACCCCACTTTTTCTTACATTCGAATACAGTCTATGGCTTACATAACTAATCGAGTTTCGTCTGATGAGATTAAATCCTATTGTTTTCATAGAAAAGAAAAATAGAAATAGAAAATAAATAACATTACAAAGAATATAGATAAATAGGATCGCATTTTACTAAACTCATTCTGAAAGCAGAAATGTCGAGTTGGACAAGTGAAACCATTAATTTTCATTCTAAGAAAAGCGACGATATCTTTTTTTTTTCAACACTGAATCGAAAATTTAGGCTTAACTATTGCAAAATGTTTCTTTTATTGATTCATAGGCCTATATTTCCTCATATAAATTACTTTCCTGCATTCTAATTTGAAATTTTGATTTTTTTTCATTTAAAGATTTAAAAAAAATTCTAGAAAATAATCACCATTTAAAATAGGTTTGAGGCCTATTTTGAAGTTTAGATTCTTAAGTTTCATATTTTTCTACTGATCAATCTTTCTTTTGCTTGCGATTTCCACCATATTTTTTCTTGTAATTTAATGATATCTGCGGCTTACACAAATAATTCAGATGTGATGGAATTAAATCTTATTGTTTCTATAAAAAGGAGGAGAATAGATATGAAAATCAATTAAATATATGTAAACGGGAATTTCGAATTTTACAATTTGCATTCCGTAAGCAAAAATGTCTTTCTCGGCGGGGGAAATAGAACAAATGCTTCTTTTCGATACTGTTTTGAAAATAAAGGATTAACAATTGCAAATCTTCCCTACTGATGCATAAGCTTAGTAAATATTTTTAGATTTTATGATAATTTCCTACATTCTTGTTTGGGATTTACTACTTGCTTTTTGACTCTATTAAATAACAAACGAAATCCACGAAAACAATTACCTTTTAAAAAAGCATTTTGTCTCATTTTGAAGCTTAAATAGGTCTAAGTGATAAAAACTTATTTTCTGCCCGATATAAGCTTTCAGACATCAATAATTTCTTTTTTTCCTTTATTTAATGTGGTATGATGCTTTCTGGTTTTGTATTACTTTCTGTTAATTAATCACCGTTTCGATGCATGCAAAACCAAGAATCACTTCCTTATGTCTTAGGTCATTTTTACACAGCTAGTGACTTCATTTTGAGATGCTGCAGCTAAATATTTAAACAAAATACGTATTTTTTCACTTTGTGATCCAGTTGTATGATCATGTTCTTTTGTGTTGTTATAGGATTAACAGGTGTTACTTTAGGACACCTATTTCTAATAATAAGTAATTCGAAATGATTTGATTTCGGATGACATCATTTTATGGTTAGAAGGTAAAAAATATCTTAGTCATTTTTATACAGCCCATTTCATGGTTAGAAGGTAAAAAAGTTATGGTTAGAAGGTAAAAAATGTCTTAGCTCATTTTTACACAGCTAGTAACTTCTTTTTATGGTTAGAAGGTAATCATTTTATGGTTAGAAGGTGACATCATTTTATGGTTAGAAGGTAAAAAAGTTATGGTTAGAAGGTAAAAAATGTCTTAGGTCATTTTTACACAGCTCATTTTATGGTTAGGAGGCAAAAAATGTCAAAAAGTCTGAAAATGTATATGAATCATACATTTTTTAAAAGCAATACTATTAGTTTTCAGCGTGAAGCTAAGCGATCTAAAATTTAATGTAATGTATAAAGACTGATGTATTTTCATCTATTTCTTCCCCATAATCCAATTTCTAGCATTTTCTTTGTCCTTTACTTATATTTATTGACTCAAGCATTTCCAGAGGATTTCAGGGATTTTACGTTTTAATGTCCTTGAAATATCTAATATATGCAACTGTTAAACTTTGTGATAAACACATTTGTTACAGATTGTTTTTAGGTGGCCATATAATTTTACTATCTAAGAAAAGATATTTGGTCAGGATGGCAAAAATTTACGAGCTTAAAGGAACGAATTTATAAAAAAATAAGGAAAAAAAGAGCGAAATATCTTTAGAATTTTTTAGAAAAAATTCTTGTCTAACCATCTAGAAATCACTCTTATACAAATATCGTTAACAATTTGCTTTGAAGTCTTGGTTAAGAGAATGCTGCTAGTTTTCCAAGTGTGAATATTTCACTTAATATTGAAACACAATTTTTTAGCTTTTGACTCTCATGCATATACGGAAAATATATTTGTCAAATTTCCTCAGCAAGTCTTAAATTTTGAAATATATTACGCTTTGTGACACACCTAAACTTCTCATTTTATTTTAGTATTTTTAAACATAAACTATTTGTTTTATGGAAGAAGTAACTGAAAAATTCTCATATAAATAATTATTTGCATTATTCTGATTTTATTATACAGTAATAGTACAGCTAATTAGACGCTTTATAGAACAAATAAGTTCTGCATAAAATTTTTAAATATGAAGGTAATTACAAAATTTCATCTTTATTTTAGCTAAAACGAGTATTTTTTTAAAAATATAAATCTTAAAACAGTATTATATATTAAGATAAACGTGAAGTTTAAAAATAAATAACTATACAAATGTCGTTCGTTTCTGTGATAAAAATCTTGAGTTAGAAATTTTAATATCTAAATAGATTCATTTTGCATAACAGATGTACTGTATGAACGCAAACTCCCAAAAAATATTTATAAAATTTTAAAAATCATAAAAACAGGTATTGAATTCGCCAAAAAGTCACGTAAAACTGAAACAGGATGATTTAGCGATACCAAATATAGCGATATCTTTGATTTTTATTTAGTGTAGCTTCCGAATAATCCTCAGTAAATAGGAACTAAACTTACAAATCGATGCATGTCTAAAATTTATGCGCTAATACTCTGTTTGAACTATTATTGTCTCACAAATTTTGTTTTTAGTTAATTCTCTTCGTACAAATAGTTCCCCACACTAGTAACCCTAAAGATGAAAGGCTGCTTAAGCAGGCTTCACAATGGTATCTGATTCTACGTTCGGTTTGAGAAGCTTGATAAAAGATTTCTTGCCAATAAATATGTTAGAAATCGTGAATGTGGACGCGTAGGAAGGTAAAATCTTTAACATGCTTGCTTCCTTTTATAGGTATCAGAACGGACTCAAGACATTTTAAGAATGCCACTTTGGCCAATCGGGAATATCTCTAACACTGCTTAATATTTCTGCTGCTGAACCGAGTATTTATAGAGGGTATTATGCGAAAATGTTTTCATGTTTTGCGTTGTTTATCACGAATGTTTGCATAAACATGGGATACAAATTCGTGTGGGTATTATAGGATCTCTGATATGCTGAAAAATAGTGGCAAGATTATCAGTGAATTATACAGTTGAATATTTTCTCTGGTATTTTAGGAAAATACCTAAGGCTGATGTAGTGCATTCAACTTTTCACGGGGATAACTGCTAAATTGGAAGCAGTGCTAAATTATAGGGAGTACGTACAGTAAGTAACAAAGTAATAAGTTTGTATCTCTGATGAACCATATCAGTCTATATCAGGGGTTCCCAACCTTTTTCCTACATCGATCCCTTTTAAAAGAATGATTTTCTTTCTCGACCCCCCTCACATTTTCTCTATAATATACAACATACAACATAATTATAATACTAATAATTGCACATAATACACTTATAGATGACAATTTGACTAATAATATGAACAAAAAATTTGAAAAAGTGGTTCTTGAGGTTTATGTTTTATTATTTTTGTACTATTTTCAATTTTAATTTCACAAATATAAATAAGATTTCAGAAACACAGATTGCAATTGCACAAACATTGCCAAGAGTAAAACGAAACTGCTTCTGATTGGTTGCATCGGATGAACCCATGTGCTGTTTAAGCTCCAGTGGATTTCCCCAGTTCTGTTAGTGTTAGTACACAAATAAAAGGTGACGGCGGCATTCAAGGCATATACAAAAGCGTCATGCCATTCGACTTTAGAAGCGTGGGTCACTCCGCCCTATGCAAATCTTTATTTATTCATATTAAAACGGATATTATTATCTAATAATTACATTCCTAAAAAATTAAATTTTAAAACAGAAAAATTTATCATAGACACCCAATAGATCCTTGGAATACTATAGACCCTTTTTAAACTTCCTTCGACCCCCAAGGGGTCCATCTGGACCCCGTTGGGAATCTCTGGTTTATATTAAAGAATGTTAAATTTAAACTATCCACATGTATGTCAGAAGAAAGACGGCTAAAAAAAAAAAAACTATACTAATGAAATACTTACATAAAACGAAACAATCAGATTTTTACTATGCAAAACATTTAGCCTCCCAAAATGATATTTTTGAACAAAATGATATTTTTTTTTAATTTAATTTAATATTATTTTTTTCGAGAAAAAGTGAAAAGTTTTCGTTGGTGTCCAACACAGAACTTTTCTAACTCATCCATTTCTAAGAGGAGAATACACACTCTAATTTTCATATATTTTTTTATAAAATATTTTTGCGAATCCTCCCTATTTACAGTGTTATAAGTATGAACCTCCAAAATTTTGAATTAATAGATTGATTGGTTAGAACTGAAAAAAAAGGTATGAGAGCTAGACCATTTTTTTTCAACATTTCCTGCATCGAGAAACTTAAATCTTTCCTTAAAGATATTCCCAAAATAATTTTGTCGATCTCCCTTGAAATAGCTGTATTAGAGCATTATATTATGTTTCATGAGAAAAACCAAGCTTGTCTATTTCTTTTCACTTATCAATATTACCCATTTGGTGGTTTATCCGTGTCTTTTAAAGGGAAAATTTTAAAATTAAAATCCATATGATCTAAAAGTTTGTGTACATAACATGTTTATGAGAAATATAACTGATTTTGCCAATTGAAAATCTATAAATCTAAGTAAGTCATATTATAAGTTTAATCAAAACCTTTTAAAAGAAGGATTTTTAGTTCACACAAAATTTCTTTTTATAAGATATACTAGACCATTTAGCAAAAATGTTGACATGTTTTACCATAAAAATTTTTTTATGCATACGCAAAAACTTTTTTCTCTCTCAGAAAAATTTAGAAACTGATATTATTAATAAATTAACAGTTTATACGATGAATTTAATATTATCATTTCAATATCCTATTTACTACATCACTCCTGTCCAACACATTCTTGTTTTAACAATTTTTTGTAAACACTTTAAAACTATATCAACATGAAAGGATAGGTGATGAAATATTACACATTATAGGGCTACCAACTCACGAACAATTACAAAGTCGATTCAGATCGCTTTCTTCTTTCCACATCAACTGCGCTTAGATTTTGTCACTCATTTCAAATGATTTATGAGCAGTATAAATCTTGATACGAAATGACAGTCGATTATCTTTTATTGACAGCACGCATTGTTTTATACAATTGATATAAGCCTTAAATTTATGATCGTCGAAAACATCAAAATGGGTTTAAACCATTTCAGTTATTAACGGAATTTTAATTCAATTGTTAGGTGAATATTGAGAAAGTAATCAGCGATAAGATTATATGTAGAGAAAAATTAAATTGTTTCGAGGAAAAGTCTCTCTTTAAGTGTTTAATTACAAAATTATGTCACATTTTTTTATGTATTGGAGCATTATTCAGAAGCAAATCTGTTTAGATGATCTGCTGATTCACATTCATTGTAAAGTTTACTGTTCTTATACAACTAATGGATTTTGACACGTTTCATTAATTTTTTTTTTTTCTTTCTCTCAATTGTTCACAACAAATAATTTTGTGCCTATTTTTTTAGGTTCATGAATATAAAGCACTCTTAAACCTTAGGTAAGATTAGATGTTCCTAAGGAAAAAAGTAAAATACCCTAGTAGGATGTCAAACGCCAGAACAAGTTCAAAACGAAAGTTTCTACCTGTACATACCATTTTACCAATCTATTTCATAAAATTATATCGGAAGGCTTCTTTTGAATTAAGAACAGTGTACTTAAAATAAGACGCAATGATAAGTCGACTATGAAAAAAGCAATTTCCTTAAATTCTAATTCATTGGAATATGGTGCTTATTTCAGACAATTTTCTCTTTTTGTGCTATCTAGTATTTCAGAAAATCCGTTGAGTAATCACACTTTACTTTCCTCTCTAGTCATTGTGTATATAACTTTCCACTTTAAAAAAATGAGGTAAGTAAGAATATAGATATCTAAAAAAATGAAAAAAAGGTAGTTTTCGTAAGCAAAAATCTAAGATAGACTTTTCTGTGCAGAGTCTGGGATATAAAGCTATATGCAGTAATATTTTACCATTCGTAGCTGTATTAGAATTTGCGGTGCTCATAGTATTCTGTTATCAGAAGTAAGATTTATAAATTTTCGTGTATAGTCTCATAAAATTGATGAACAAAATTAATGAGAACCCTCAGTGTAAATGTACTTAAATTTTCTTCAATGGTTTACGAAAGCCATTAGCCAGGAAAAAGGTAGTTGGCAGAACTAAAATGCGAAAATTGTCATTTATGTGATTGTTAGCTTTTTTTCTTACCGCACGACCTCTGATGTGGGCGTTATTTACTCAGAGATACCTTCAAGTAACCTTTCCTGAAATTGAAAATAAATATTTGCAATAGTCATATTCAGACAATACAGGCGATAATAACATGGAAAGGGGCCTTGAGACCATAATCAGAGGTTAGTGAAATTTTCTGAATGGACATATCATTAGTTTTGGTTAACTAACACCAATATGAGACCGACATTTTTCCTGAGTGACAGTAACGATTGAATTCCTCATTTCAGAATTTTTGACGTCATCATAAACACAGAATGTTTTATTCGAGAATGGTCTGTTTAAATTAGATAGTCAAGAGTTTAATTCTTTCAGTCAGTTTATTAATTATTTATTATCCATAACAAAATAATTATTTGAAAATATTGAAATAGTAGGCATAGTATTGCTTCCTATGCTAATTTAAAAAGGAATTTTATATGCAATATTATATAAAGGTTATTTTAATTACTTACATAGAGAGACGATGTAATCTCGTGCTACACCGAATCATCTGTACGATTTGTTGTGAATACACTTTTTTTTTTCAATGCGGAAGACACTTGCCTATGACGGTAAGTACTTCTTGACATTATCCCATGAAAATTGTCGAAGTTTTGATGGCTACTTTATTATGGGAGCACTATATAGGTGCACCAACATTGTTTTCCTATGATGGGAACGACAAGAAAACGACCAAGCCTTATTCGCGATTTAAACCCAAACCTAATGCATGACAGCTCAGAACGCTAACCATTATACTATGTGGGTGGCATGAATACAGATATTACAGTCTATATATGGAGGCTCGTCAAATCAAGTTCGGGATAGCACTGCAGAATGATGCTCTAAGGCAGCTCTCTTGGTACGTAAAGTTAGGAACGTCGATAGCCAACCACGTTTGCCATAAGAGATCTTATGCGAGAAACAGTTTATTTTGCCTTATACTGCAATACAAGTTAGGACATAATAAAATTCCTAAATATTTAATAGATATAAACTTTTATTAAACTAAATTATTAATACGGCCTCTTTTTGATATCCGCTAGAACGCATTTCCCCTGTTTTTAATCCCTTTTTAGAATACACGCGCTGAAGCAAATTAGCATCAGAACAAAAAATCTACAAAATAAAACTCATTAAAACGTTATCCATAACTTCCTCCGGCAGTCTTACCGGCTACCTATGCCTAGGCTCAAACAATGACCATGTGGGCCTCAGAGGTCGAGCGAAATGACCTCTGGTCATCAGAAATGGACACAATACCACGGAAAGGAAGACATCGTTCCAGATCTGTATCTTTAACCCACGGATTAAACGACATTGTCCTCTACAGGATGTCGTCATCAATAGACCGCTATGTAATTCAATGTGGACGTTTAAACAAGTAGAAGGAAATTTAACAGGTAAGCGCTAGAGCTGTCTTTAAAACAGTAGAAGCTCGTGATTAGATGTGTGGGCATGCATTAGAGAGCAACATGAAGGAATTTAGAGGGAACAAAAGGAGTCATGAAGGCAATTAACCGAGGGAGGAAATAAGATAAACAGAAAACTTTTTCGATAAATAATCCCATACTTAATATGTCAATGAAACATTAATTGAAAATTTTTTCAATAAATAATCCCATACTTAATATGTCAATGAAACATTAATTGAAAATTTTTTCGATAAATAATCCCATATTTAATATGTCAATGAAACATTAATTGAAAATTTTTTCGATAAATAATCCCATACTTAATATGTCAATGAAACATTAATTGAAAAATATATTGAAATATATATAGGCACTTATGTGAATAAATGAATAATAATGATGCTCATGAATGAGAAATTTATTGCAAATATTTCTTAATTTTTTTCCCTTTACCTCATTTGCGATATTTTGAGGAAGCTGAATTTAATTTTTTCTATAATCGGTCAGTGATCAATACACGCATTTACACGTAAGGAACTTTAACCTATAAAAACAGAAACCTTTAACACTGTATAACTCAGATTCAACGAACAACATTCAGCAGAATGCCGTTTAAATGCTTCTTAACCTTTTTTATTACATAAATTTCCAAATCCCCGGAACGCCTCAATTGAAAACAATAATAAATTATACCAGTTTCACTATTACTCAGCTTTGCCTAAATTTCATTCATACCTGGTGTTTCTAACTAGGGGAAAAAGAATAATTTATGTCACGGAAGAGAATAGTTTATCTCTTTTTGTTTGACAGAAAATGTTTGTCTCATCAAATAGTGTAACTAATGGAGTTCACTCTGAGACCTGATGGAGGTGAATTTTAAGAAAAGAAAGACAGTTATGTGATTCATAACTTTTAATTCCATCTCTGATAACAGTAGAGGAAGAGACAGTTGAAACAAAGGAATCAGAGAACTGATGTAAAGAGGAAGGGGAAAAAATTGTACTCTGCATCAAGCAAGATTTAAAGATTCGCTTGCTTCTTAAAGACTTTAAATCGTGAGTAACAAAAGGTGATTTGAATTCAAAGATAGAGGTAGTGCAAATAGCACAATTAAAATTTCACAGTTCATTCTAGAAAATCCTAACAAACCAAGATAGAAAAACTAATTTGAGTTAAAAAAAATGTACTTTTCAGCTTTATTAAAAATTAAATATAGTCTGTAAAAATTTTTATGTAGTTGTATATAAATGTATATTTAATGTAGTCAGATAAAAAAAATATTTACATACCTCACTTTACGGCCAAGATACGTTCCGGAAAAGTTGGCCGTAAAGCGAAAAGCCGTATAACGAATTAATTATTTTGATACAAACCCATACAAATTAAATTGGATCTGTTCCAAATTTGATAAATATTACAGTTTTTAGTTCATAAAGCATTCTGTTATTTTTATTTCCTATAAAAATGCTTACATAAAAATAAAAGTACAAAACAATGTAATAATAAACAGAAATTAAAAAATTAACATATAAATAAAAACAAAAGAAATCATATGCACATATGTATACATATAATAAAAAACAAAATAAAATGTTTAAAAACTGTTTTAATCTGATGACGAACATTAACATGAAGAATCGCTAAGCTGAAATATGTTGCCATCATCACTTTCTGCTTTTGTGGCCGCATAACGAAACATTTTGGGCCATAAATCGAAAAGGGGCCATAATTAAAAAAGGCTGTTATAGCGAAATGCCGTATAAAGTGCGGCCATATAGCGAGGTATATGTGTATTCATATTTTAACCCAGATGAATATAGGAATATTTGGACCAGCTTCAAAGGAAAGTAATTCCTATAATAAAACCCAGACTATTAATAATAGGGAAAGTAAGTAGATTAAGTACGCTTAATCAAGTGCTGAAAAAAATAATCTGATTGTGATGTTTCAACGAAACCTCAGGCAATGGTTAGTAATTATTTTACTCCTTTATTTCAATATGCTTTTCATGAAAATAATTTTTAATAAAATTTTCCCTGTTCCAACTGAAATATTGTTTATATGATATTAATTCACACTTTTTTTTTCTCTCAGGGCCCAATAATATATAAATGAAGCTTTTCACTGTTGGTGCAAGCAAGTGTCTTTATTTGAAAGTAAGGGCTTATGCAGAAGAAAAGTACAATGGTTGCCAGACAAACGCGTCTGAATTGAGTAACATGCAGAGACTAAAAAGGTCAATTAAACTTATGAAGAGCTTCTTTAGATGCCTCGATATTTATTGAGACAATGAGCGTATTAGAGACTGCGTCAGGTGATAGTAATAATAGATGACACAGCACCAATACCAGAGATTGATGACAGTGTAAGATCCTTTAAACTTTCACCATAGATAAGCAGGGATTATTTGAATTCTGTTGTTGTTGCTGATGGCCCTGGGGCCACAGTAGACAAGGTCCCCAGTCCGGAGTACACATGGAGAGAGAGAAGACAATAAGCAAAAATAAATGCACAGAGATCATTTATTTTTACACAGATGATGACCCTGACGATGAACAGTGGAATTTTTACAAATTCCCCTTCCAGACAGGGTTCCTATGAGATTTTAGCCTAAGGAAAATCCTTAATTTAAATTTATTTAGCTCATTTACTTTAAAAATTATTTATTTAAAATTTCTTTGCATTTAGAACTAACACATTTTTTTAAGGAAGTCAAAATAAACAAATGGAGTTACTTTTCGAACATCATTTTAACTACCCTCTCTTAGTCCGCTTCTTACCGAAGCTGTTTATGCGGCTACTATTGCCTTATTTTTTCAATGGAAACATTTCCTACTTTTGAAGAAATGGATGTCTTAAACCTTAAGTGTTAAGAAGGAAAGATTAAATAACATATTGGAAAAAAAAAAACTCAAGCAAGTTTTAAACAGTTAAAGAGAGATAATGTAGTAAATGCAGTTTTATTTAAGGAAACTGGTGGATTTTAAAGTTCAGACTGACATTCCGAAAACCCTAACTTAAATTGTCCTTAATCCTTTGTCCTAACTTAAATTGTCGTGGTTTCAATTTAAGTTAGGATAAAGTCATTGTTGTTGAAGTTTGATCAAATTCGTATTATCCTCTAAGCTTCATAAAAGTTATTTGTAAACATTTTTGCTAGTCAGCGGTTATAAAATTGCCCTGCTTATGTTATTATTCTCTTTCAATTTTATATTTCTAGTAAGCTATTTAGACATGAATAATCAGAATGCTATATCAAAGTCTCACATAATCAAAAATTGTTGCATGAACAAGATAGAAACCGGGAACGAGAAACCTGTAGGGAATATCTTCTACATAGGTAACAAAATACTTGCCGGAAATTCAAATTAAAAAAATATTTATTATGCTTATCATATTATTCCTTTGATAACAATAGTACATGTATTTCTGTCATGTATTTTTTCTGTTTATTTCAATTTTAGCACGATACAGCTGTTTACTCACTAGTTCTTTTTAAATGCCTCTTAAGCTTATTCACCTGCAAATTTGTTTGTAGAATGTATTTCTTTGATGCATCAAGAGCATTTCAAGAATATTATAAAATGACAAATTTTTTATTATGATAAAAAATTTTGAGCATGCGTTTGTATTTCATCTTACTATTAACAGCTGAAGGTAAACAAATGTTAGTTTGTTAGTTAGCAGACACGGGGACGGGCTAATCTCGCGAACCGAGCATAGCAGGATATCGCGACTGGTACCGATATACGCGGACGGCCGAGACGCGTGCACTGATGCTATCCTCAACTTTCACAACTTTAAACTTTTTTAATTATTCAATTAAAACCGCCGAACTCAATAGAAGAGGAGAGCAGAAAAAGTTGACATTCCGGGTTGGCCAGCTCCTTTCCGTTTCTCAAAGTTCCGTTCACCGAAGTAGCGGTGGCTCAGAGGTATCGCTCCTGACGTCTAATCCTAAGGTCCCGGGTTCGAAACCAGCCGCCGTCGGGTGCAAGAACATATTAGAAGAACATAATTGAAATAAATTTGAAGTACCAGAAATAATTTTAGTTTTAGGAAAGGAGAAGTTAAAGCCTTTAGAATTTTTTTGTAATTGAATGAGCTTTTTTGTTTAAAATGCAAAATTTGAAAAAGGAAATTTTAAATAATTATTTTTTTTAAAAATCTAATATATTTTTAAAAGGGAATAAACAGTTTTTAATCTTTAAGATATAAAGCCATTTCATTTTAAATCAAAAAAAGCAACACATCGGGTTGCCACTCAGCTAGTTTATACTATAATTTGCATATAGAACTGCCATTTTCTGCTCAATATTATCCAAACGGAATGACTACAGATCTGTATTCGTCTCTGAATCCACTCATACAGCCTGTTACAGTCCTTGATGCTATAGAATAATATTAAACAATAAAATGAACAATAAGATAGAAAAAATGTGCTTAGCCAATAGTCAGAAATTCTTTACACTGCGTTTAATCGGTTCTGAACAAAATATGTCCGTTTAGCGGGGTGGCCGGCTGAAGAAGTTATATACATATCGATATATATATATATATATATATATATATGTGTGTGTGTGTATGTGAGTGTGTGTGTGTGTGTGGCTTGGTACAAGAAGTGCCTAAGTCAGTTTTCTCCAAGAGGACTTTGTTGGCTTATGTCTCTTTAAAAGAATATTTTTTCAATGTAAGAAGTACCCAAGTCTGTACAATGGTTTAGAAAACACTTTTAAAGCATAGGACAGTTATATATATATTAGCATTTTAAAATAATTACAGAGTTTCAAATAACATATTTATGAGTAATGGCACAGAAAGATTCACTCTAAAAACATCAAATAATAAGCAAATACAAAGAAGGCTATGATCCTAATAACAGTTTTCATGACAAGGGTGACGCTTTTTAAATTGAACATGAACCACTCTTACATCTACGTGCTCGAGATTTTTATCAAAATCCTTTGTTTGCAGGGAACGTTCTTCAGGAACATCCGAAATTGAAAATTTCTTCTTGAAATCTCTCATAAAAGTTTTTAAAAGATCGTGCATCTAACAGAATGACATTTGTGGTTATTCTCTACGATAAAACTAACGAGATTCAAAAAGTAGATCAATATGAATGAACAACCTTTGTTTAACCATTTACGGTTAGAAAGGTAATTTGGGTTATTTGAAGATGAAGTGGTGGCAAGCTTATTTTTCAACGGAAATTGTGGTTTGTTTTATTTGATAGCAATTTTATTTTTCCCATTAATATTAAGATGAGTGTATATTACTCCTCTTAACTCTTCATATTCATCTTATACCGTAAAACGTGATGCATTTCCATTTTAAGTCTTTTGTAGTTTCAAATAACTCAAATTTTAAACCTATGCATACATGTGAAATGTTCTTAAACATAATGCGTAATTTTTAGCGTCAAAAAAGTACAATAAAAATTCAAAGAGAAGGAATTCCTCGTGTATATGGGGATTTTTCTTATAAAGTTACATTAATTTCAATGCAATAAAAGGAAAATTTAAGGCTGCTGTGTACTAACCCTATTGGATTCGTTTACCTAAATTTTAACCTATGGAGAAAATTTTTCGAAGCATTACCGAGTTGGATTTAAAGAATTTTTTTTAAATTGTACTCTGTAACAGAGAAAGAAATTTTACACCTTGGGGTATTTTTCGTTTTTAAAATAATGCAAATAACATTGTAAAATTTAAATTATTCGGGGGGGGAAATCTGGTATTGTGTGTTTCAAATGCTCATAAATTCCTTTCGTGGAAGAAATTTATAAAATAAATCCTGTTGTAAAATGCAGAAAGTTTCAGGCTATCAGAAAATACCATTTTTATTAGATTATCAGCATTTATGTAGCTGTAAATAGTAGACACATTTTGTTCATAGATTAACACTGAGGTGAGCGAATTCAAAGGGGTTAGTACACAACAGTCTTATGTGCAAATTATGAACAGAAAATTTTTATGGTAATACTTTTGGAAGATCCCTAGAGAAAAATAAATTTAAACCTAGAAATATTAACCAACAGATTAGACTGTATTGTTTGTAGAAATAGATGTTGTAATTAGAAGTTTACAGATAGTTTTTTTATAAAAATTTTATTTACAATAAACTTAAATGCAAGGAACAATGTCTTGATCTCATAGAGACTTTTCTTGGCAAACTGCGTTCATTTTATGAAACAAGTGAAGACAGATACAGTAAAAAATATGTATATAATTTGAAAAGTAAATAAAATATTTTTCCATACAATTTAAAAACACATTTTTTTCATAATTTTCTACAATTTAAACGTACATATACTTAATACGATATATATTAGGACAACACAATTAATACAATAAATATGCTTAAAAAAGAATGTCTTTAGAAGCCACATTAATTTTAATGCATTAATTTTAATGATATAAAATTAATGCATTAAAATTAATGCATATATCTCATCTAACAAGTTACTGGGAGATTTATGTAAGTAGTTTTGCCGAAGGAAACTTAAACTGAAAACAAGATTTAGAAAAAATATCATATATATATATATATATATATATATATATATATATATATATATATATATATATATATATTAGCATTATTGCCCGGCGTTGCCCGGGTAGATATATAGATATAAAATTTTTCATGCATTCCATCAAAAACATATTGGGCTGCACCCCCCGCTTTTCATGTTCGTCTGGCCAGACAGAATGCGCTTAGCGCGTTTCTACTGAAATGATATACAAACAATAAGAAAGAAAGAAATTTTAAGCCTGCGGACCTTCGTCTGGTTTTATTGAGAATTAATAGCACCGTGTTGCGTGATTCGCACGTTTGGATTGAATAAGTTTGCTGTTTAATTATATTTGTTAGATACTGTTCAATTAGATTTAATTAGATTTGTTTGATCCACTGTTTAATAAGAAATAAGTTTTATAATTTACATTTCCCTTTATTATTTATTTTCCCCTTAAAAACGCACTTTTTTCCATATCACCCAAGAGGTAAAGTGCAAGATGCGTTATCCCCTTTATTTAATCAAAGTAAGGCGGGATTCCCCATGAAGCTTATTTTCCTTAAGCTTGTATGTTTTGTAAGAAATGTTTTGAATCAGATGTATTACCTGTGAGTAATGTTTTCAAAGGCTCGGGTGGTTCTGGAATTGCAGGTAATTGTACTTTCCCATTACTACAACACATTCCTGGTGATTCTCTATACCACTTCTTAGCACCACAGCTGTCACGTATGTTCGACATTGATCCAATACTTACGTCATTAGCAGATGCATAATTACATTCTGGGTTATCACAAAGATTATCTGGATTTCACAAAGCAGAACCAGGAAAGTTGTGTTTATCGGGGGAGCCAGGGTCAAAGGTCATTCCCAACCCTCTTCCTCCCGCGCATTGGAATTTGACCCCCCGTCACTCACAAACCAATCCTCTTAACGCAGCTGGATGTGGTGAAGGGGCTGTATCCACAGGGGGTACGCGCACCTCTTAGGGGCACAAAAAATCCTTAAAAAAATTAATTTGAAAAAAACTAATTGAGCCCCAAATTTCGTTTTTGCTGCGTTAAGTTTCTCGGGTCTTAAACATTAACTGTGCCGAATTTGGTCCCGGTGGGTGATACAGTCTATGATTCTATAGCGGACAAACAAACAGACGAGCTCTTATATATATATATATATATATATATATATAAAATTAATCCAAGGTACAATCACAATTTGTCAAACTGTCCTCAGTAAATTATCCAGCATCCCCCCAAAAAGAACAGGATACACTTTTTCACATCCATTGTATCAAATATAGTTGCCAAAAAAAAGAGAAAGTAGTTTATTTCAGTACTGAGTTATCTATCACAATAAAATAAAATGACCTTCGACATTTGCCTCATTTAATATTATTGATAATACAATGGAGATTTATCAGATAAATTCATCAAATATCAAGGTCACCAGCATGCAGAGACATTTGTTTCTTTTTTATCTGTAAGAGAAATTCCAAGAGCTTTATAGATGCTGAATGCATTATTTATATACTTTTTAAATTATCTGCGACTGCATAGTAAAAATTGACGACGAATGAAAGATTTTATTATTGATACAGAGAAAATGAACTTCGTTTTTAGACTTCATTTTTGTTAAACAGGGAGGGTGAATGGGCTAAATTTGAAGGTAGGAAGACAATAATGTTTCATAGCTGATTAGGGCGTTACGGTTAAAAATAAGGGATAACTTACTGTTCAATATCTCTCTGAATGCATTGCTCAGACACTTGAAAGTTTTTGAATAAAAAAAGTAGTAAAGTTAAGAAATCCTAATGATTTAAGGCTGCTATGCACTAATCCTATTGGATTCGCTAACCTCAATGTTAACTTTTAGAGAACATTTGTCCAAGGAATGCCGACTTGGATTTAAAGATCTTTTTTTAAAGATTGTACTCCGTAATACAGAAAGAAATTTTACACCTTGGAGCATTTTTTGTTTTGAAAAAAATACAAACGATATTTTAATATTTAAATCATTCGTGGAAAAAATCTGGTATAGTGTATTTTAAACACTCATAAATTCCTTTGAGGAGCGAAACTTATGAGATGAATCTTGTTGCAAGGTGCGAAAAAGTTCAGCCTATCTGAAAATACCATTTTTATTGGATTATCAGCCTTTATGGAGCTGTAAATAGTAGACACATTTTCTCCGTAGGTTACCATTTAGGTGAGCGAATCCAATAATGTTAGTACACAGCAGCTTTAATTTGTTAGATGGATGAATACATGTAGCAACTCACAGGTGATAATATGACATCTCTTAGCCTTCTCCTAACCACATTACTAAGGAATAATTTCGGACGCACCTATCCAGGAGCCTTAGACCTATATTACAATGAATAATTGACTACTTGAAGGAAAAACAATTGTAACTTATTTTAATATTTAGTGATGTCTGACTATTACAGTCTTTTCAGCCCTCATAGAGAATAATCCAGTGTTTTTTTATTTCTAATTTCTAATTTGAAGCTGTAAGGTTAAAAGGTACATAAAGTAGAAGTACGTAACCTCTATGGGAGGAATAAGTAATAATGAAAAAATTGAGGTTTCTCTCTACTGAGATGGAGTGGGCTATATCTATGACTGCAGAATTCGCTGGACCTCTTTTTACATTAGTTATTTCTGTTATAAATGATAACTAGTACATTTTAGGAAACTGAATATCCTTTGGACTCAGATGAGGTGAAATTTAGTTCTGAGATGCTACCAGACAAATTTTTAATAACGAGAGATATATTGAAAGGTTAAACCTTATATAAATATAAAATCAAGGATTTCAATCAAGCGACTTTTGAGAATTGTTACAAAAGGTAGTGCAAGTAACATATGACAAAAAGATAAAAATATTATTTTTGTCTCATAAACTAATATTATACAATAATTTAAGATCTATGGCAGTAAGATTTTCAACTTGGATGCCTATGATGTTTAGCTGCTTTTCTTTCAGTTATCGCTTACTATGTACTTGGTGTTTACGATTCTAATTACGAAATTTAAATTAATTAGAAAAATCAGTTGCAGTGTAATGTACCAGTTGCCGACCAGTTATAATCTTACAATACTGACCAAATGCAAACGCTATTCGAATTTGGCTTCATTAAAAATATCTGTCACAATTTGTGAGATTTATGGATAGTTGTCAAACAGGAAATCTTCCTCCTCAACTTTCACATATCTTAAAACCATATAGATAGAGGAAAATAACAAATTTAAGCTTAAATTTATTTTTTACATCTACAGACAAATAAAATAAAAGGAAAATTGTTAATGTCTTCAGTCTGTTTAGAATAATAATAAGTAAAAACCAAAGTCATTTTAATCTTCTGAACATCTAATGTTGTCTGATTTCCGAAAGGTATGATGAATTACGAGTTGGTTACATGGTCCTAGGCAATAAATCTCCCCCAAATTCGGTATAAGAATTTTTAAATGCACTAACACCGGGTTGTATTCTGTTACTGACCGATTTTCACAAGCAACAAAAGCTATTTTTTTGTAATGTACTCGTGATAATACCGAGTTATATACCTACGCTGATGTTTCTAAACGTGAGAAAGAGGACAAAAAAGCTTCTATTATGATGTAAAACCATTCCGTGAACCAAAAATAAAAATTTAGTTTCCAATGATGAGGCAGAAAAGGCTATTCAGCTTTCCCGAGTACCTTGAACTTCTTTTTAAGTTCAAGGTTGTTGCAGTCTTTACGAGCGTTATTTTTTACGAATGCCGTAATAGCTCTGCCGTAAAATGCAATACTTTCGCTCTCTTCCAAAGAATGTAGAGCATTTGAGGAGTTATGAAAGACAAAGGAGAGAGCGAAAAATACTCTAAATGGAAAACCTTGGTTCAGTGATATTCAAGGCAGTGAGCTTGGGAAAGACACTCCAAAATCGAGACATTGTTGTTCTGTTATATTGTTGTCAATTTCATCACAGAATCACATCTCCACAAGTTAAATTTATTCTATAACTTCATAATTAACTCTGAGCATTTGTGAACAGAAATATAAATTTTTGTACAAGATGCTAAAAATATTATATATTATTAAATTTAAGAGGAATCATTGCAATATTATAAAGTCGATGAGAACATGAAATAGTTTCCTTCGAGCTATAAAATTTCCCCTTTCAAACTTCTAAATTCTTTTTTTCATGGCCTTCCTTTTGTGCGGTGCAAAAACTAGAAGAGATTCATAATGTTAAAAATATGAGAATTTTTTTAGTGTGATATTTAGGGAAATTTTCAAGCATATTTATTAAACGTAAAATAATATTGAATATAAATATCAATATTTATCTACATGAACAGTGAATATTTTTATTTTGAAGAACAAAAATAGAAATGTTTTACTTTGCTCGTTAAAATTTCTACACATACTATGGTATACATGACTTGATCAGTGAAATATTTAAGAGATAATAAAAAAAGGAATAATTTTTTTCTTGTCGTGTTTCATAGTTTAGACCTCTAATTTTTTTTCTATGTAGCTTTTTATAATTATAAAATTAGAAGTAGTTAAGTACTTAAAACATAAAATATTGCGTATGTTTCGTATCTCGGGAGGAAATTTGAACCTATTTATTAATAGTCAAAAATATAAAATGTAAATATATTCTAGATTTTTCTATTTCTGGTGTATATTTGCTCTGTTAAGAACAGCAATAATATTGTTTTGTATTACTCATTAATATTTTTATACATTTACTAGCTTTATATACCCGGCGTTGCACGGGTGAACCCTTAATAAAGCTTACTTGTATGATATGTATATTTGTATTTTATGGCAATCTATACCCCTCTCCACTGGTCATCATCCCATCAGCATATTATAATAACCCACCCCCCATGCTAATGTCAACATTAAAATGTTTCTTTCAATTTTGATAACCCACTGGATCCCGGCCCTTCAAGGAGTTTGAGGGCTTCCCCGTAAACCCTTGTGAAAATCGCCGGTTTCATAAACAAAGAATTACCTCACACCTTTCCACACTTCATTTAATTAAGGTTGATCTCTCTCTTTTCTCCTACCACCAATTTGGTGTTCAAAATGGTGATATAGGAAATATAAATTATTGGATTGTTTCTAGCAATTTTTTCAAAATCTAAAGCGAATGTCGAAAAATCGTGACATTGATCGTGTTTGTTACATTTAATCGTGTTTCTTACATTTTAAATCAAGAATCTTATGGATATCTGTTTCCTTCTTTGAGATATGACGGAATATGTAAAAAACGCGTAAAAACACGTTTAGCCCCCCCTAACCCCCTTGGGGGCCGAATTTTGAAATATACTTAAATTGGTTTTTAGGTATTCGTATTCCTTACATTTTAAAGCAAGAATCTTATGGATATCTGTTTCTTTCTTTGATATATGAAGGAATACGTGAAAAACACGTTAAGCCCCCCCTCCCCAAATTTTAAAAAATCCTGAAATTGGATTTAAGGTATTCGTGTTCCTTACATTTTAAAGTAAGAATCTTATGGACATCAATTTCCTTCTTTGAGATACGAAAGAATATGTAAAAAACACGTTTTGCCCCCCCTCCCCCCCTTGGGGGGGGATTTTTGAAAAATCGCTTCTTAAATGACGCCTTCAGCCCAAAAGTAATAAGCTCTTAAAATTTGATATCTGTATCTCCAATAGTTTTTGCTGGGTGTTGATTTCTTTATATATATAGATAAAACACGTAAGAACACGTTTAGCCCCACTCTCCCCCTTGGGAGACGAATTTTGAAAAATCCTGAAATTGTTTTTAGGTATTCATGTTTCTTACATTTTAAAGCAAGAATCTTATGGATATCGATTTTCTTCTTTGAGATATAAAGGCATATGTAAAAAACACGTTTTGCCCCCCTCCCCCCCTCGGGGGGCGAATTTTGAAAAATCCTGAAATTGGTTTTTAGGTATTTATGTTCCTTACATTTTAAAGCAAGAATCTTATGGATATCTGTTTTCTTCTTCGAGATATGAAGGAAAATGTGATAAAACACGTAAAAACACGTTTTTTCCCCCTCCCCCCCTTGGGGGCCTAATTTTGAAAAATCCTGAAATTGGTTTTTAGGTATTCATGTTACTTACATTTTAAAGCAAGAATGTTATGGATATAAATATCCTTCTTTGAGATATAAAGGAATATGTAAAAAACACGTTTTGCCCCCCTCCCCCCCTTGGGGGTCGAATTTTGAAAAATCGCTTCTTAAATGACGCCTTCAGCACAAAAGTAATAAGCTCCTAAAATTTGATATCTGTATCTCCAATAGTTTTTGCTGGGCGTTGATACGTGTATGTATATATATATATATAAGTCAGGACTTCTTCCTTTATAGATATAGATATACAGGGTTTCCGGGCTAAAAGTATTCAAAAGTTATGACTTATTTTTTCGGAACTACTTATTAAAATTTAAATTTTTTTATTTAAATAGAAAGAACATCTCACCAAGTTTTAATATCAATCATAGATTTTGATGTGTGTCCCTTTTGTAGCACGACTAACGTCTTAATGGTAATCCAGTTCTCTCCAAGTGTTTCGTAGCATATCAGGAGTTATTAGACTTTTTTGCTTGGGTATTCATTAAATCCGTTGTGTATAAACAGAAAATTGAAACTGTGGATGATTTGAAGAAGCGTATCATTCAAACAATTCGTGTAATAACTCCTGACATGCTACGAAACACTTGGAGAGAACTAGATTATCATTTAGACGTTTGTCGTGCTACAAAAGGTACACACATCAAAATATATGATACTATGATTGAAATCTATGATTGATATTAAAACTTGGCGAGATGTTCTTTCTATTTAAATAATTGTTTTAAATTCTAATGGGTAGTTCCGTAAAAATAAGTCATAAATTTTGAATACTTTTAGCCCGGACACCCTGTATATAACATAGATCATCAGAATATTTGCAAGGTGATAAACTCTTATCTTGACAAGTTTCGTATTTAAAAGCATTGGCTTTTTCTAGGTAGCGTCCATAGTTCAAAAATTATTATTGATTATTGGCTAAACTCTAATTATAGAGAATTTTTAATTTTATCTTAAAGGAAACTGTATAAGATATCGAAGATGCTAGAAGGCTTCCAGTTTTGACCCCTCATATCTTTTCGTATTGAAACTGAAATTTCTTTCAGCTTTGCGTGCAGCAAATCACCTGACACTTCATCAGTTATCAAATAAGAAGAACCAATTCAGATACAAACAATGAACAGGAAAAATTCCAATGCGGATGACCCATATTAAAATTTGGGGTCCCATTCCTAAGAAAAATAATAAGAACTTCAGCTTCAAAGCTGGAGGAACGTTGGGATAATCTGATTTTGCATTTAATTCACTCGTATTTTGAAATACGTACTTTAGGACTGTAAAAATTTCAATCTCGAGATTTACTTGAAGATGGTTTGTTTTGTCAACTTGTAAACAGTCGCAAAAATGTGGGTTACGTAACTAAACACAGAAAGAGATTTATGCTTTTATTTTATTGCAGTTCTAGGCCAAAAAATAAACAAGAAAATCATCGCGAGTTGAGGATTTCATAGTTCTAAAAGTATCGATACATAAGTCTCTTGTTACTTTTTATTAAAGACTGTTTTTGAAATCCAGAGAACAAAGGATATGCTTTCTTTATAAAAAAGAAATGAAGTAATATAGATGTCATTTTTCTCACAGAAATAAGATTGTATACAGTCAACCTTAACAATAATATAAGTAAAAGGTTAAGAAAAAAAGTACTCTTAAACAAAAAAATGTTTACTTGATTGCTGAAGAGGAAAACAATAGACTAAACAGTAATCACATGATTGTACATCTATTATAAGAAGTTTTTCCAAACATACAGATTATAAAAAAGAAGATAAATTCAGATACGGTTAATTCATTTCGTTGCAAATACTGTTAATTCTTTTTAAAATTTTCACACATAAATAATTTTTTAATTAAAAAATTATTGTTGCCAGTCATTCTAAAAGTGCCATATATATATATATATATATATATATATATATATATATATATATATATATATATATATATATATATAAATCACTTATTTGTGCGTGAGAATTCCAAATTTTACTTTTTAAATGAATAGTTACTTTCCCTTTAATACATCTATGGACAACTCAATTTAGAAACTATATGAAGGCCTTATTTAAATAGTGTTCCAACTCCACTTTTAAATAAAATGGAGTTAGCCTCACTTTCATGTTTATACAAGTCATTTCTATCTTATTTTTAAACTGGTACACCTCCAGCTTATTTCTGCTGTCCGCAGAGGGCATTACAAATCAGACTTCAGCAGTCATTTTTCAGCGCTCATTAGACTTTAAGGCTCTGTATCTCAAAATGAACAGGAATGGAGTTGGACCACTATTCAAATAAGGCCTTCATGTAAGACCTCCATCTACGTGCTAAGGTTTCTATTAGCATCCTTTACCAGGCACTAGACATTATTCCCCTACTTAATCAATAGAAGAGTACCGTATGAAGGTATGTAAAACAGCTCTAGCCCACTAGAAAGTACCGTACGCTGAAGCAATTTACATAACTATTAATAAATAGTCCTAAATGTAGTAATAATGTACTCTGATCTTCAGACAGTTTCTGTCAAGAAGTCTTTAGTGCGCAGTGAAAAATTTTCGACAAATTCAAAATATATTTATAAAGTTTATTTACTATGATTTGATGAATATGATTGAACCGAAAACAACTGGGAAAATTGAAATATATTGAAAGTAACACAATATAAGAAATAGGTAGAGAACACAAGGTTAGTTTAACTTACAAATGATCAACATTAAAATTATTGTGCAATTGTCATATCCGAGTATCATTCTAAACCCTTCAGATTTTTGAAAATTAAATATTATATGATTTATGCTTTGACTTTACTTGCGAAACTCGCACGTGCGTTTATTATTATGTTTAACAATACGGTGCAAGATAAAAAATAGAAATTTTAAAGGTATTTATTTTGTTACAAAGAAATATCTTTAGATATTGTGGGACAGCAGCAAAGCGTAAGCACCTTGTGCGATTCAAGGTCAGATGATTACTGCAGGAATGAAAATTGAAAGCTTTGCCACATTTAGAGAATAACTGACTCTGTTGTAATTTCTTTTACCGCTAAGTTAACCTTGATAGAACCAACACTAACGACTTGCCTTAATGACTTGGATATAATAATAAAAATAAAAGAATCTTCTAAGTTTTGTTTTGAGTAATTTCAAGGGACAAATTAACACTTTTGTTTTAAAAATAATTATGCCCTAAATAGAAAAGGAAGATGATGTAGCATGCGTAGAGACCTTCCTTTAATATTACCTCAACGATCAGTAAAACAAACAGGATTTTAAAATTAACTCTGTCGTCAATGAAGAGCATCCAATTGTAACAGCATGACAACTACTTATGTTTAGAGCATGATTTATGAGGAAGGGTATTTTTCTCTTTCAACAATTAAACTTTTTTTTCTAAATTGCCTATTTTTGTGTCCCAACAATATTATACAATGTAACAGAGCCAATTCTTCTCATTCAAGGATTAAAAAAAACATCAGAGAAGACCTTTTTAAAACAAAATATGCCTCTTAAAGTCATGTCAGATTCATTAACAATATTTTACACGTTAATGGGAAATAGTTAAGATTCATATATTTCGCAAACAATTAAACGTAATTATTTTATTCTGTCCCTACAATTGTAATCTTAATAATAGTTTGGGAAAAATTATAAAAAAAATTATTATTTGGATTCTTCTGTCATTGTTAACTTCTCTTTTTCCAGACGATGGAGCTGATATTTACTATTTCTTCAACTAATCGTATTTATTTAACAGTTATTTCGTTTCGACTGTTAGGCAACTCGTTTCATTATTCAACTAAATTATCATTTTTTGTGTTGTGTAGTTTCTAGAGTTTTCATTACTGTACGCTTTGCCGGAAATCAATAGTTTTAATTAAAGGTAAAAAAATTTTAAAGGACTTTTTAAAGAAAAATATGCCTCTGAAAGCCGTGCTAGATTCATTATCGATCTTAGGAAAAGTACAGGACCCGGGGCCAGGTCCATCATCTTGGATTTGTTTCTTTTTCATTTTTCCATGTTTAGGTGCGTTTTGTTGTCTTCTTTCTCTGACTAAAATTATTACATACTAGTAAATTCGCTGGCATTTTTATTTAAGGTGACTGCCTACGTTCGATGTCAATTTTTTAAAAAATCAATTTTTTTAAGGATTTTTTGGTCTTTTATGGTAAAATAGCACATAGAAATTTTAAAAAATAAACAAAACATTACCTGTAAATATCATACTTTTTTATAAATTGGTCAATTTGAAGTAATTTTTAATGAAATTTAGCTAAAACGCCTATCACTCTGCATAAAATTCTAATGCTACTATTTTAATTTCCTTCTCACACATGGTACATATGACAGTTATCTTCAAAATGACCTACAATCTAAGAGAAATTTTAAAATGCAAAAAGAATACAGACAATTTTATGTTACAATATGAAAATTTTCCCCGATTCGTCATTCTTTTCCTTATAAAAACATCCCCAAATAAAAAACTATTTATTATACATCAATCATTGTACGTCATTTCATTAACAATAGCATCTAAAACATTTCCTGAAAATTTTATCAAATTATATTGATATGAAAATTTTATCAAATTATTATGTGAGATATCATGATAACGGTAGAGATTTGTGCTAAAAAACATAATTCTGAGAAAAACGTATTTAAAGTTGGTTGTCACTTCAATTTTGTAGAAGACGATGTTTTTTAAAATAGCTATAACTCTGCTTCTAATTGATGTAGAGTGAAAATCAAAACGGTTTTGAAAAAAGAAAAGATTGAATTACACGATTCTTGCGGAAAATAAAATTGACCAAAATAGTTAAAAAATGACATTTTCAACGTAGGCAGTCACCTTAAATACATACCGAAATGTCTCCGAGTGGCCAAGTGGTTAAGGCATCAACCTGCTACGCCGGGGGCGCGGGTTTGATTCCCGCATAAGACTTGGTTGTATTCTGGGGAACCGGTCAGTCTTCCGCCTGCCCCGTCTAGTAAGGGGAGATGCAACCCATCGTCCATCGCCGGTGTCATCATTTGTTATTAAAAATTCTTCTGTGATTTAGCTAAAATTTTAGTGTGATTTGTCTGCTTCTATTTCCTTGTATTCATATGTACACCGGACTGGGGTGAATTGTCATCATCCCCCAGGGACATTAGCCAAAAAAACATACCGAAATACAACAATGTAAACAATATCCCATGCTGTTGTTTTTATACTCTGGTTTTATTATTACTTGCTTTTGAAAATAAGTTTAGAAGTAAACAAATAATTATACAATGTTAATAATGTAAAGAATTTCAAAGTAAAGCTTTCAAAACGCTTTAAAATACTGGTCAAATACGTTGGGAAGAATAATTTTCCATTACACGAAACACCGTATAATCGGCGCCAAAAATTCCAAGATTGCTGACCTGGCCCCGGAACCTGCACTCTCCCTCGATGTTTAATACAAACATGGTTATTAGCTGATTAACAAAATTTGCGAACATTTTGATTTTGCGATTAATTTAAGTATTTTATGTTAATCCAACAATCATACTCATTTTTACTGTGTTTGTCAACAATTATAAATTATTATAGTTTAAAATTGTTTCTTATTCTTAATTCTATTTTAACTGGTAATCATTGCTTAAATTTGCTTTCCTTTTCTCCGAAAAAATATATTGCATAACGTTAATAATTTTCTCAAAAGTTTGTTAAGTCATCTTTGGCTTCTATGTATGGAACTTGATCCCTTTTTTTCTGGCAAACGAACTTACAATATTGTATACTTAAGAAAAAGTGTTTTCTATCCACTAAACTTCTAAATACCTATATGAATATGTCTTAGAAAAAAATTCGTTCCAGTTCCTAAGTCAACTTAAAAGCTCAGTTAAGATTAGTGCGCTCAAGCACTCTCACGTTGAAATTTTAAAAAGTGCAAGCATCTAAAAAAAGATAATATATAATAGCTTATCGGAAACTGCAGATAATGACTTGTTTCTAATAGGAACTGGGTCGCAGTTCATGTTCTCGATCTAAATAGGAACAAATGAGAAACGATTCAAACAAATAACGGATATAAACATTACCATTTTACACACATTATAGGTGAAAATAAATCCCTTTTACTTTACACTATATCGTTTATTGCAGTATTCTTTATCTAGACCATACGACAACTGAAACACCCCTTATAAATGCCCACCTTAAATTACCTTTCACACCGATTCGAAATCCCTTTAAATCCTAACTGCCATCAAAAGTGACTATCCCCTAGAGGTAAAGCTGTCTTGAGACTTCCTGATAGACAGCATAGCAGCTCATCTTCCGGCCTGCATCTATTATTAGCTTCAAATCCGGGTGAAAGTGGTGTGTCGACACTACACATTAGCCTCTAAAAATATTGCAGGGGTAGTTACGGTCCTAATTTCCCTCTTTTAGAGGCTTTTGTTTCAGACGTCAGTCATCCGCCCAAGCACTCACAGAAAGCAAAAGTTGTATACATTAGAGATAAGTGTATTTTAGCATTTTCATTTGGGATGGTGGAATATGAGGCACAGTTGTTTGTTTATTGTTGAACGCAGATTGCTTCCTCAACTCGTGTCTTTCTTGGGTTACTGAAAGGATAAAAAGCAAAAGATTGTCAAGACCATAATAATAATAATAATTTTTGTTTTCATTTCAGTTTTGTTTTCGACGTTAGATGAATTTTTTTTCCACCCGTGTTTGTAGAAAGCTGAACGTTTGACCTTAGCGTTTATTTTAATTAAGCATTTTCATTTGGGTTGGGGGAATATCACGCATCCGAACTGCAGTTGTTTGTTTGCTGTTGAACTTATATTGCTTCCCCCATCTCTCCTCTTTTTATTTCTTGACAGCTAGAAAGGATGAAAGCAAAAGTCCGCCAGATCCGTCATAATGAATTTTAATGCTTTTTATTTTCAATATTGTTTGCTACGTCAGGTGAATTTATCCACCCTATCATTGGTAGGAAAGTGAAAATTTGACATAAGCGTTTAGCTTAATTAGGCGTTTTAGTTTGGGATGAGGGACGAAGTTGGATTTTGTGTGTTCATTTGTATAGAGTTGGCTTCTTCTTCGTCTCTCCTAATTTTCTTGTTTGATTTGCAGAGGGGGTTGAAAGCAGAGTCGTTAAATCCGTTATAATGCGTTTTATTGTTTTTGATCCCAATTTTCTTTTTCTAAAAACTAATTTAATTTTTTAGCTTCAGATGATTTATTCTCTTTTACACTTAGGTAATTACAGAGGCTGTTCGCACATTTTTTAGACGATTTTGGTAAGAGGTGATAAAAAATCGCTTGCTGCAAAAGAAATAATTGTAATTGTACTATGTTTTTAAAAGTCAAAATTATCGTCTGCGGCTTGAAAGTTTTGTTGCTGGTTTTTCTTATAATGGCAAGTTAAAAATAAAGAGAGTAGAAAAAAATGTCAAGATTAACTCCAAATACTATCAGGAACATATTTTATCGCCAATTTTTCTGAATGAAATACCATCGCTTTACCCACAGTGCCATCAATCTGTGAGACTCCATCAGGACAAAGCTAGCAGTCACACATCAAAATCCACTGTAAATTTCCTAAAAGAAATGGAACAAAAAACTGGTATCAAGGCCATACCCTTCACTGATATCCCTACTAAATCTCCCGATGTATCACCTATGGATTTTTGTGCTTTCGGACTTTTAAAATCTGCATTATCCAAACGTCGTCCCAAAACCCTTACAGGACTCTGGAAAGCTGTTCAGGAGGAATGGGATAGAATACCTCTTCTGATACTTCAAAAGACATTATTATCCTGGAAATTGCGGTGTCGAAAGATAGTTCAGAATAAGGAATGTCAAATAGAACATTTAAAGCACAAGAATTTTATGTAATTTAGTTTTGTGAATACAATATACATCGTCTAAAAAATGTGTGAACAGCCTCTGTACTCGAGTAATAAGCTAAATTTACCTTCCTATTTTGGTCAATTATAACTATTTAGTATTTTATAAAATTAATAACGATTTTACCATTTTTTAAATACTATAATGCTGAAAAATTGATTGTAACATTTATAAAAATTTGACTTTAAACTGAAAAATAAAAGATATTACTATACAGTCAGCTTTTCAAGAGTAAAAATTTCCGTGTAGTAATGAAAGATACTATGCAAGGGAGCATAGATGCAGTGCAAAACTTAAACGTTTTTCTTATAACTCATATAGTATATATAGACAAATGTCACCTTAAAATTTCTTAGATTATTATTAAATTTTACAGAACACATATATACTGTTATGATACCTATATACTATATACCACTCTTCATATACGTATGTTAGCAGAGGATAAAAAGCAGAACAAAACAGAGGATTTAAAATATTTTGGCCGACCTGATAAAGTTATTAATGCATTGCTTCTGTAATATTCTTCAGCATTTACCATTTCAATAGTACACCATTTAACTATGCTATTTTATACTCTGAAAACAGTCAAAAAAGGCTTTAAATCAGCTTATATACAATTATTTGCAGCCGAATCATCATAAAGCATTTTTAATTTAAGTTTTGGTTATAAAACAGGAAATCAAAGATAAACATATTACACTATTTTCTGAAAATTTTAAGTATACAAAACTCCTTAAATGTATATGCCTAGAATTTTGCTTTATTGGCCATTAACCTTAATACTTTTTATGAGCATTCTTAAGAAAATGTGTCGTTCATTCATAAAATGTCATCACACACAAACGGTAGCCATTACATGAGTGAGTGAAACAAAAGTACAATGTTTCTAATGATATATTTGTACTTTTGCTTGACTTACTTGTGGAGACTACTGACAACGCCTCTCAAGTGATTGAAAACATACTTCTTCTCGTCCACTGTGTTAGGTCTAAAGTCCAATAAACCGTTTGTATTTAAAGTGATTGGCTACAATTCCAAGCATGTGCTCAGACTGAGACTCCGATAGGTTTGTTTGTTGTTTTATTTACATTTCTGCTATTTGTATTTATTATATATATATATATATATATATATATATATATATATATATATATATATATATATATGTACGTATGTATAGGATATATATAGGTATGGTACATTCGGTAAGCAAATGATCCGTGATCAATTTTCCAGGATAAAGTTAAACAATTTAAAAGTTTCAAGCATATTACTAGGAATATAATTAACTATAAAAAAATGTAAAAGTATAAATTTTCGATGTATTGAACGATGTTTCAATTGAAAAATCTATTTACTTTTATCACTGATATAATAAATTATAAGGAACTCGTTTCGGATATGTATCACACCTGTTTTTAAAATAAGCAATGATGAATAAGAAATCATAAATGCATAATTTCCTAGAAAACATTGATATTATACTTACACTCTAGTATACGAGATGCCCTCCACAGTAAAGAATTTACGAATTAAGAACAAACACGTAATAATATAGAAATAGTCATAAATATCATAATGGATTCCAAATTAAACTCTGCGGAATTTCTTATGGTATATATGTATACATGGGTATATATATGTTTATTTATTTAAATATTACTCAGTCAGCATATAATTCCATAAAGCAATAAGTACGGGCTATGGAGGTTCTTTTTCAAGTGTTAAATAAAACTATTTAAAAGTGTATGTCTGAGTCCTGAGTTTCAAACAGTATCAAAATCAATAAATACACTGTAGGACTGCCACTCAATGTTGACCCTAGGTTAGAAGTTGCATAAATTATTAAATACTTCATAGGATATGCAGAAGCCGTATATGCTTCATACATAAGTCACCATTGCTAACGAGAGAGTTGTTTGCACAGCACCGTCTAAGATTTCCACACCTTTAATTTCTAAGTAGTAAACTCATTTTCTGATATCGTATGATTTCCGTGCTTGGATAAAAGTTTGATCGTAGGGGATTTAAGATGGAGGAAAAAAATAATAAAGAAATAGCGTCACATAAGATGAAAAGCATGAGGTACAATTCAGGAGGTCAGTGATACACGCAAAGTGATTCCGATAAATGAAGTCCATCAAAATTGTGGCTTGCTGTCGTGACATAATTATTTATCTAATGAGAAGACGCTTCACTGATATGCCAAGGAAATCCCGTATAACTTGCCACGGAGCTCTTCAGTTCATGAGAAGAAAAATAAGCATTTGGAAATCATTACAAGAAATTGTTGCGAAAATTCATATGTTTCAGAACCGTTCATGTGAAACGTATAATTAATGACAATCGATTTTAGAAACCTGCTGGGGAACACCGGGACGTAGCGGCACCGCATGAGAAAATTCCGTTTATACACAAATTCAAAAATCACGAACTACTCTCTAGAAAAAATACTTGAATTATCGATTTGAATATTTATACTGATACAAAACGCTTCTGACCAAGGCACTTAAACTGAAGCAACAGTGATAAATAAAAAGTGAAAAAGCTGTGATTCAACCTCTTGACTGTTTATGAAGATTGATTAAAATTCTCGTCAGAAGTCAATATGTAAATTGGTCAATAAGTGCTTGTTGCGGTCGAGGTCAGTAGTATGAATGTTTGCAGTGTGGGTGGTAATTACTTACTAACATAACAGGTGAGGCGATTCATCAAAAGTGCATAGAATGTTGTGCCAGAATTCATTAGTTTGAAAGAATTGGAAGAACTAGTGAAGCATTAATGTTCGGAAAAACTCGTTTTGTAACAAAAAGCATGAATGACAGCCAAAACCGTCAGTGTAAAATATCATATTAAATAAATTAATTTTACCAGTTTTTATTGCTTTCTCTTATATTTTATTTTACAAGCTTGTTAGGCTCCTTGCAGGTTAAAGCTTATCTGGAGCAGCTGATTTATTATTGACTTTGGCCTTAAAAATGTAATTTAACAATGAACTTTCTCTTAACGCTTGATTATTCGAAAGTGGATTATTAATTAAGAAAATTATTCGAGTACCACGAAAATGGTTACAAATTACCCATAAGAATTCCATCGTGAATAAACGGGCATAACTTATTTTTTCCGAAGGAAAACTAAAAAGTATACAGGATGTCCGGCCTAAAAGTATCCAAAAGTTATGACTTATTTTTACGGAACTACAAATTAGAATTAAAAAAATATATTTAAATAGAAAGAAAATATCACCCAGTTTAAATATCAATCATATATTACGATCAAAGTATCATAGATTTCGATGTGTGCACCTTTTGTAGCACGACTAACATCTAAATGGTAATCCAGTTCTCTCCAAGTGTTTCGTAGCACATCAGAAGTTCTTAATACTGTTTTGCTTGGGTATTCATTAAATACGTTGTGTATAAACAAAAAATTTAAACTATGGAGGAGTTGAAGAGGCGTATCATTCAAGAAATTCGTGTAACAACTCCTGATATGCTACGAAACTCTTGGAAATAATTGGATCACCATTTAGACGTTTGTCGTGCTACAAAAGGTGCACACATCGAAATCTATGATACTATGATCGAAATATATGATTGCTATTAAAATTTTATGATATTCTTTCTATTTAAACTTTAAAATAATAATTCTAATGGGTAGTTCCGTAAAAATAAGCCATAACATTTGGATACTTTTAGCCCGGATACCCTGTATTTTTCATTACAGTTTTAATTAACTGTTTAAATTACTATATGTAGTTCATTTAAAACTAATGGTTCATTTTTCGTAGTATACGGGACCATTTTGGATTATCTGTGTTTTCCGACTTTTGGGGTACACTCGTGCCATTAATGAACACGGGTAATTGTGACTTCAGTGTACTCTCATTTTTATCCACAAAATATATCTATGTTGTGAAGCATCCACAATTTTGCCTCCTGCCAACAGTATCGCCATTTTCTTTTTTCGTCAACACATCTGTGGGTCATAAAACGGCGATATTGGAAAAAAGGGGCCTGTCCTGCACCTGCACCAAGTTCCAAGAAACATCGCACCCCAAAATTCCTTTGGATGGGAGGAAGAAAATTCCAGGAAAGACTCAAGGGGCATCCAATTTTCGCGGAAATAAAAATGCCACCGGAGTCAACGGTGGGGATGTCGTATTATCGTGCCCACGAATAAAATACTCAGAACGACAATAAATTTTCGTGAGAGACCAGTCTGGGGAGGGTCCAAAACCAAAAAAGGGGAAAAATGAACCCCGAGTTTTTTAGAGAATCGATGACGAGAGCTGATTCAGAGGGTCAGAGATTGTGTGGCGAGCTGGGAAAAAAGACCTGGAACGGCTGCGCGATGACCAGGAGAGGAGAGATGCGCCCCCGCTAAACCCCCGACGAGACGAGATACCGCCCGCGCCGAGCCTGCGGCCTCTACCGGTAGAAGTGCCCCTGCCTCACCGTGCCATGCCCCGCTGCCTCCTCAAAGACCCCCAGGTTGTTCATTTCTCCCCTTTCAAATAGTGCTGGTGTTTTAATCAATTTTGATAAATTGAACTTTATTTTGATCGACCCGTAATGGTTCTTCCACAGGAAGCGGATACAACATGGCCTAATTCTTATACATGATGTATATTTATCCAAGATCTTCATTTATAATATGTAAACTAACCTTTGTATAATATTGTAAAATAAATGTTCTTATTTTATTTATAAACGTATCATTACCTTTGGAGTTCACCTCCCAATTTTACACAACGCAATGGGGTATCTCTGGTACCTGTCAAATAATGATCAGTAGTCATTAATAAGTTGTGGCAAGGACTTTAACAATTTGAAGATGGAGATATACCCAGTTATTAATATGGCTACCTATGGCCATAGCTTGTTATTCTGAAAAAAAAGAAGGAGAAAGCGTGACAGAAACTAGTCAAAGATGGTTGATGCACATCAGGATTTTTTATTTATTTAGACTATTGAAAAAAAAGAAGGTTGCTTAAGGCCATGACAAAAAATGATGAAGGCATCTAAGCAGCATCCGGAGGGCGACGATGTCTCGGCACGTAGACCCTGGTAACTGGAATTGGAGTGCCGCTAATACGTTCCTTTCCCATCATGATAGCTGCGTCCGACCCTGCTGGTGGTGAAAAATCGGTCTATGTTCGCAATCAAAATTCCCTCTCCAGTCCTGGCTTTGTCACGTGATGTTGATGAGCAAAACATCTGGATATTGGCGACTTGCGCTCGCCAACTATAGTTCCGCCAACGCTGTGGTAACAATGGTTAGGACATTTTGTGGGCATTTTGTGTGTCGTGAGGGGAAGGCGAAAATTATGTAAAATGGAACAACGCAGGAAATGTCTCATCTGCAACCCTTTTCTGGAATTCGTATTAGAGTGATATTGGTTGTTATGCAGGGACAAAAATTGAGTTTTCTGTGAAACTTTTTCTGACAGACAGGGGAACTATCTAAATTTAGATAATGAACCCAAGCAAGGGTAACATCCCCTTATGGCGTTTGTATCAAGGTGACAATAATATATTTTATAGAAGTATTATAAAAGCGTAAAAGCGTTACGACAGTACCCCTGATAACAATCTATTGCCATGTAATTTTCCATGTTGGTTACTATAGGGCAGCGTTTCTCAACCTGAGGGCCGCGATTCCCGGGGTGGTGGTTGCGGTGACATGTAAGGGGGGGGGGGGTCGCGAAAGGTTGCTATCATGGCAGCTTAATAGATTTAGCTTCTTGCTCGTGCAGTTATTTATTATTACTGTTATTAAGTTTGGGTCTCTGGGATCACGAAGTGATCATTTTATTTTTCTTACCTTTGAAAGTGGGTCAATGGGCTAAAAAGGTTGAGAACCAGGTAGGCTGTAGGGTTTTGATTGGAAAACCAGGAAAGACGAATAATTTTATAAGGACCTTTTAATCCATAAAATAGGATTTTATATAACTTATTTCTAGTAATTTTTGCACTATTTAATGAAAATATCTATTAAACCTAAAGGATTGTTGAGTTATCTTTTGTAAATAAGTGTTTTATATTAAGTTAATTCTGAGTCATGTATACATCGTCTTTCTGTCGCTCTGGCACTAAAATGTGAGATGTGGTACTGAAAATTATGATGCTTTGGAAAGATGAAGGTGGAGCCACATTTAATACTCTGGCGTGGCATTACAAATGGCCATAACTTGTTATTCTGAAAAAAATACAAAAAGAATGTGACAATAACAAGTCGATTTTTAAAATGAAGTACCTCATAATTTATTTTAAATTAAACTAGATGGGGCTTAGGGCCGGTTACATTAGGTTACATCGTTGGGTTATCTCCATATCAGCCATGAAGGATCAGGAGGCCGGGATCGAATCGCCGATATTTGCCGGAGAACTTTCGGCCTGGGCGTCGGAATCTAGAATGGTAGAAACATCCTTAGTTGGCAGGGACTAGTTTCTGCAATTCAAACTTCGCTCCTGTGCTGGCCCCGTCACGTGACGTGAAGAGGAAAGCATCTGGAACTTGGCGAAACAGCGGTCGCCAGCAGGCTCCGCCAAAGCTATAAGACAAAGGGTTATTTTGTGTGTTCTACGAGGGGAAGGGGATAAATGGAGAATCTTTTCGCCAAGCGTTAGGCAACCCCTTTTAAGGGATTAACATTGGTATTTTCTGTTTCCGCTGATAAGCGATGAATGCTGATAACGTGACCAAAAGGGTGCACATTTTTTCAGAAAGAAGTGAATGTCTGGGGGACTATATACCCCTGGAAAATTATTGAGGGAACAGCTCCCTAATGCGTTTAAGTATTCGAATGGCAAAACAGGCTTTAATAGTAATATTGTAGCAAAAGTTAATAAGCGTTTCAAAACGTTACGACATTCACCCCCGCAGACACACAAAAAAAGTAGGGAACACATGATTACCAACCAAAAAAAAAATGGCGTAACGCCAAAAAGTTATATCTATGTACCGATGCATAATCAAAACAAACAATTTACCACCTAAGTGGAGCAAAAGTGGCCAACAAACTGGACAACATTTCCCCTAAAAATATTTAATGCAGTGGTTAAATGTATCTATATATATAGCATATGATAAGCAAGTAATAAAATAACATAAAAATAAATACACTGGTATCTATCATATTATAGCATATGATAAGCAAGTAATAAAATAACATAAAATAAATACACTGGTATCTATCATATTATAGCACTGGAACACATTGAATAACACTTGAATCAGGGTGAATGAGGATGAGGATTTTATGATGTTGAGGTACTTGACAAACACCACTGCTTTGAGTGGTGAGTAGCTCCTATGTGAGGAGAACTACAAAAGAAAAAAATGAAGAGTAGCTCGCTAGGATGACTACCTTACGTAAATTTTTTAATGCCACTACTTTAAGTGGCCTTACATCGTAACAGTGCAGTTGCTCCTGGGATGACAACATGCACATCAATTTGGCCAAAGAAAAAGTTTAATAAACTAGGGTCTCCTTCAAAAGGCAAGATATTTAACAGCATAGATTGATTAGGTGCCATGGTTAAAAATTAAACTAAGTACACAAGTTGAGTTCCAAAGAAATATAATATATATCAATATGTATATCTAGTGAAATGAACGAAAAAAATGAAAAAGAATTGTGCAATCATAAAAATATAGATATACGCAAAAAAAAGCAAAATTATGAAAATTCATATATATATATATATATGCACATTTGATATCTAAAGCAAATTATGAATATTTTTCAAAATAATAATTGTATCAAATTATCACTACCTAATTGTCAAATGATGAGAGCCATTGGAAAAATTACAAGTAATAGGATATGCATTATCAAATTTATGAGTTAACGTTAAATTGCCAGACTCAAATAAAAAAGAAAAAGATTACACAGACCTTGGTTGACTGGTGGTCACGGCCCAATTGTGGCACTAAAATGTGAGATGTGGTACTAAAAATTATGATGCATTGGAAAGATGAAGGTGGAGCCACATTTAATACTCTGGCGTGGCATTACAAATAGCCATAACTTGTTATTCTGAAAAAAAAATTACAAAAAGAATGTGACAATAACAAGTCGATTTTTAAAATGAAGTATCTCATAATTTATTTTAAATTATACTAGATGGGGCTTAGGGCCGGTTACATTAGGTTACATCGTTGGGTTATCTCCATATCAGCCATGAAGGATCAGGAGGCCGGGATCGAATCGCCGATATTTGCCGGAGAACTTTCGGCCTGGGCGTCGGAATCTAGAATGGTAGAAACATCCTTAGTTGGCAGGGACTAGTTTCTGCAATTCAAACTTCGCTCCTGTACTGGCCCCGTCACGTGACGTGAAGAGGAAAACATCTGGAACTTGGCGAAACAGCGGTCGCCAGCAGGCTCCTCCAAAGCTATAAGACAAAGGGTTATTTTGTGTGTTCTACGAGGGGAAGGGGATAAAGGGAGAATCTTTTCGCCAAGCGTTAGGCAACCCCTTTTAAGGGATTAACATTGGTATTTTCTGTTTCCGCTGATAAGCGATGAATGCTGAAACGTGACCAAATGGGTGCACATATTTTGAGAAAGAAGTGAATGTCTGGGGGACTATATACCCCTGGAAAATTATTGAGGGAACAGCTCCCTAATGCGTTTAAGTATTGGAATGGCAAAACAGGCTTTAATAGTAATATTGTAGCAAAAGTTAATAAGCGTTTCAAAACGTTACGACAGTCGCATACTTTGTTTTTTTTTCCATTTAAAAAAATTACGCGCGGATTATATGTTTGTGGTTATTGATCTGGGAGTTTAGATTAAACTAATTGTTATTAGTTTAATCTAAACTTTTAATTAAAAACCGCCATGTTCGACCTTTAAAAACACGTTTTTGATAAATATAGTTTTGATTCAGGTTTACACATTTTCTATCATTTATACATAGGAAAATGGTTTCTCTGTACCTTTTTGTGCGATTTAAAGTCTGCGCCATAAACATACACACACAATCTTAACGTTCCCAATAAAATTTAAAATAAATATGTGTTCAGAACCCTTTTTATTTTACGAATGTTATTATTATATGAATGCAAAAAAATGTATCATAAATTAATATGTAGCCATTTGTAGTAGAATAAACATACAATTGTTACATACTGATTGTTAAAATTTCACATCAAAATTGCAGCATGATATTAGCAAATTGTTCATCGGGAAGTGGATTTTTATAAGAACAAATATCTTCATCAGTAACAAGAGAAAGTTTCCGCTCGTAAGAAATTTTTGTTTCTGCCGTATTATGACCGGCTGAATTATGCTCTGAAGAACACGACCAAGAAAATACCGAAAGACGTTTGTTGCTTGATTATATAAGGTATAAATTATTAACACAACTAAGTTCAGTCTCATTAATTAATTTTATGCATTTTTGGGCATATTTACTTCTTTAAGGTGTGCACAGAAGTTTAACGGAGTTTCAAATGTTTTTCACTATAGGCAGGAAACTGACGAGAATAAGGCTTTACCACCAACAGTGTGAAGTAAGATAGAGTACGAAAAATTGTTGCATCCTGATATTTTTCATCAAGAATATCAATGGTGTGAAGAATAAGTAACAAAGACATTTACTGCCCAATGAAGATGCTCCTGAGAAGGGCAATGTGTATATTGTATTTATATGCAAATAACATAAACAAGAAGAACACTGTTTATTTTTTTTATGGTGTTTCTGTATGCTGGTAAGCCAGTTTCGTTTACTCTGTATACATTTGAAACTTTACTGAAGACATTCATCGCCACTAAATATCGTCTGGAAAGTCATTTGCATTTGTCCATTGTATTTATAAATCTATCATACATGAGGCATGGGGGTTTTGATTTCACGGTGTAGCTAGTACAAAGTAACTACATAGTCCTCTATTGACAAAGGGTTATGGTACATAAACAAAAATTTCCAAATTAAAAATTTTGAGAAAAATGTAGCATCTCAAATTAGAAACAAAAATATGCGTAACCTCTCATTGAAATCCATAGCTAATTAGATACTGCACATGAAGTTATTTCTGGGAAAATTTCATGTCCCTATCACAGCTGAAAATTCATGTCTTAGCACGCAAAAAAACAGTTCGAGCTGTGAGTAAAATATACGTCTAAGCACAGATTGTGCAAGAGCATCAAAATAATAAAGCAAAGCCGGAAAGAGAAAATGTGTGAGCCGGAATCACACTTGGGACAAACGCTAGGAGCAAACCGTGACAAACTAAACTTAATCCCATACTAACCACAAATAATACACGAACCATACCTTGACAATAGGAGCCACTAAATAGAAGACGAGAGATTTTTGCAGTGTATACAAAGGTTGCTTTGCATAGGATTAAACTACACGAAATGCACTCTCGAGGGAAACGTAACTAATGCAAAAGTAATAATGCTTTAGCATTCCCAGATGCAGTGGACCAATATTTCACCCTCATTATAAGCATATCCAGGTATATCTTGTAAGGCGCTTATTCCTTTCCATTGTGGGCAAGATTCATTGGAAATTATGTGTAATCAGAAAAATTTAGAGGAATTCCGATTTTTACATTGTTTTGCTCCTAGCTTTTACAAGAGCTCTTAGAAGACCGTCGTATTAATATCTATCTTTTGGGCCACATTTAGCTGAAACTACGAATCTTTACATTTTCGACTCTAGTTGCTGAGGATAAGTCATTTGTTTCGCTGAAAAATTGCTTCGTTGAAGATACTGTAACAGGGGTTCTACCGCAGCTGGGTTTTTGCAATAACATTGCCGCTGAATTCATTTGAGACAAAAAAAAAAAATTCTTCAGCTGTTTACTATTTTTTAAAACGAAGGACTTTCTCCTCTTAGAGTCGAAAATGCAAAGATTCGTATTTTCAGATAAATGTGGCCCAAAATATAAATATTAAAATGACGGTCTCGTAGGATCACTTACATAAATAAATGAGTTAGTCTGTATTCATATAAGTGCCGAGTTATATATTAAAAAATTAAAATTATATTCCAGAAAGTTTTAAATTTAAATATTTTGAAAATTGGATTATAGTTATCTAAAAAATTAAGTAATATATTTGTGAATTAATTCTAATTTTACTGAAAATATTTAGTTCGGTAGTCTTAGAAACACCCTTCATCTCTGATGGATGTCATTTGCAAAATTTATTTCAAATAAATTTAATTTTAAAGCTTACAAATTATTAACACCATGCTGCTTTCTAGTACTAATAGTTTAAGCTATTATTTCATCTTATCACAATAGGATTGTAAGACTCTAAAACATTGAATATAATTCATATCGTACACCAAAGTGATGTATTAAATCTTCTTAGTAATAGTTTGTAAATATTTAAGGTAATGAAAAGTTTTTAATATAATTAAGTTAATTTTCCTATCACAATTTATTGAATTACAGAGCTGAAATTTTTAGACTTTACCTAAAACAGTTGATTTACTTAATTTAATAGGAGGAATAAAATCATTCTATCTGCCTACCCCAAAAACTTTCCCATTATGAAATTATTCCTCTATAGCTCTGTATTCTATCAAATATAATCTTTAAATCTGTTTTAAATGTGATAGTTTACAGTTCTGAAATCCTCTTGAAATGTCATCCTTAAATATATCAGTTTAGATGTCGACTTTAATTATTTCTTGTTTTATCGTGCTTGCTAAGATACTGGGGAATATGTTCTTTACATAGTAAAAGATTTTAAGCTGAAGTCTGTGCACCACACAATGAGTAAGCATTTTACATGCAGATGCAATTAACGGGACACGTGCGTTTTTAAGTCCAAGAGTCTCAGCAAACATAACCTTATTTTCAATCATCAGTAGTTACTAAAATTATTTATTCAGAAATAGGAAAATTTTACTGTGAGTTAAACACTCTTTCTTCTTTATAAATATGGCTCTCATTTTTTTCTACGTTAAAGATAAATATTTTAATTTTCTAAAACTTCAACCATTGTTTTTTTCATTGTTATGTCATGCGTGCAGACTTGTTCGTAAATTAATGAATATACATATTTTTTTAGTTTTAAAATTATGCTGTCTACATATCTTTAAAAGGAATTACTACTTTGAAATCAAAATTCTTAGTTCTTCACAGAAAAAAAAAGTTTAAACTTTTTTTTTTATTTCGAAAAAAATTTTAATAAATTTTACTGCAGTAAATTTTTTTATGGCAGGAATGACATAATTTATATTGCCAGTGTATAAAATTTCATGGTATTCTAGCCTATCGTTTTGGTAATATCATGTGCGCAATGACATAAGAATGAAAAAAACAATGGTTAAAATTCTAAACAATTAAAAAATTTCTCTTCAAGCTAGAAACAAACTGAGAGCCATATTTATAAATAAGAAAGAGTGTTTAACTCACAGTAAAATTTTCATATTTCTCAATAAATTGTTTTAATAACTACTGATGATTGAAAATAGGGATATGTTTGTCGAGTCTCCTGGCTTTTAAAAGGTATGTGTCCCCTAATCTAACAGTTACATCTATCTAAGGCAGTGCTCCCCAACCTTTTTATCGCTGCGGACGGGTCAACGTTTGATAATTTTACCGCGGCCCGCTGAGTGGGGGGGGGGGGGGGGCGTTGATTGTTTATATTTTAGATTGCTTTGATTTAATAATTTTAATTTAATTGTATTTAAACATGCCTTCAAAATAAAATGCACTTACACCAGAAAATGAATATAAAATGATTTAACATTTTAACTCACTAGAACGCTAGATCAATGAGAACCCTGAGCTTGTTTCTTTGCAACGAAACGGTTCCATCTGCGGGTAATATGAGACAATGACACCCGAAGTGTGTTGCTTATGTCCAGTTTATTCCGTTGTTTTGCTTTGGCTGCTGTCACTGCAGAAAACCCCGCTTCACACAGATAGGTTGTCGGAAATGGCAATAGGGATTTAAGTGCTGTGATTTTGATGTATAAATGACGTTATGTTTATTGTTCAATAAAAAACTCGTTTTATTTATTTATTTGTTTCTTTTTTTTCTTTCAGGAAAGCGCATTTATTTTCAATTTTATGACTGCAATTTTAATTAATAATTTTGAAATGTTTAATAAACAATAAACTAATTTAAAATAGTTACAAGATGTCTTCTGTTACAAAGGTATAAATTAGCACAAACCCGAGAGAAATACACCACAGTAAATAAAATGGAAATAATTTAATGTTCCTTGGGCGGCCCGGTACCATTTGATTCACGGATCAGTACCGGTCCGCGGCCCGGGGGTTGGGGACCACTGATCTAAGGCAGTGGTTCCCAACCGGAGGTCCGCGGACCATAGATGGTCTGCGAGAGCCTCGGGAGTGGTCCGCCACCACATATAAAAAAGTTGCTAAATAAATGGGGATTTTGAAAGTAATGTTCATTGAACTAAATAGGCGGAATATATCGGCTGATTATCAGGTGTTGAAATAAAATTTCTTAAAAGTTTAACATAATTATTGTAGAATTAGAATATGATACGTTAGAATGTGAGTACGTTAATCCTGTATCCTTTTTGCCTGAGGAATATTCTATACCCTCCATACCCCCCGGAATGTTCCCGCCCCTCAAGTCGGTGTGTGTGGGGGGAGAGGGGGTCTGAACATGGTTCAATTTCTGGCTTAGTATTCCGCAGACTTCTGCGGGTTGGAAACCACTGATTTAATGTGACTGCCTACGTTTAAAATGTCATTTTTTGACTTGTTTGGTCAATTTTATTTTTTGTAAGAATCATGTAAATCAGTCTTTTCTCTTTTCAAAACTGTTTTGATTTTTATTCTACATCAATTAGAAGCAGAGTTATAGCTATTTAAAAAAATATTGTCTGCTACAAAATTGAAGTGACAAATGACTTTAATTGCGTTTTTCTCAGAATTATGTTTTTTAGCACAAATCTCTACCGTTATCATGATATCTCACACAATAATGCACATAATTTGATAAACTTTTTAGGAAATGTTTTAGATGCTATTGTCAATGAAATGACGTACAATAATTCATGTATAATGAATACTTTTTTATATGGGGCTGTTGTTATAAGGAAAAGAATGGCGAATCGGGGAAAATTTTCATATTGGAACATAAAATTGTCTGTATTTTTGAATTTTAAAATTTCTTTTAGATTGTATGACATTTTGAAGATAACTGTCATATTTATCATGTGTGAGAAGGAAATTAAAATACTAGCATTAAAATTTTGTGCAGAGTGATAGGTGTTTTGGATAAATTTCATTAAAAATTACTTCAAATTGATCAATTTATAAAAAAGCATGATATTTACAGGTAAGTTTTTGTTCATTTTTTAATTTTTAAGTGCTATTTTACGATAAAAGACCAAAAAATCCTTTAAAAAATCTTTTTTTAATTGGCTCCGAACATAGGCTTAGTAAAATTTATGAATAATGTGGAATTAAATAAATAGAATAAATAGTGAAATATTGAATTATTTTCTTCATCAGTAATTTCGAGAGGACATAACTTATATTCATTGCTACTTAAACTGACGTACAGAAGTCAAAGGTATCGGTGCATCCGTGATGTATGACGCTTCCAGACAACCTGTTCTACAGGAGCAAAAGTTTTATGGATCTCTACCGAAATTTGGTAGTAGGCGAAATACCTGAGTCATCATTTTTCTCAGTTTCTGCGATTAATTAAGGAAGAGAAGAAGTATGTATCCCAGATATTTCAAGTCAAAAATGGAGGTAATTAATAATTGTTTCAGGTGAAGACGATTATTTATATGAAGAAAATATTACTGACGGGAGTATTTATCTTTATGTACGTTCTGAAACGACGCAGATAATAAACTAAAATGGTTGTGAAATAAGTATTGATGTTTAATTACGAAGTCTTGAGAAAAGTTTCGTTTAATTATTTCCTACTTTCATCAGAAACTGGAAAAATTGCAAAACTGTTTAACAACATTTTAATGAAAATTTGTTTTCTGACCTTAAGGCCAATTGGTTAAGTGGATTTGGTAATATCTTAAACAGTATACAGTATTAAGTCGCCAAAAAAATTTGAAAAGAGTCTAATTCATACTAATTCACAAATAAATGCAACGTCAGATAAAGTGAAATCATAACGTTTAAAATTATATATGAATAAATTCCTAATGGGATAACTTTGAAGATTTTATCTTCAATACATTTAATGCTGGAATCAGATTACACAAGTAACTATGCACATATTAAACACGTACATAGTTTAATTTTAGTTCTTAAAAATGAATTATTGTCTTCGTACTATAAATGCATAGTCTACTATTAAAGTTTCAGTCTTCCTTTAATCAAATGTTTAAAAATATTAAATTAAAACTATAATAATAAAGAATATGAAATCGTATTGTAACTTATCAATTTAACAATTTACAATTTTTTTCATATAGAAATTTTATTGATGATTTATTAGTGTATAGTAAAAACATTTGAAGTTCTTGAATATGAATTTGAGCAGTTGGTTAGTGATTGCTTTAAGTTGCTATAGGAAGTTGATTTTTGCAATAATTTTGAAACGAGTTAAATTTGCTAAAAGGAAGTGTCTTTATTTGATCGCGGTTTTCTTGGTCATGCAAGTTCCAAATGTTTAAATGAGTAATTTTGTACATGTCTGTTTTCCAGAAGGAGATTTTATTTTTATAAAATTAAGGAGAGTATTAGTGTTTTTAACATTAAAGTGAATGTATTCTTTAGCACATATAGACAAAAGGAAATATACGTTGCATCAAATGTAAATTCATCTGCTCAGTTTACATAGTATGAAAGAATATAATTTTAAGACCAATTTTCAATGTTTTCTTATTTTAGAATGTTACGCTGAAACTGTACGTATGAAAGGACGGATGTTATGATTTTACAACATTTTACAAAAGATTTGTGAAATAATTATTTCTTACGAAATTAGAATTAATTTAGATTTTTTAAGAGTTAATCTATGTGCATAATCTTAATTTTTTTTTTACATTTCACTTATTACGAGTTAGTCGTAGGTTTGTATTTTTGAGCTTTTAAATGAATTAACAGCAATATACCGGGTGGTTATAATTAAACTTCCCCAATAAACTTACATCCTACAGCTCAAACGGGTGAACCTATGACGTGGACCAATGTCTACTAAAGGTATCCGAGCCATGATTAAGAGATTTGAAGAAACGGGGCAATTAGGACTTCAACCTGGAAGAGACCGTAAGCGTGTCACACCGGTACTTGTTGATGCCGTCAAGACAGCTGTTGACGCACAGTCACAGACATCAGAGTTTGGGAGCAGTAGCGCGCGTGCAGTTTCTCGACAGACAGGCTATTCTTACAGCACCGTCCGAAAAGTACTCAGAAACATAATGCACTACTTCCCATACAATATCCGCCATACCTAGGAGCTGCTTGATAGGGACAAGCCACAACGTCTCTCATTCGCAGTCAGTTTTCTCAACAGAATGACTGTTGATCTGTCTTGGCCTTGGAATATTCTGTGGAGCGACGAGGCTCATTTCTACCTCAATGGACAGTCAACACAGAAAATTGCCGCATTTTGGCTAAGGAAAATCCGCGGATCCAGACTGAATTTCCCCTGCAGTCTCCAAAGGTCACTGTCTGGTGTGGATTCACGGCGACATTCATCCTTGGGCCATTCTTGTTTGAGGAAATTGATGAACGTGGGACTGTCACATGTTCCGTTACGGGCCGTCGGTACCATGACATGCTGCAGACGTTTGTTGTGTCGCAAATACAGCAAAGGTGGGTCCTTACATCGACCATTTTCATCCAGGATGGTGCGCCCCCACATATCCATGGGTCCGTGAAGGTGTTATTGCTCCAACACTTCACAGAGGAACGTGTTATTAGTCGCTCCTTTCCTAATCCATGGCCACCACGTACACCAGATCTAACTCCGTGCGATTTCTTATTATGGGGCTATTTAAAAAGTCTGGTGTATCGTGGAGGTTTTGCGACGTTGAATAACTTAAAGAACTCCATAACGCTTTATGTATGAAGCCTCACAACTGATCAGTTACGATCTGCTGTTGAACACACTGTCCATCGACTTGAAATTTTGCAGGGGAATGAAGGTGGTCAAGTGGAGCAGCTTTCCCTACATCGTCCTGGACACGATTAACAACTGCTCCTCTTGTGCAATTTCGTCCTAATCTGTTCTTGTTTCTGCAAACTGAACTGTTTTTGTTTCTCCCTTACCTTTACTTAATGTGGTTTGATGACAAGGTGATCAGAAACTGGTCAATAAATGTTAATATTGTTTCTGTATTCCGATTTGGTCGTTTATTGTGTTAAATTTCATGTTTTTTCCGAAAAGGCGCCCTGTGGTGGACATTTTGGAACTAATTTTTTTTTTTTGAAATTCCGTGAGCGCATCTCGTGTATAGCCCATATACAAAATTTTGTTGCATTCCGTTCACCCGTTTGCGCTGTACGATGCCGTTTATAGGGGGAGTTTGATTATAACCACCCGGTATATTTGCAGATGGTTAAAAACATCTGTTGGAGGAATTTAGTATTTTATCACATGTTTTACGAAGTTTATAAGAATCAGATTTTATTTTAAATGTTTTCTTGCTTTAAAGCATATGAATAATATTTATATTAAGCATGTGAAAATGTATAATGAGAGTTATTATGGTATTCCAACATTTTACAAAAAATTTATGAAACAATATATTTTAAGAAAATTATTTTTTTAGAATTTTTCTAATAATTTTAGGTAATTTTTTTTATATATGGCATGTAGTATTCAGATTTATGTTTTATGCAGAGATAAAACAAATGTCTTTATCTTATACTAGAATTTAAATTAATCTGCTTATACATCACATGTCAATCTGCCTGCCGTAGTACAGTGAGAAATTAAAATTAAAACTACCTGCTCGAAATTTATAGATCATTAATTTTCCGATTATTAATAGATCATTGATTTTCCGATTATTAATTTTATAGGAAGTAATTAATTATACTGTTTCCATTTATTAGATTTATTAAGATAAATTGTGAATAGAATCATACTGTGCCATAAGCCAATTTTATTACTAGATTTCGCAAACATCTGTCGACATAGCTTCCAGCTGCAGTTACTATACACAATAAATTAAACTAAAAAATTTGACAGCTTTAATACCTAAGTATTTTGAACAAATTAAACTAAAGATAGTAAAATTGATTTAAACATTAAAGAATTGTTTCTAAGAAATGTTTAATATTTTTGTTGCTCTAAGGCGACCCTGACACAATCTTTTTAATCCTAAAAAAATCCAGATTTAAAACAATGAATATCATTTAAAGCCTCTCTGAATAACGCTTTAGTGACCTTATCAAACCACTGACATTCGAGTACAAAAACAAATCAGTCTCGACTTCTTCAAAGAAGTGACATCACTCATGTAGAGCTTCTTCTGTCGAATACAGCGCTATATGTGAAGAGCAAGGCCGAATGGTGAGGGGAAAAGAGGGTCACGGATACTGAAACGACAAAGAGAAATATTAATTATAAATGTTTTTAATAAAGACACTCTTTCATAATCATATCAATTAAATTGGAAGTCAATTATAGCTAGGTACAACCAGTAGAGTAATATCTACTTTCCTCTATCTCAAAAATATTACTAATTAAATAATTTTTGTCTAACTTGGTTGATTGCAAAGATATCATCGTATGCAACAAACCATTTGTTTGGATTTTTCCATGGATTTTGTATCTTTTACTTTTAATTAATGACTTTTTATGAATGGCTATTTTTACATTGTTGTTGTTTCCTATGTATTATCTCCTATTCATATGGTTTTTATTGTTATTTTCCGTAAATTAGAAGCAAGTATCCTCTGGGGCAGTCCTGCACAACTCGAAATGGGATGTGGGCCATATTACTTTCTGGAAAGAGGCTGCGAGCCGCAAGAAAATTGGTTGAAGGGAGATAAAAAACTATTTTATCAAACAAAAAATAAATTTCTGAATATTTTAAAAATTACATAAATATTAACAATCCTTTCTTAATATTCTTTTCGTATTATTATATGTCTGAAAACAATATTACGTATTTTTTTATATTTATAATACTATTATATGTCTTCACAAAAGGCTTCACGGGCCAGAGTGAATGCGAATGGGCCGTATGTTGTGCAGGCCTGATAAGTTGTTGTGCAGGCCGTATGTTGTGCAGGCCTGTGCAGTAAGATACTAATCTAGTACATTGTAGCTGCGTTTACATGGACAACAATAATACCCGGGATTTACCCGCTAATAGGGAAAACCTTCGAAGTCCGTTTACATGGGACCACATTTTCACCCTGCTTTTACCCGTCTTACCGGAAGTAAAGGCCGTCACATGATTTGGCAGGAAGTGATCCTCATACACCATCATTCCTTGTAAATCACGTTATGGGTTCGATCCCAGCCAGTGTCATACTTTTCCAAATTCACTGTATTGCTATTTTTAGCTTTCCATCTTCGAACTCCGCATTTATCTCGTTACAAAGTGTATGGCCCTGGGAAAGGCCTTTTTTTTTCCAATTGTGGTTCTTTTGACCTCGTATTCTTAAATTTTAAAAATAACAACAACAAAAAAATCATAAAACTTTAAAAATCCAAAAAGATTGAAAAACTTACAAAAATATTTTTTGTATTCTTATGATATCTGCTTTTCTGGGCCTCTTAATATTATTACTTTTTTGTTTTCCGTGGATCATTAGTCTTATCTAATTTTTCTTCTAAATTTTCTTAACTTGTAACTCTATATTTTTTTCTGTTAAAATTAACTTTTTTGTTTTAATTTAACTGTACTATTATTTTTTTTCTTTTACCCGCGTTATTCTTACCTTAATATTTTAATTCATTACTTAAAATTTTAATTACTGAGCACTCCCACCTTGATTACATATATCTTGCTTACAGGAGATAAAGTCGACACGACCAATGCACTCCTCTTCTAAAACACAATTACGTTTGCGTCTATTTGTTATTTAAATGCAGCACATGTCAGTCGCTGTTGATAATTATAGAACGTTTACGATTGTTTTCTGTTGTTTTTAAAAATAAATTTAGAAAATAGATAGGAAAAAGGAATATAAGAACTAGAAGATTGATGCGGATATTAGATGTAATCGTACGATCTATGGCTTCATCGCTAAATTTAGTTTTTCCGCAACAAAGAATGTGGGCAAAATTACGAAGCTCTGTTTGGTGGGAAGAAATGGTTTTAAATTCCTGAAGTAATAAAGACTGGAAAGAAAATTTTCCAATCGATAGGTGCATTTTTTTAAATTATAAGATTAATTGTGAGATACTTATTGTTTTAATAAATCCTTTTATAAAATCAAAATGTAATTTTGATTTCAATTTTGTTTCAGTAATTTTTAGTCATGTATAAATAAAAAAATCATAAATAGATATAAATAAATTTTATCTGTGAATTCTAAAATAATTAATTTATAAATAAATTTTAATGTTACGTTTAATTATTGATTATACTTATTAAATTTATTAATTTTACCATAACACTTTAAATGAAAATGTTATTGAAATTTTATTTCTTATTTTACATGCCAGATGGCAGTAACATTCTATTTATAATGTAATTGGGGATGGTTTTTTTTTTTTTAAACTAGATGGGCAGAAATAAATGAAATCCTCCGGAAGAAAATAGGCACTTTTCTACTGTTTTCTTGAAAATTATGCGATCGTTAAGGGGTTCCAGATCCTTCCATCGATCATTTAGCTGCATTTTCATGGATTCACACAAGTTCAAACCCACCATGTTATTTACTCCCAGCTTCGAAATGCATCATGGGTAATTAGCGGGTTTTATCCTGGGTCGAAGCAGGGTCGAAAATCCACCCTGCATTTTTCCCTATCGTAGGGAAAAAGTAAGAAACGACCCTGCTTTTACCCGGGTTTTTGGCACATGTAAACGGCACTTGTATGTCCTATTAGAGCTATAACTTTCATCTATTGGATGTACTCATATTTTTCCTCTTTTGCATAAATAATGATACATGATAGTGAGATCTGCGAATATAAAATAAAATTAATGTTTACAAAAAAGAAATAAAAACAACCCATTTATAGCGAGCCGTTAGAGTTAATATCCTATACGGCACAAGGGAGATTATTTTATTCCATATCAGAGCAAATAACGATACTTTTCTTCTTTTATTTTTCCCTGTATAAGTTTTCTTACCCTACTACTAATCGAAATCTCTCACCGATTTTGCAACAACCGTCCAAAATCGGTGAAGGAACTTACATGTCTTCTCCAAACCGAGTGGAAGAAAATACCACTAGCCGTCATACAAGGACCTGTGCAAAGCATGCCCCGGAGGATTGAGGCTGCATTTGCCTCTGATGGAGGCTCTACCAACTACTGAATATGAATAAATTTTGTTTTTCTTTTCTATAACAGGTGTCCAAATACTTATTGGTTTGGTTTGGTTTGGTTTGTTTGGGTTTATTGGCGCAAGGTCCAGAGAGGACAAGCTGCGCCAAATACTTATTGGTAGATAGTGTATTTATATCGAAATGTGTCTGTATCATCGTTTCCCTTAAATGTGAGAGAGGATTATGCAAAAAAATATTAAAGATTCTATAAAAAAGTTGATTTTTTTAAACGTACGCACAAGCAAACACAACAAAAGCAATAAAGAAAAATAAACAAAATTATATTCATAATAATTTAGTTTTCTGCGAAAATTTTTTCTTGAGAGGAATACAAACCATAGACTTATCTTCAGAATCTTCTATATTGGATTTGCGAGAACACAAAACTTCCGAAAACAGTTGAGTTTGAGTTGAACCTCGCATAAGCAAAGCAAATAGACAAATACATAAGCAAATTTTGTACATAAACCAATTTCGTACAACTACTGTAATATCTCTCAGCGTTATGGCTTTAATAGATCTCTAGAGGGGTGGATAGAATAAATAACACCTCAGCTTTCTTAAAACCCAGAAGAAAGAAATTTAAAAATTTTTATTTGCTAAAAAAAATACACAGTTACTATCAGAGTGATAGATTTACTGTCCAGTAAAACGAATAAAAAGGAATTTTGAAGTGTTTTAGTGAACAAATTGCTAATAGTATTGTGTTCTACATGACATTCAATTATTATCAAAGGTAAGGCCAATAAAATCAAAGGTAAGGCCATTTATTTTTGACATTTTCAAACTGTATTTCTTTTGGACATTTAAAAATGCTTTATTCAAGTTAAGTTATGGTGAATATGTTAAAAAATAATTTTATTTAGGCTTGCAATTATTTAACGTACTTTGTCGAAATATGTATACACATAATGATGAAAGAATATTTCTAGAAAATAGAGCACATTATGTATTATTACTTATTTATTTATTGTTAATTCTTATTAAATTTTCAATAGCATACTTCTAGTGCGTGCATAACGCAGCCCCATCATTTTGATGAATAACTATAACAGTGGAAAGAGAATATGAAAGGTGAGCTGGTATGATTTGACTTAATGATAAGTTTGGAAATCTGAGTGGATTCCCAGAAACCATTTAATTGCAACGAATTTAGGTCGGTTAATTAAACTTAAACTGGATGAGAATTGTTATTTTAAAGTTAAGTTTCAGTTTTCGTGCCTAGGATAATTGCGAACAAAATCTACGATTTAAATTAGTGTCATTATAAACTTGAAATGATCGCGTAGAAAAGAAAAATTGTGCCCGTGGTGAATAACGTGATGTATTACATCATATTTTCTGTTTCTAATTAGTTCTTGATGAGCTCGATTCGTATTACCCTGTTCTGATGAAACCTTGCATGGATCTCATCCAGAATGTGAAAAGACATAGCCTCGATATGAAAGTTAGGAAGTATGACGTAATCTTGGAACGGGGTATATACAGGAGTAAGCAAAAATCGAAGGTAATTTCTCGGGCATCTAGCGGCAGAGACCTCCAGTATAAGAGGGTGACCTAACAGAAAGGCATGTATCAACGTGTCAAAGATCAGTGGACTGGGGTAGAAGCAAGATTTAGGTAGACGGATAATTGTGATGCGTAGGGAAATAGCCCAGGGTATTGTGTGGGCTGAGATGTTTCTTTGGTAAAGTTACGTTATGATGGGTCTGTGAATTCCACCTCGAAGTATCGTGTAATAAGATATTGTTTTATATTTTTGTAAATGCATCCTTATAGTAGCATGCCCATCTCCAAATACATTAAATTGTAACTGACTATTGTAAGTTACACTTTAAACTTTGTACTTCACGATCCAAATCATTTAGTCAGCCTCACAGTATCATTTGAATTTCAACCAAGAACTTGTGAATGCTCTAACTATTATAAAAAGGCATATCTTCTTTTTGGTTTCAGATACGTCTAAATCTTTATAAATCTATATCCGTAATTTACCATATTACATACTCGGTTGAAGCATTTATTTTTGACTATTCTTAAAATGCGTCATCCGAATCATTTTGGGGTGATTAGAAAAGCAATTCTTTTTTTTCTTTGCAATTTTCTTTTCCAGCCTATCATCAGTTTTCACATCAGTCTAATAATGTAAATACGCTGTAACTCTTCTTATGTAGTGCTATGAGTCCATTTGAATCAATTTAGTGGTATGTTCTAAATTAGGGATACGTAAATTTTGCATAAAAAATATCGAAATTTCACAACAACAAAAAATTCATTACATAAATTTCGCATTTATTCGCAAATATATATATATATATATATATATATATATATATATATATATATATATATATATATATATATAAATACATATATATATATATATATATATAAATACATATATATATATATATATATATATATATATATATATATATATATATATATATATATATATATATATATATATATATAAATTCAAAAATTTTGCGTTTATTAAAAAAAATTACAATTTTACTTACTTTGATAGGAAAGTATCAAGATTCTTAGTTGAAAGTTAACATTGTAGTTGTCTCAACATTATATTACTTAAGTCTTTGCCTTCTATCCTTAATTACTATGTGGTACATACTAAAATATCTCGCAATCTACTCTGTTAACGGGACTATAAAAGTTTTATATAGCTGCCTTTGCAAAGTAAAGGTAACAGGATTTTGTTCCAATTAAAATCTATATAACATGAACAGGAGTCTCTGGGTTGACTACTGTAAGTAGCTGAAATGCCCTTGATTTTGGCGCTCAAGAGACGTTCTTAAATCTAATAAATTGCTCCACAAAACTTGATGGTTGATTTTTACGGTTAGATTTTTAGATTCGACTCCAGTAAGGACAAAATGTCCGGGTGAAATTCGGAGAAAATCCGAAGGAGAGTGAGATTTCTCAGTTACAGACGTCGGAGGGTCATAGTTAAGCAATTATGTTAATAAATTATTACTATAATTACCTAATTTCGCTTAAATAGCCGTTTATAACCGAGTTTTCGCCGAAAAGTAGTGAAAAAATAATTTTCGCATTTATTCTCTCATATCGGCAAATTTCGCATTTATTCGCATCTATTTCGTAAATACGAAAATTACGTATCCCTAGTCCTAAGTCATGGTAGTAGAAAACTTTATCGGACCAGCACACACTTGCTGCTTTGACGTGTTGTGCCTGCTGTGCACTGAACCTGTTGTGGGGGAATCTCAGTTCCAGTTTGGGAAATTAATAAACAGCGCTTGTAATTGGCACTAAAAGTTCTAGGATATTCAGGAAGTGCTAGAAAATTCAGGAAATCCCCATACTTCTCATTTCCATTTCAACAACTCATTAGAAACTCCAGCACCCTAGCATCCACTCAAATAAATCAAGAATGGTTCGGCTTTCCTTAGCACAGACAGTCAGGAACCGGTCGAGGTCTCATGAAAATTCATTATGTTAATGGCACATCAATTTGTCTCCGAATTTCGTGCTTTATTCTACGTGTGGAATGCTCAGAAATTTTAGATGACGTTCGTGAAAATTATTGATTTTGCTTTTATGCTTGATCGATGAGCAATTATTTCGGAAGCGTATTGAGTTCAGTTAGTTTCTTGTATTACTTAGCACCGTTAAGTTATGAATGATTATAAATCAACACATTTATAAGTCAACACAGTGGATGTTTGTTCATGACGTACCATCTCTTTATATTGTATGTCTTAACTTTAAGTAAATTTTTTGTGCAAGGACTTCTATTTCACCCGTCGTAACTTTCAAAACAGTTCCCAATCTGAATTTATGAACAACTTTATTGTTGCACATTTTACATTCTACACAGATTACTTAAAAAATGTATGTTTACTGATAATACTGGCCGAAATGTTTTTAATTTCTTCATATTATGTAAGGTGATATTTTTCTTCAATAGGGGTGATTTTGGCCACTGTAGTTATTTGGGGAAAAAGATCTCTTTATCAAGCGTAATGTTTCTAAAGTCAGAAACAAAATCTCATGTTTACTCTTTGAAATAACCGGTTCTATGAACCGGTTTGAATAACCGGTTCTATGAATTTTATTGTTAAATCTCGATATATTTTTGCTCTATACATAACAATCTAGTAAATCCTCAAAATTTAGTTTGCTTTTTCAGTAATTTAATACAGTTAAAACGGCTCATTTGGACAATAACATGACTTTACATGACTACGGTTCCCTTAAAATGAGTAGTAAAGACAAAATAAAAAAAGTTCCGTTAAAAACGTGACAGGGAAAATTATATGCAATTTAAAGGCAGTATTTCCAATTAGTTACCCTTTTGTGAATTTTTTAGGTTTGCACTAATTGTTTGCGAATGCCCCACAAAAAGGCGAGATCAACTGACAATGGTTGTCAAATGTGGCGAGATATCGACCAAATATGTGATAAAATGAAAGGTTCATTTCAAATTTCATTGCTCCCAAATTTTGGTTTAAATCGAATTTCTTATTAATGGAAAACTATTTTATTTTCAGAAAAGGAAAGCTAGGTTATTTTGGCAGCTCCAATGCGGGAAAAAAGGAAAGGTAAATACATTTGAAAGATGACAAACCTAGCAAAATTACCACCAGAGAAACTTTTTGTTAGACTCAGACTTCTCAAAATATTGAGGAATAATAAATACTGATTCTCAAATCTTTCCTAATCCGATTGAAATATTTAATTTCATTTTCTAAAATTAAAATTTGATTTCGGTCGAGATTTGGAATTAGCTGGAATTCTACATGACCTATAAATGGAGATTAACGGGTTCAAGGGGTCAAGTAATATCACTTCTATGAAATAAATTTAATTTAAAATTTGATGTATGAATAATTATTCGATTCAAAAACCTTAGCTAAAGCTTTTTGTTAAATTTGAAATGAATTTCAGCACATTTATCAATTTTTAGAAGTTACTTTAAGATGTTTTCACCAAAATATAGCAACTTATTTCTAGTATCCTCTTCACGTAACATCATTTATGTAATAAAACTTGAATATCTTTCTGCATTTAACTCCAGAACTGAGGTAAAAGTATTCCATTATCTATAAGAGCCATCTCCTGATGTATGACCATAGTGCTGCAGTAAGAGGAGGGGGAGGAGAACCAAGGACATCTGTGTGTACCGTATATGTTTAGTATTTCCAAGCTTCTTTGTTTTTAAATAAAACTCATAAATCGTTATTGTAATTTTAAAAAATACAACAAACATAAATTTTATCATAAGAATAAACCCACACAAACAGACACATATGTACATATAAATATTAAAATATAAATGAACGAACGAACACACACACACACACACACACATATATATATATATATATATATATATATATATATACCGGGTGGTTCATAAATTCTTGCAAAGTTCAAAAATTTGTAATAATAGAAGTAATGCTCGGAAAAATTTTCTGTTTGCGCCAATAGGATCAGAGGGACATTGGATTTTTTTTCCATGTAAAAAAAAAAGTTTCCAAAAGTAACCGTAAGAGGGCGCTCACACGTCGCACTGAGACGTTTTATCAGGCAAACACAAGCAGAAAATCAAACAGATCGCAATAACATGAGACTGCATTTATTTTAAAGTAACAGATGTTCAACATTACCACTAGCACAAGGTAATAGGCAAGTGAGGCGCGTCACTACTTCCATGACACTTTGTACAACATGGACGCGGTCCGCGATCAAGAGTGGTCTGCCACTTCGTGGACGATCCTCCAAACTCCCCGTTTCCTCAAAACGTCGTACTAAATTCAGTATCCCATTCAATGAAATAGGGCTTTTTTGCGCCTTCAGTTCTTTCTCCGCGCGAAACTTTCGCAAAGCAACAGTTGTGGATTCACCATTCTTGTAGAAAAGTTTAACCACCAACGCTCGATCTTTTAAAGAAAGCATGATGATGGCTTCGAATGACGGATCCATTTCCAGCCAGGTGTTTTATTGATAGCCTGATTTGCATAAAACGTCTGAATATGACGCGTGAGCGCCCTCTTTCGGTTACTTTTGGAAACTTTTTTTTTACATGAAAAAAAAAATCCAATGTCCCTCTGATCCTATTGGCGCAAACAGAAAATTTATCCGGACATTATTTCTTTTATTACGAATTTTTGAACTTTGCACGAATTTATGACGCACTCGGTATATATATATATATATATATATATATATATATATATATATATATATATTGTAAGTAATATCACAGTAAAATTAGCGAAATAAAATTGCACAGCTCATTGTATGTACGACAAGCAAAATTTTTATTTTAAATCCGAAGACATTTTTTATATATTTCTTTACCAATAGTGTAAATGTAAATCACTAAATTTTTAGTGAAGAATTACCTATTATATTACCTCTACCCACAATATAAAATTTCTAGACACGATACTTGTCCATATCCATATTTAAATAATATTTAACTGAGAATTCACCTCGTTAAAGGAGTATTTAATGGGAAATGTGAGGATATTTTCCGTAGAGAAAAATTAGTTTTATTTTCATTTTCTTTTAAAGGCTGTATAGAGAATCTATGCTCACTTCTACCCAGACTTGGGTGTATATAATTTGAAGTGGCTCTCTATTTGAATTTGAACCACACACAGTTTATACATGAAACAATGTTTATTGAATTCGTTGCACATATAATTGGCTTTACAGCAATAAGCATGCGTACTACTTGTACGGAATGTATAAACACAGCTTTCAAGAACAATATATTTTTATACTCACGAACAGTAAGTCAAACCAGCAGTACTGCCATGTAAACTTCTGGCCCGCTAAGCACTAGCGCAGGATAACACCTTTTCAACCTTAACCACCTCCCCCTTTTTATTAATGACGCTGCGTGGTATTTATACTAAGCGCGTATGCCGAAATTAGCATATCTAAAGCAGCTTCTTTAATTCACTCAAAAGTTCGATTCTTGTGAATCGAATCTTGTGTATACCTTACACTGGCCTCCCTCGAAAAAAAAATTAGGTAACTGAGGTCTGAACGGCTTCAGTTAACTAATTGAAAACGCGTGCTGGTCTGACTTTTTACATAATGGGTGGCAAAGTCAAAAAACCTTCCACACGTTGTGTGGGGGAAAAACGCCACTACCATTTTACAAAACTAACCCCGAAGGGTCCAGGTGACACCATCAAACAGTGGATTTGCAGAGTTGTGGATACTGGGCTGGCCAACTGCGCCCTAAAAAACTTATTTTAATTTAAAGTGACAACACAATTGCACAGCATGACATTTCTTGACTGTTTGTATCTGCTCTTCCCCAATCATAATGCACATGTGTTATGATTTGTGAAGTTAGTATGTTAGTTGTTTGTTATCTGTAGTTAGTATGTATTTTTTTTTCACTACATGTCCCCTTCAAAAATTTATAAAACAACAGTATGCCGTTTTTTTTCAGTGGCTCACTCCTTCCCCTCAAAATGTTTACACAGTATATACAATGGGGAACTTCAAACCAATTTGGTTCGGTTTTATTAAAGGGTGGGAGTTAGAATAAGAGAATTGATACAAGACTTGTTCCTCATGAATGCAGCAACTTCCTTGCACCAGTCTGTCCAATCCATTGAACCTCTCTTGATGGTCGCAGTCCTAGTAAAGGGGTTCGTTGACCGTGTGGGCATCCTTCGTGCAGCAGGTCGTTGGTCCTGAGGCGCTGGTCCGGCTTGACGATGGACAGGAGGTCTCTTGGGAGGAGGCCAACCTTGCTGGGCGGCTGATATCTTGCGTTTCCTGTACTTATGCAAAGGAGCTTTAAAATTGTCATTCTTCCTTTTTATAACCTTGTGTACCTTATGTGTGCCACGTTCATCCTTAGATGGAGGTTTTGTAGTGCACACTTTACCTTTCTTCGTACTTTTGCTTGTATCGGTATTAGATTTTAATGCAGATTCTATTTTGTCGAATTTATACGCCGCACCAACGCGTTTACAAATTGTTTCGCTGCTTGTTTCATGTTTTTCAACAAACTGACTCTGTTTTTGGTATTGGTGCTTATGCGACTTCTTGTTTACCGCCTTAATTACTTCAGTATTAGCAGTTTTAATGCTGGAACCTGAAGGCGCTTTTTCACGTTTTGTATCCCCCTTAACTTTATTTTTATCCTCTTTTGACGAAAAAGTCTCTTTAAAACGTTCTTCTTCAGAACAGCTATCATTTAAATTCTTGAACACTGCTTCAGTTTTAGGAAGATTAAGCTTTTCGTACTGGTGCGTTTTAATGCAAACGACGTCTATAACTTCCGAAGCATCAGCTAAACTACTTACAGTATAACTCTGTGTCAACTTTTCATCCTGACTCTCAGTATGGTTTTCATGTACTTTATTTAAAACCATATTATCAACCTGGCCTACAGCATCCTCATTCGGATGGAAACTTGAAATAATATCATCATTACCTAGCGAGTTCCTACTATCGTTTAAAGAATTTTTGTTGTCGTCAACTAATAAGTATTCACTAACTTCCGTAACGCATACTTCATCATCTACTAAATTTCCTTCATTAACAAATGTATGAATATCATCTAAAATATCAGGTATAGCATTAATAATATCAGGTATAGCATTAATAGAAGTGTCAGATGATTTATTTTCTAAACCACTAGCATTAGTATCGGCACTATTTTCAGAAATTTGTACTGGAATTACCTCATCATTCCAGCTAGACTCACTTTCTTTATAAGCCACAAAAATACCCTGACTTTCACTATTCTCAAAATAATGATTACTGCTCGGACAAAATAATACATTTGACCACACAGTTTCAACAGGTTGAACCATATCATGTGAATCAACTTGCCAGTGCAAGTAAGGTGCTTCCATATTATTTACTTTAAGAGCACTAATTTCATTATAACGCCGTGCGCTTCTATTATTTTGCCTGCGGTACTGCTTACGCTGCTGGTTTGAAACTCGCGAAAAATTTTGGCGCGGCTGTATAAAACTTCTCGTACCTGAATGACGGTGAGGGGTAGCGAAGAAATGTCTATTGTCATGTTTAGCTAAAGCTTGAAGGAGGGTAACCTTGCTTGTAATTGTTTGATTATCTAAAAAATCTTGAACACTTGGCTTCAAACGTTGGATAACTATTTTTAAGATTATCGCTTCCGTCACCCCTTCTAAATATTCCTCACACTTGGAAATCTTTTCCATAGCAAAATCTAATGCAGACTGACCTTCACGTTGCCTTAGCGAATAAATTTCCGCTTCAATTTCACTTTGATTAAAGGTCTTTGGAAAAACACTAAGAAACTGTTGCTTGAATGACAAATAGTCAAAAATCAGATTACTGCTTTGCATGCATGTGTACCACTGAAATGCACTACCTCTTAAAGCGGCTAGAGCAATTTTAAGTTTATCCCCCTCTGGGGTGCATTGTTGCTGAAAGTAATGCTCAATTTTCTTTATGAATTGGCTTGAGGGGCCGCCATTGAAGGTGGCTTCGAATGGCGCAAAATGCTGAACCATAATTACCCGAGGAAAATTTCCAGCAGGATTTTGTTCTACAACACTCATTTTTAAATAGTATATAAGTACTTGCAACAATTTTATCAATATAAGTACACAGTACACAGTTTTTAATTTCAATTATGTTGTTCGTTACAAATTTAACGCTAACTACCAGGGTATATATATTTTTCGGGCGCCAGTATAGAGAATCTATGCTCACTTCTACCCAGACTTGGGTGTATATAATTTGAAGTGGCTCTCTATTTGAATTTGAACCACACACAGTTTATACATGAAACAATGTTTATTGAATTCGTTGCACATATAATTGGCTTTACAGCAATAAGCATGCGTACTACTTGTACGGAATGTATAAACACAGCTTTCAAGAACAATATATTTTTATACTCACGAACAGTAAGTCAAACCAGCAGTACTGCCATGTAAACTTCTGGCCCGCTAAGCACTAGCGCAGGATAACACCTTTTCAACCTTAACCACCTCCCCCTTTTTATTAATGACGCTGCGTGGTATTTATACTAAGCGCGTATGCCGAAATTAGCATATCTAAAGCAGCTTCTTTAATTCACTCAAAAGTTCGATTCTTGTGAATCGAATCTTGTGTATACCTTACAGCTGTACTGGATTCAATACAACCATATTACATTCTTCCAGTAATAGCGCTCATTTCGTTAATTAATTTTGTATCACAGAGTAACAACTCAATTACAATTCTAGAAAGTTTTAGCAAGATTAATTCACGAAGCATCAATGAATAACAGCTTGATGAATACATGGAATTTCTATTTTAAATGACATTTTCTATTTACATCAGTTTTTTTTTCTCCAGAAAACATATCGTGGATCGTAAGCCTAGAATGTTCAATATTAAAATCAGATTAAAATAACGAAATTTAAATTCGTTAATGTCCGGAATATTTTAAGACCAAAGTCGGCTTACTTTTAATACGCACATTCCATTCTTAGTCTCTTTTGCATAGGCTAGAGAGATAAAGTCAGCTTTGGTGAATGAACTTCAGTGATAAGCCATCTCTGAGTCTAAGATTGACATAGTTCGCCACATTGGAGCTGGATATAGAATGAATATTATCTGCAATTGAATAGGGTCAAACGTAAAGTAGGCGCATTTAGAGAAAAATGAAGACAATGTTAGCCCCATAACCATTAGAATCAATAAGTCCAAAATAAAATCAGAACAAGTTGAATATTATGAACTCTGTGGCGAAAAAAATTTCGAGATAGGCGTCTGGAGATTAAAATAACTAGCATTAGCATATATGTTTATAGCATATGCACTTTTATTATTTATTAAAGTGTATTGTTATTGATAACGTTTGTAGGTTATATGGATAGTTTCATTAAGCTAGTAATACATATTACAATAAATGAAAATAAAGGCACTTAATAAAAGTTAATAAGGCAGTTTTTTCTATCAAACACTCAACTTAAACTAATAATTAGTTCAATCAAATCCCCGAAATGTGTATAAATGTAAAAATATATTGTTAACATTTTCCTATTTAAAAAAAATGTGACTACCAAAAATTTTCATGGGGGGTCGAGTAATTTTTTATTGAAAGAAAAAGGGTCGCGGTCGAAAAAGTTTCTGCACCACTGTCCCTAAGGCCTGCCCCTAAGGCCTTAGGAGGTACTGCGGGTAAACCGGAAGAAAATGTTTACATCCCAGGATGATCTCAACTCAAAAGTAGTCTAGGCCGCACCGCATTAGTACTGATTGTAGACGAGCGGCTTAGGTTTTACGTGCAGTGACGTCATCTGCTTCAAAACATTTTGCGTTTTTACGCTTAGTTTGGGATCTCGAGCCTTAGGAGTAATCCAGAAAAGCGGTAGACATTTTTCAAGGTCCAGAATGATCTCAGTTCGAAAGAAGAGGCAAAATCGCACTTGTTCTGATCTCCGCGGAGTGGGGATAACTTACGAGTACAATAACGTCATCTGTTCTAACACTTAGCAAGTTAATGATTAATTTGTACTTTACAGCTGTAGTAGGCGGTACGAAACATGTGATTGCCATTTTTCAAGTTGTGGAATGATCTCGGCCTCAAAACAGAAGCAGCATCATGATGCTTGCGCCGATCATCGCGAATAGGCGGCGACTTTTCAATGTGTTGACGTAATCTACACCCCGGCATTTTTCGATGTCATGGGTTATTGATAATGGGCTCCAGGAAAAGTTTTCAGAATGACGATAACATTATTTGAGGCTACTGTATACAAACCCTATTGGATTCGCTCACCTCAATATTAACCTATGGAGAAAATTTGTCAAAGGCTTGCCGGCTTGGATTTAAAGATTTTGTTTAAAAAATTATACTCCGCAACAGAGAAAGAAATTTTACACCTCGGGGCATTTTCCCTTTTTTTAATGCAAATAATATTTTAAAATTTAAAGTATTCGGGGGAGGGGGAAATCTGGTATAGTGAATTTTAAACACTCATAAATTCCTTTGAAATGAAATTTATAAAAGAAATCCTGTTGCAAGGTTCACATAAGTTCAGGCTATCTGGAAATACCGTTTTTATTGGATTATAATCCAACATAATGCTACCATAATATAAATACTGATAATTATCAGCATTTATATAGTTGTCAATAGTAGACACATTTTCTCCGTAGGTTAACATTGAGGTGAGCGAATCCAATAGGGTTAGTACATAGCAGCCTTAAGGTCTGGAATGATTTCAGCTCTGAACCGGAAGAAGCAACATCGTGCTTGTGCTGATCTTTGGAGAGCGGTGAAAGTTTAAAGTGCGTTGATGTCATCTGCACCCAAGCATTTTGCGCTGTACCGGTTAATTAAGGGCCTAAAGCCCTAATAGTCTGTTAGGGAAAATAGTAGATATTTCTTTTAGGTTTGGAATGATTTCAATTCGAAACCGGTGAAGAACTTTTCACAGTAGAGCCAATCTTCGAGGTGTGGCAGTGATTTTAAGCGCTGTTACGTCTTTCAGATCCGAAGCATTTTGCTATTTATCGGTTGATATTGTTGCTTATTGGAAAAAAAGAAGGTCCAAAAAAGAAGGTTTTTTGAAGGTCCAAAACAATCTCATAGTGAACAGTGTGTTTGTGCTAATCACCACGGAGCTATGACTCATTTCGTGACGTCATTTCGGCATATTAATTTGCGATGTCACAGATAACTCTTGAGCCCTGGTACCCTTTTGTGTGGTGGAGGAAAAGTGTTTGACTTTTCTTAAGGTCCAGGCTGAACTCAGTTCGAAACCGAAAGAAGCAGCACCAAGTTTGTTTTGGCCATCGCAAATGGCGTTGGTTTAAAGTGCGATGTCGTCATCTGCGTTCTAACATTTCATGATTTTATGGTTAATTGGGGCTCCTAGAGGTTTAGAAAGCGTGACTCGAAAAAGCAGTGGCCAGTTTTTACGGTCTCGAGTGATGGCAGCTCGAAACCGGTAGTTACAGTATGGTGTTTTAGCCGATCTTCGTAGGGCTGAGCGGTTACTCGTTTGGTGACGTCATTTACGTCAAATCACTTTGAAATTTTACGGTTAATTTTGGATTTGGAGCTCTAGGGGGATACGGTTACAGTTTATGTCAGGTGATCATAACTTGAAACTGGAAGAAGCCGCAGAGAGCTTTTGCAGATCTTCTTTGTGCGGATGTTTTCGGACAACACTGTGCCCCAACATTTAAAGTGCCGTAGAATAAAGTGGTAACCATTTTTTTAGGTCTGGAATGACGTCAGTACGAAATCGAATGTGGTCACGCAGCGCTGATTTCGATGTTTCGGAACAACATCATTTTAAGCGAGGTAACGTCCTCTCCACTAAAGAATATTGCTATTTAACAATTAATTCGGTCTTTGGAGTTGTAGAGTGCAATACGAGATGAGAGGCAGCCATATTTGAGGTCCATAATTATATCAGGTGAATTTAGCAAGCAAGACTTTTACTTATATGGGTATTAATTTGCATCGAATTAGGTCTAGATTCAGTAACAAGAAGAAGAATTTGTTGAGCGAAAGTATGTTGTATGTGGACTATTTTTTTTTTTCTTGGGCTTGGAGGGTCTCAAATGCGAAAATGACAGATTCGTGGCAGGATAAAGATAAATTTTCTAGATTCCAGGAGATTCATTAATCTATCTTGTTTTGACATTTATGTTTAATAACATTAAAGTCATTAAAATACTGCTTTGATTATTGACCAATATTTAATATCTACAAAAGTTTTAATTACAATTTTTTTCTAACTTGTAAAATACAGTGATTGTTAATATTTTTAAATATTTTTGCTAGAAAAAAACACCTATTTTTTAGAGGAAAAATATGGGAACCAATGTAAGAGTGTTTTAGAGAAATATTTCAGACTAGCTAGAGAGCACTAGGCTTTTGTATATTTACTGTCAAAATGTTTCTCTGTCACAGAGGGTCTTAGAACCACGATACGCTTGAGTTGGTTTTTCCAAAAACTGAGCAACTTTTGCGATCTGAAAGAATTCAAAATTGGAAGTACATTTCATCTCATTTTCTCAATATTTTTTTCAGACCAACGGAACAGCATGTAGGCGGAATGTATTTTACTTTTCGTATTTTATTCAAAGTAATTGTGTCATTTATTTGCATGACAGTTCATAATTTTTTTTCTATAGTTAGGCATCATTATAAGAATTTTCTGCCATGGTTGGAATTCAAGCCACTGATCTTTCGTTCTGGGAAAGTTCTTTAAACCATAAGGCAGCACAGACGAACAAAGAAAGTGTCAATTTGAATGACGTTTTAACAATTTTCCCTTTTGTTCTAGGTGAACGAATCAGGTTGGCCAAACATTTATTATTTCTTACTTATTAATTATTGTGTTTCTTAATTATTTCATCGTAAATTAAACAGTTATATCCACAATAATTCATGATAATTTTTTACAGTGTTCGAGCATTATGACGTAAAATCAAAGCAGTTCTACTACGGTCTAAAACTAAAACTAAACTCAAGGCGCAACAGTCCGATGTGGACCAGTGCCGGCGGTACCCATTTCCGCTTTCTTGACCGTGGGCTTGGGGTGCCATACAGCATATGTCTCAGTCAGGGGGTCAACCTGACGTGGGACCCCCAGAGTTTAGTTCCCAAGCATGCTTGGTCCTCATTTTATCAACCCACTCAATACAAGGGATGAAAGGCTGAGTCGATCTTGCCCAGTTGCAGGGTTAAATCTTAAACCTGTGGTGTGGCAGCTTGACGTTTTTAACCACTACGCCACCGGGCGTCTCTACTACAGTCACTAGCTTATAATTTTTTTTCACTTTTACTTAAACCAATTTACACGAATACCCACTCACAGCTGTGCATATATATTTATACCAGGCGTGTCCAATCTTTAAGCTTCCTTGGGCAACACTGAAAGAAGACGAAATTGTTTTGGGCCACACAAAAATATACCTTACATTAAAAATAGTTGATGAGTAAAAATAGTATGGGGTTGGACACTCCTGATTTATACTGTAGAATAACTATACACCGTGGCGGTTGTCTGCCAACAGTAGAAATCGATCACCAATAAAGCATTCTAATCACCAAACCACGCGGGTGATATAAAATCTCGACATCTGATACAATAAGGATTGCATTCGAAGGAGATAATTATGTTTTAAAGGTACAGCATAATTCTCCCTTCATCGCTTACAAAGAAAAAATATTTTTCTATCTTCAGAAGCCTTTTATAACAACAAATCATTACGGAATTCAAACGCGTTAAAATAAGAAATATATCTTCCTAGCAAATCAATCACCGCACAAAGTTTTAGAAAACAAACATTTTCGACATACTAAATATTTCCTGTTTCCAGCTGACGAGATAGATGCAGAAAAGAGAAAAAAAATATCTACTTCCGCGAAATTATGCTCATCTCTCTTAAGTCAAACATGACCTGAGGCAAACGTACTTCATTAAATCCCGACTTTTGTTTATCTATTTGTTTATTCTTCGGTCTAATTGCAGACTGTGCGAAAAACAAAGCAGGTTGGCGCGTACCTCTTGGCAAGGCAAATTGAAAATGCTGTGATAAGGATTCATTATCAGTGAAATATTGGGCGGAAAATCACACGGCGTGAAAAGTTGCTTTAGATGTGTGAATTTGATCAGATTAAAATGAACAATGAAAGGAATTTCACGCTTTGTCTGTAGGCAGCTCGATTGTCACGTAATTGTATATTCCGGATGCAGCGGAGGATTTCGATCCTAAATCAGAGAAAAGAAAGTTTATTTCCTGTAAATTTTATCTCAAAGTTGCTTTGAAATCCTGACGACCATAAGGGCTTACATTATATAAATATGAATATACTAGCTGAATACCCATGCTTCGCTACGGAGTACATTCAAATTAAATACAACGGTCAATGTATGCAATTAATGCCAAAAAAACAAAAACATATATTTATAATAAATACAGCGGTTAATGTATGCAATTAATGCCAAAAAATATATATATACGTTTATTTTTATAGACATTACATTACGGATATTTTTATAGTATATAATGTGTATAAAAATACGGATATTTTTATAGTAACGGATATTTTTATAGACAAAATAATGTAGAAGAAAATATTGAAATTAAATCTAATAGAACATACTAAAGAATATAGTACAGTTAATATAGTACAGTTTGAGGAACGTGTCTTTTACTGCATTTTAATATTTTTTTGGATAATATCCAATCGTCTGCCGCATTAGAAAGAAAAAAAAAATTTTTGTCAATTTATTTCGTTGTTATGCACGGGACGCAAAATTAATTTAAATTGTCACAAAAAGAAAAGAAACCACGTGATCAGCATTTAATAAATTAAATTCTAAAAACTGATCTTAAAAAATTCACCAAAAATTGGAGGTAAAGATTCGAAAAAGATTTCATTTTAAAGGAATTTTTATGATCCTTCTCGTGATACAAATTTTATAACCCTCAGATTATTATTTTAAATGCAAACTTTAAAGAATGTTGCAAAAGTAACTTAAAATTTTTATTTTAAAAAAATCTAAGAGGAATTTTTCAAAAATCTTTGTTAGTGCACTCCTACACTATAAGAAGAATCGCCATGCAAAATTTCAGCCTTTTGGGTCCAGCGGTTTGCTCTGTGCGTTATCTGTCAGTCAGTCAGTCAGTTGTGGAGCTGTTTTATATATAAAGTTTTTACAGTCGGTAAAATATTCTCGAAAATCATTGAAGTGTCGATTTTCGTTTAGAAACTGAAGACAATGCAGTCAAATGGTGTAGTTTACGGATATTGAAAATTAATCGTATATTGAGGTAAATTAAATGAATGTTTTTCCCATTACTTTCATTGGCATAATGCATACACTTTGCTTCATAAAAATTTCTTACATTAAAAGACGTGTTATTGCTGCCAGTGACATTTTGTTCCAAAAAACTCTCGTAGTGGACAGAAAAAGAAATCTTTGTTTTTATGATTTTTTTATAATTATCACGAATTGTAAAACTGAAACTATAAATCCTAAATATAACCTAAAAATAGATTGTAATGACAGACTTCGAATACTGGATTCTAACCTGAGTTTCCAGTCCTAGAATTCGGTTTTCTATCATTTGAACTGTACCGATGATAAAAAAGCCCTCATTAATCGGATACCATACCTAAAATTATCCCCCTTCATTTTCAAGCCAACGACTAATGATATTTGTGTTTGCATATTTTTCAACAATGATTCTCACACTTTCTCCTTGTGACAGTTTGTGCTGTGTGGTCTAACGGAATTCTTGTATTCTGCTCTATCACCTCTATTACAGAGGCTGTTCGCACATTTTTTAGACGATTTTGGTGAGCGGTAATAAAAATTCGTTTGCTGCAAAAGAAATAATTGCAATTGTACTATGTTTTTAAAAGTCAAAATTATCGTCTGCGGCTTGAAAGTTTTGATTTTTTTCAAAATGGCGTTTTTAACAAAGCAGTGGTTCGAAGGCTACATTTATGCTCTTTCCGAAGAGAAATATGCATACTCCGTTATCCAAAAACGATGTGAGAGTCATGGTTTTGTGATATCTAAAGCATCGATAGGTAATATCGTCAACAAGAAAGGAAAAAAACGTCAAATTGAAGCCTCAAGTGGGACAAAAATTCCAAACAAGTATCCAAGGAAAAAACGGACATCTTCGACTATTGCAAAGGTACGTTGTTTAATGTTAAAAGAAAATCCCCCTAGTCAAAGGACAGTTGCAAAACCATTACAATGCTCGGTGTCCACTGTAAACAAAATGATAAACGTTGATTTAAATCTTAAGAAAGCGAAAAAACGCAATGTGCATCGTCTTCTTCCAAATCATATCGCTGAACGCAGGACACGCTGCAGAATTCTATATGAGAAACACTTATCCAAAGAAAAATGGAAAACAATTGTCACAATAGATGAATCATGGGTGTATTTAAATGATTGCAACAAAAAAAAAGAGCCATTTATTATCATAAAAGGGGAGAAAAAAATTTAAGTACATGGTTCAAAGAATCGAAAGAAAGTTTTTCTAAGGGATTCATGATTGTTGCTAGTTTTTTTTATAATGGCAACTTAAAAATAAAGAGAGTGGAAAAAATGTCAAGATTAACTCCAAATACTATCAGGAACATATTTTATCGTCAATTTTTCTGAATGAAATACCATCGCTTTACCCACAGTGCCATCAATCTGTGAGACTCCATCAGGACAAAGCTAGCAGTCACACATCAAAATCCACTGTAAATTTCCTAAAAGAAATGGAACAAAAAACTTGTATCAAGGCCACACCCTTCACTGATATCCCTACTAAATCTCCCGATGTATCACCTATGGATTTTTGTGCTTTCGGACTTTCAAAATCTGCATTATCCAAACGTCGTCCCAAAACCCTTACAGGACTCTGGAAAGCTGTTCAGGAGGAATGGGATAGAATACCTCTTCTGACACTATAAAAGGCATTATTATCCTGGAAATTGCGGTGTCGAAAGATAGTTCAGAATAAGGGATGTCAAATAAAACATTTAAAACACAAGAATTTTATGTAATTTAGTTTTGTGAATACAATTTACATCGTCTAAAAAATGTGTGAACAGCCTCTGTATTACCGTCTACCCCCGGAGTGTTTAACCTTTTGTAGCATCTGGGCCACATGGTAAATTTTTTGAAGGCAAGTGGGCCGCATAATAAAGTCAACTTCATTTAAAAGTTTAGTTTTATCATGAAAATGAAAAATACATTGTATATGTAATATATATAATATAATCTTTATATGCAATGTGATATGGTAATTTTGAACGAACTCGAACTTAATGTGATTTTTTAAATTGTTGTTTTTTAATATGTCTGCAATATTCGGTGGTATACTACTGGAAGCCAATCGCAATGTATTTTTAAGGTGTATATCAGTCAACACACTCCGTTTTGATGTTTTAGTTCATTTCATTAAAGAATAAAAATGTTCTCTCACATAAGTTGTTGAGAAGAGCGACAATATTCGTGAGGCAAATTTTCGAAGTTTTGGAAATTATTCGAATGAGATATAATTTTTATAAAAATCATATTGTCATATGAACATGGTGTATGAATGGCTTTATAATAATCGATACAACAATTATCCAAATATCGATAAAAGGAAGACATTAATTATAAAACTAATGTAACTATAAAAGATATTATTATTTGATGAAATTATAACAACTTTTTCAAATAAATATGATTTTGAATTAATTTTAATTGCATTAGGATTAAAAAAATGGTGAAACACAACATCAACGTTGGAATATTTTATATTTGTTATGCCACGCGCGGGCCGCAAAATATGTTGTGCCGGGCCGCAGGTTAAACACCCTTGGTCTACCCGATGAGGGATTCCAACCCTGGTTTCAAAACCTCAAGGTCAATATCATGTCTACAGAACAAACTCAACAATTTGATATGTTATTCTCGATAAAATTACTAATAAGATCAAAAATGCGTACTTATTTTTCTTGACAAAAATTTTATATCCAAAAATATTTTTTTCTAAATCATGAGATTTTACTATTATTAAAATTTAAAACTTTCAAAATTTAAATTTTAAATTCTTAAATTCTTAAAAGTTTAAAATTTTACTGTTTTTAAAATGTTAATTTTTCAAATGATATTTTTCTATCATTCTTTCATTTTAGATCAAAAGTTGTTCTGAATCAAAATTACAAGTGTTCAATAATTTCATTATTTTCGTAATTTTATCCCTAAATGTCACAACTTTGACTGCACAGTTAAAGATAATATTTTGTGATGTACATGGTAGTTCTTAATTTGACATTTAAATTGCTAAACTGCAAAAGTACTGTGGAAATAAATTTGAAAAATATCTAACGAAAAGTAAATGTTTTAAAGTAGTTAGTTACACGCTGAATGTCGATCTTAAAATTTACATATTTTATTGTTGCAAACTTTCAGAAATTTTCATAATCAAATAACCTTTGTATAAAAAAAAAGCTTATAGAAATTATAACTCAAGAGAGTAAACGATGTTCATCTATTCAGTCTATCATAATTGTTGACAAAGAACTTCAAATATTGATATTTATTCATGTTTTTATACCTTTAGGCTATCTCTATGGATTGCAGTCATTTTAGGGGAGAAATACGTTTTAATCAAATTATCCTGGTATATATTAAAAAGACAGTATCCTTGTCGAAGGATTGGTTTAACTTAAAAGTGCTGCTCAGTTGAACGTACTTATGAGCTGAAGCACAACTTAGCTTATGAGCAGAAGTCTTAACTTCTGACGAAAATAGTATTAAAACTTAGTTATTTTATTAAACTTGTCACAAGGACCTGAAAAAATATTCTTTCCATCCTTACTCATCTAAATTACTTGGAAATTGAAACTTAGATAATTTGTTTCTTATATAATAAAGAAAACTATTGTGGAAAAATGTTGTCAAATGTGTTAAAAAGGCGTTTTTAAAACACTACATGTAATTGAATTTAAAACATAAAAATTTTATTTTTAAAATAATTATGTATAATTATTATGCATAAACTAAATAGAATATATAAAAATATTTTAAATATTAGTATACATAAAATTCTAGAAAAATCTTATGTTTAAAATTATGTATTGTTTGAATAACTTTTAGCAACTAAGTTATTAAAAAAGCCGAATAGTCTGTTGTAATGATTTGTGTAGATCCGGTTAAGATTTGCACTCTTCCGTGAACGTGACAAATTATCCTTTCTCCTTCCACTAGAAACCTCGTTTCATTAAGTACAGAATCGAACTCTTCCAAATGCTTACGGCTTTGAAAGTCTTCTCAAATTATTCTTACACTTCTAGAGTAGTTAGAAATAGTAATATGCTTAACCTACTTTTAACTAATAAAGAAAAACTTTAGAAGAGATATCATTTTGAACGTGTTAGATAAGCGAAATTAAAAACCTCTAATATTGTAATGAAAACTCTTTTAAATTTTTGTTTCATTGACATGGACTTTATCAGATTAAATAATAAAAGAATGTCAGATAACTTATTCAAGTCTTTGTTTTGATCTCTTTAAATTTCACTTAACAACCTTGCTTATCTTTCTTTAAGAAGGTCAGTATGAAATAATAAGGATTTGGAATCTCTCTAGCATCATTTTTAGAAGTTTCGGTACGAAAATAATGAATAAATAAAACGAGATTTAGTAGAATCATTCAGATATTTTATTCAAACTTCTCAATTTATAAATGTTATTAACATATGGTGTTCCCTTAATAAAATAGCCAGCAAAACTTCTCTGATCTTCATAGGCCAATGTCAGAAGAAGAACCTACTCCAGACAGAAGACAAGTGCTGAAATTTTAACGTAGGATTACTTTCCTCCATAACGGTCCTCTGGAAAGCAAAATTTCAGATGTCCTAAGTCGTGATTTATAATTTTGGCAGTGCACCAAACCCAGTCCGTATCGCTTGGGCAAGCAGTAAACTGTTAAACAGAAAAGTACAAAAATGCGTCAAAATTTTAACTAACTAACTAACTAACTAACTAACTAACACACACACACACACACACACACACATACACATATATATATATATATATATATATATAAAAGAGGAAAGCAACGATAAGTTATCCTACGTTAATAAACCACGGTAGTTTCGTTAGAAGAGTCTACCTTATTTTTTTTTATTGACAATGAAGCAAACTAACCTTTACCCCAGTCACTTTACCCCGGTCACTAAAATTATTGCTTTAACACTTGCTTACGTGTCAGCAGTACCCTCTGTATTTTCCATGTACTGCGATCTCCATTCTGTTATCTTCTGGTGAAACCAAAGAAGGTTTTTTTTGTTGTTGTTTTGTTTTGTTTGTTTGTTTGTTCTTATGAAACTGAAGAGGTAAAATATGAGCTTATCACTAAAACACAAACAAACAAAAATTCCTCTTTACCCCACTTACCCACTTCCTTTTTTTACTTCACTTTTAATGCAGCTTGGTCGATGCGGAAATTGAACTTGAGACCTCCTGCTGTTCGGGTAGGCACGAGAAATTTAGGGTGTAATCAAATTAAACCTATTGCGCCTCTGGTTCACGCTGCCAGAGAAAAACTGAAAACATCTGACCTCTAAAAACAATCGCTTTATCATTGTTGGCAACCACACTGTAATTACACCCACAAAATACCTCTCTCATTTTTAAATCAACCTGTATAGTTCAGGAAATGAAAAGTTGTTCCCGGCATTTCGAAATATCTTCTTCCCACTACCAGGCCATGCCGTGATCTTCACACGTTTGGACGTTATTTATTTTTACCCGAGGAGACTGAGGCCAGATGTCGGACGCGTGTCAAGCCACAAAGCAGATAAATAGAATATATCTGTTTATAATAACAAATCGTGGCTTTAATCAATTTTACATAATTCTTTGCCGCCAAAGAGAATGAGAGATCTCGAAACTCGGTTGAAAATACCTCAGTTACACTGGGCTTCCTTGTAACTTTCCTATCTCTCACGTCATGCTAATTTATAATTTTTCTCTTTCTTTAAAAACAAACTACTGCTGGGGGAGGAAACAAACCCACCATTTTTGGCCCTCGTGATATTCTACCCCAGTGTTTCTTAACCTATGTTCCATGAAATTGGTCGTACTTTTAAAAAAAATATTTTAATCTGTTAGAAATTCTAAAAATAATAATTTACTTCCATATCATAATTTATTTTATTATAATTCATACATAACAAAAGTCAATGTTTGTATTTTAGGTGAAAAATTATGCTAATATCCATTGAGATGTAACCGCCTGGTTTAGTTGAATATCTTCAAAAATAATTGTTTAGCACACTATGCATATAATTTGTAATAAAGATTTGTAAATGTTAGAAACGCTAAAACGGACACAAGCAATTAGGAGAGTTCAGACAGGGAAAAAATAGTGTAACACTTTACAGGCTAAAAACCGAAATGGAATCTTAACATTTAACATTCAATTACAAAACAAAGTAATACATATCATAAATAACTTTTTTATTTCACGGAGCAATATACTTTTAAGTTTATTTTTTATTTGTTTCTTAGGTTTTTACATAGTGGTAAAAAATTAGTCTTTTTTAATAGAATAATTGTTGAAAAACGCATTTCTTTTTTCGTTTTTATTTTAAGATTTAGCTTAATTACATAAACGTTAGTGTTCTCCGGTTAATAATAATATATATATATATATATATATGTGTGTGTGTGTGTGTGTGTGTGTGTGTGTGTGTGTGTGTAACCGCCGATACAGATTTGTTCTTTTGCGAGTTTAGATGTTTTATACTAGAACTTTATTCTTAGAGAAAAAATATATGCAGACGTGCGCACATACTTATCGTGTATATTTCTTCAAGTCAGAAGAAAAATTTTTAAAATTGGGACTTGGGATTAATTAGATCTCAAGCTGTAATTAAAATTGGGTTTTCAAGCTCAAAGCAAAAAATTTCTGATTCCACATATTACGTTTTGGATCACTTTCAACGATGATTTTACTTTTCATCTCTTTCATTGTTTCTCTATCGCTTATTTATATATATATAAAACATAAAACATGTTATATAAATATATATATATATATATATATATATAAAACAGTGTTCCGCGTCTCTGGTAAGGTTAAGAGTCACTGTTCTAATCATTGAACAACCAATTCATGTCGTTGGTCAAATAGATCACAGGATAACCATCTCAGTTAGCACAGTAAATTTCTGAAAATATACTCCCCCCCTCAAACTTTCCTAAACTTATCTTTCATTAACCATAGTTCAGATTTACATCTAAGAAATGGAATCCCCAGGTGCAATGCATTAAGTACTAGTTACAAATAAGAATGGTCTTTGAGAGATAAAGGACTTTCAAAAGGAAAAAAAAATTTTCGCTTTGTCTTTGATAACCAATCTAAATAGTTAAGTGGTAGATAACGCATCAGCAGCTACATTTAAACTTGTGTCTGAACTAAATTACTGACTGCAAATGCCATTTATTTTTTCGACTTAACGATGGTCGTGATAAGCAGCGAGAGAAAGCGTCCCCTATACGTAGTGCGATTTCATGCTTCAGAGCTTTACATTTCAATTCACTGCCCAATCTTTCAAATGACATTATCTACCAGACTTCCTCGACAGCACAAGAGGCTGCAAGATTTATGAGGCGTTTGAGTCGGAAGAAAAAGGTTCCATGGTATTACTGTTGTTATATAAGGGTTAAACTCTCCTTTTGTGAGGTGATGATATCGAGGTATACGCAGTTCCGGAATGGTGGAATTGGTTCTGTTATGCCTATTTCAAATTATCGTTATCTTTTAATTATTTATTTATCATTTTCAATTTAAAATTAGTTTTACATAAATATTTTTATGCTATTATTTTTTTTAAATAAAGGGGAGAATGTTGATCAACATCCTCGTATTGCACCCTGAAAAAGCTTTCGCAGCCAATTGATCTACAAATTCTGGAAAGTGTTCCAGACTATCCCAGCACTAATCCTTAGGGATTCTACAGTGGAATATGGGTGGCATGTCTTACTTTAAAAGAGCAGCGCCATTGGGAAATAATATATATATATATATATATATATATATATATATATATATATATATATATATATATATATATATATATATATATTTACATGTATATATATTATATATATATATATATATATATATATATATATATATATATATATATATATATATATATATATATATATATATTTACATGTATATATATTATATATATATATATATATATATATATATATATATATATATATATATATATATATATATATATATATATTATCAAACATCTTCCATCCTGGAGTAACTGTTTAATCATGTTTCTCTTCAGTCATCCCCTTTGCTTCTTTAAAACTGGAATTCAACTTTTTTTCAACACTTAAATTCCTATTTAAAAATGTCTAATGTTGCAAATGTCAAGACCTGTAACCTCATGCTTCTAGGTTTTAAAAATATGACATACATTCTTTTACCCATAAACTCCTTTACATTTCGAGAATACTGGTATTAAAAAAAAGATACCACAAACTATAAATTACGTAAAATTCTTGTATTAAAACTCCGAGAGAGTGTTTCAAAAATTAATAGTTAGCACATACATAATATAAAGTTAACATACTATAAAGTTACTCGTTGAAATAATTTAATTATCTTCTAATACTGAAGAGAAAATCTTTTAATCTGATATCATTAAAATGTCGATTAAAGTATTCTTTCATATTCTATGAAAGCTGATGAAGAAACATTCTATAAAAAATGTTTCTAAAGTGTGAATTAATTACTAAGTTACCGGATGGGATCTATGAAACATATTTCACATCATCTGTGTGTGTGTATATATGTATATATATATATATATATATATATATATATATATATATACCTCAGTACAAGTTAAAATTTCCCTTAAGTCACACTGAAAGCAACATTTGAAAAATGAACTAGGAATCTGTTCATCCCGTTAGGTGTAGATGACAGCTGCTTCAGAATCGAACACTACAGTATCGCATAGCGTTCTTTATGCGCTAACAGTTGATAGCTTAGAACACTGCAGCCTTACATCATTGAAGAAAGAAACTGACACTGCGGGAAAAGAAAGCATAAAAGTTTATTTACATAATAAATTTTCCAAAGATATTATCTCCACAAGTGGTGAAATTAAGTGGTGAGTATTTCAAAATTTATTTTCTTGGGGGAAATACGAAATTCATAAGTGGGTCAGTAAAAATAGAGAAAATTGGGTTAATATGAAAATTTACTTTTATTTATCCTAGAGATAGATGCATGTAAGAAAGAAAGATTTCCGATTTTTTTTACCATACAGATTTGATCTTTCACGAGTTTTGATGCTTTATACTAGAACTTTATTCATAGAGCAAAAATATATGCAAACGTGCGTACATACTTATTGTGTATATTTCTTCAAATCAGAAGAAAATTTTTCTAAATTGGGACTTGAGGGAAATTAGATCTCAAGCTGTAATTAAGATTGGGTTTTCAAGCTCAAAGCAAAAAATTTCTGATTCCACATATTACGTTTTGGATCACTTTCAACGATGATTTTACTTTTCATCTATTTCATTGTTTTTCCATCGCTTATTTATATATATATATATATATATATAAATAAATATATATATATATATATATATATATATATATATATATATATATATTATATATATATATATACATATACATATATATATATATATATACACACACACACACACATATATCAAATAAACAAAAATAAAAAGCGAGCATAGACTGCTAAAACAATTTAACTTATAACCTACCCTAGCAAAGTAAAACATAAAACTTTTCAAAAAAGGATAGCGCAGAAGCTTCATATCCTCATAATGAAAATATACAGATATAACTAAAAATAAATAATCCAACACAGTTAGATAAATACAAGAAGAATATAGACAAAAAACAAACAGAAATCAAGCACTCAGGGCATCCACGCACCAGAGGCAAGATTCTGTATTAGTGCCGGAACTGAACCATAAAAAGACATAGAGGTAACCGACAGGTCTCGTCATCAGGGAGCCTAACCAAATCAGTTACCTCAAGGGTAACTTTCTGAATAGGATGCAGGTAAGACCGAAAGACATCCGAAGACCCCGAGTTCCCCATGGAAACATTTAGTCGAAAGAAAATGAAAAGACAAGCACAACTTACAGTAAGGGCTCAACGCACCGTACATGCAAGCACACAAATAATCCTAATGTAAAGCCAAAGATGCATACATACCCTAATTCCATAAGTGACGGTTATGGCGAAACAGCAGCTCATTCTATCCTAGTAGTTACGTCATTGTAAAAATACTACAGCGCCAAACCCCCCCCCCCCATTACAACTTAAACAAATCCTTTACACTTACAAAATAAGTACCTTCCCCTCCCGACTGCGCTATCCTTTATTAACAAGTTTTATGTTTTACTTAGCTAGGGTAGGTTAAATTGTAAGTTAAATTGTTTTAGCAGTCTATGCTCGCTTTTTATTTTTGTTTATTTGATTTTTTTATATTTTACATTGTTCCTTTTCGGTATGAAGGTTTGTAGCTATTGCGCAATGTTTTATTGGAAAGTTCTTTAATTTTTTATTTCAATTTTTACGGTAGGTTTATGTTTATGGTTTCTCTAGAGGTTCCTCATGTAGTAAGCAGGCTTATCTAATGTATTCTTTGCTTTTCAGGTAAAAACTTATAAAATATTATGCAAACGAGTATTAAAGATTTTTTCATGGGACATGGCTCGTTGCGCTCCGTAACAAGGAGCCCTGCTGCACGTCTTGTTCCGGGGAGTGTGGTGGTTAATATGTTACCTGAACAACTGTTACGTTTATATAATATAAAAGTAAAAAATTTTGCTAAATGTAAAGATAAAAGATGTCTTACGTGCCATATGGCGAACAGTAGTCAAGTGGGGGTTGGTTCCGGAAATAGTAACTTATTTTGTAAGTGTAAGGGATTTGTTTTAGCTGTAATGGGGGGGGGGTGGCGCTGTAGTATTCTTACAATGACGTAACTACTAGGATAGAATTGGCTGCTGTTTCGCCATAACCGTCACTAATGGAATTAGGGTATGTATTCATCTTTGGCTTTGCATTAGGATTATTTGTGTGCTTGCATGTACGGTGCGTTGAGCCCTTACTGTAAGTTGTGCTTGATTTTTCATTTTCTTTCGACTAAATGTTTCCATGGGGAACTCGGGGTCTTCGGATGTCTTTCGGTCATACCTGCATCCTATTCAGAAAGTTACCCTTGAGGTAACTGATTTGGTTAGGCTCCCTGATGACGAGACCTGTCGGTTACCTCTATGTCTTTTTATGGTTCAGTTCCGGTACTAATACATAATCTTGCCTCTGGTGCGTTGATTCCCTAAGTGCTTGACTTCTGTTTGTTTTTTGTCTATATTCTTCTTGTATTTATCTAACTGTGTTGGATTATTTATTTTTAGTTATAACTATATAACTATATATATATATATATATATATATATATATATATATATAATTCCGTATATATATATATATATATAACAGTTCCGTAACTGACTCACTGACATACAGCGCACAGACCAAACCGCTGGACCTAAATGGCTGAAATTTTGCATTGCGATTCTTCTTATGGTGTAGAGATGCACTAAGAAAGATTTTTGAAAAATTCTTAGATTTTTTTAAATAAAATTTTTAAGCTGTTTTTGTAACTTTTTTTTAAGATTGCATTTAAAATAATAATTTGAGGGTTATAAAATTTATATCATGAGAAAGATCATAAAAATTCCTTTAAAATGAAATCTTTTTCGAATCTTTACCTCGATTTTCTGATTTTTGGTAAATTTTAAAAATTAATTTTTAGAATTTAAATTATTAAATGCTGATCACGTGATTTCTTTTTCTGGTACTTTAAATAAATTTATCGTCACGTGCATAAAAACTAAATAGACAAAAAAATATTTTTTTTTCTAATGCAGAAGACGATTGAATATTATTAAAAAAATAAATATACCTTACGATTTTTTTATAAATAAATAAATAAATAAATATATATATATATATATATAAGTGTGTGTGTGTGTGTGTGTGTGTGTAACGACACGGGCGCGGGCCGACGAATGAAGGGCTGAGTAGCATATCTAATTGAGGTAAACATGGATGACTTGTCGCCCGGCCGTGCATCACAAATGTTTAAATCCATTCCCGCATTTCATCTCAACCCTCGGACACACAAAACATAACACAACTTTTTCGAACTGCATTTTTATTGAGATCATTGACCGCTCCGTCGGTATGAATGCAGCAAGAGAAAATACAGGAGTCCGTCCTACTTCCGGATGTCAAGTCTTATATAAACTTCAGTCCATCACGTGATTAAAGGGTGTGTCTTAATAGTTGATTGGTTTAAAGTTGTTGTTGATGTGCAGAACTGATTTAAACTTGTACTGACGCCGCGCAGCGTCCCTTTACTTAAAATACAGCCATCTTTAATGATTTTGCCGAAGGCTGTAATAATGGAATTTAACGCGAATGCCCAAAGGGAATTAAATAACTTAAGGGATTAAAAAAGGGTTTGTAATTTTGAATAGCAAAGTGAGGAATTAATAGTTTTTAAATGTTAAGAGTGTTGAATTAAGAAATTACTAGTTTTTAATATTATATATATATATATATATATATATATATATTTACATCAATATTATACATTGATCGTCGTATTTATTATAAATATATATATTTATTAGTTTTGGCATTAATTGCATACATTGACCGTTGTATTTAATTTGAATGTACTCCGTAGCGAAGTGTGGGTTTTCAGCTAGTATATATATATATACTAGCTGAGTGGCAACCCGATGTGTTGCATTTTCGATTTAAAATGAAATGGTTTTATTTCTTAAAGATTGAAAACTGTTTAATTACTTTTAAAAATACATTAGAATTTTTAAAAAACGAAATAATGATTTAAAATTCCCTTTTTCAAATTTTAGTTTTTGGCTTTTAAAACAATTCTTTCAAATTCCTGTTTTCAAATTTTTCTTTTTAAGCAAAAAAAGCTCATTCAATTAGAAAAAAATTCTAAAACTTTTAACTTCTCCTTTCCTGAAACTAAAATTATTTCTAGTGCTTTAAAATTATTTCTGGATTTCAATTATTAAATGACTCGTTCTGAACTAATAATTTTTCATTTTGGCAACAAGGCCGAATGTAAATAGAAAATCTCATGGACGAAAAAGTGCTTAAAAAAATAGAAAGACAGTTCTCAGGAATTCAAAATTAGTGGCGGAAGAATCCTCATCAGTTGCTCATTAATTAGAAACAAATTTCACGAACTTGCTGGAATTATTAGTGAGTAAAATAATAAGTCGAAAAATTACGAACGCCCCAATTCAGTTACATTAAGATACTATGGCGATCAGTGCGGGAAATTTCAAAAGTGAGTTTGGTGAGTATGCTTTTTTAGAATGATAACATTTTTTTATTAAATGTATTTGGTATATTTTGGAAGCTGGACATCTAGCAAATGCCGATAAATCGTAAAATTGACATTTATAGGTGCAGAAAACCGAAATATTTGTCCATCAAAATTGTCGATTTCGGGAAATTCGGAAAACTGCTTTGGGGAAAAAGCTTCGTTTGCAATGAAAAACATTTTTAACATTATAAAAATGTGTATATCCTTAAAGATGAAGAGTTGTAAAACACATGGAAATAAAAAATTTGTCGATTGGTGGGCGAAAAAGTTTAATTTTGCATGCATGAAAATAGTGAAAATTTGCGAAACGGAAAGGAACTGGCCCACCGGGAATGTCATCTGTTTCTGCTGTTCGCTTCTTTTGAGTTCGGCGGTTTTAATTTTATAATTAAAAAAGTTTAAAGTTTTGAAAGTTGAGGATGGCACCAGTGTTCGCGTCTCGTCCGTCCGAATCTATCCGTACCAGTCGCGATATCCTGCTATGCTCGGTTCGCTAGATTAGCCCGTCTCCGTGTCTGCTGACTAACAAACTAACATTTGTTTACCTTCAGCTGTTATTATATATACTAGATGAGTGGCAACCCGATGTGTTGCTTTTTTTTATTTAAAATGAAATGGCTTTATATCTTAAAGATTAAAAACTGTTTATTCACTTTTAAAAATATATTAGTTTAAAAAAATTATTATTATTTAAAATTTCCATTATCAAATTTTGCATTTTAAGCAAAAAAGCTCATTCTATTAGAAAAAATTCTAAAGGCTTTAACTTCTGCTTTCCTAAAACTAAATTTATTTCTGGATTTCAATTATTAAATGAGTCGTTCTGAACTAATAATTTTTCCTTTTGGCAACATGGCCGAATGAAAATATTGTCACGGTGATTTCGGAGAATACGGAAATGACACGAAGAGTAGATCAGAACAGATTTTATTGACCAGATTGCGGGGAACATCACCTAAAATACACCTCCGGAACGTTCCCGACATTCCCACCGGAAGTGTGAGGATTATTCCATTAACCTAGGAACCGGAACTGAAATATAAATAATAGATAAATTTGCATACAGCTCGCATGCAGAGCAAACTAAAATAAAAGATGTTCTTGCACCCGACGGCGGCTGGTTTCGATCCCTGGACCTTAGGATTAGACGTCAGGAGCGATACCGCTGAGCCACCGTTACTTCGGTGAACGGAACTTTGTGAAACAGAAAGGAGCTGGCCCACCCGGAATGTCAACTTTTTCTGCTCTCCTCTTCTATTGAGTTCGGCGGTTTTAATTGAATAATTAAAAAAGTTTAAAGCTTTGAAAGTTGAGGATAGCATCAGTGCACACGTCTCGGCCGTCCGCGTATATCGGTACCAGTCGCGATATCCCGCTATGCTCGGTTCGCGAGATTTGCCCGTCCCCGTGTCTACTGACTAAAAAACTAACATTTGTTTACCTTCAGCTGTTAATAGTAAGATAACTTTAAAGGGACAATATATACGGGTCATTCTCCTGAAAGTGTACATTTTATGTCTTTTTTACAATACATCATTATGGTTATATTTGCCCTAAATATTTTTCATTGATATTTACCATAATAATGGGCTAATAAAAACTAACAAATTTTTGTACATTATTTTAAATAAATTTAGTGATTTTTCTCGAACATAATATATCAAACCTCACCTCCATGACATGTCCTAACCTCTATGTTGTCATACATTTGCCTCTTTTATTCATTTTATATTCAAAAATATTTCTTTTTACTTAATAATTATGAATTTTAGATAGTAAAAATTAGCTATTCCAAATATTTTTTTATTAATATTTTAAAATTAACAATTATTATATTAGTAGAAAGTTTTGTCTCAAGAACTTTTTTCATCTCCGTGAGTATTCAAGAATGCTGTTATAAACTGGCATTAAATGGCAGTGATGTCTTCAGCACATGTTATTCTGACAACACACAATTAGCCATTTTGCTTTGGTGGACAGAGCAACTTACAACAAGATTGTTCTCATGAGTTTTATTTGATGTCCATTGTGAAATCCGTAAACGGTTACACATAAATCTAACCTCCGTGAACCTTTATTACCGGTAAGAATATGTTCAAGTAATAATTTTAATATTGTCACAAGTTTAGTTATAGAGAACATTTATTAATAGCAATTGTTCGGTTTTATGGTTCCACATATTTAGAATAAAATTTTGTGTTAAATATAATGATTCTCACCTCCGTGAATCTCACTTCCGTGAATGATTTTTGGGATCAGTTATCATGGAGGTGAGATTAAATTACGGAGATGATAACTAAATTCAGTTACATTATTCATCAGCATTCAGTTAAATTAATCATGATTTTATAATGGAAGAAATTTGGTTCTTTATAAAAATTTAAGTGCAGTGATCATTTATTCATGATATGTAAGCTATATATTGAATTAAAAAAAATAGATTATACAATTAAAAATTTTACATTTATCGCAATTTACTGAATGATAATATAATAGTAATTTTGGCATAAACGTACAAGCCAATTTACTAAAAATTAAAAAATTTCAATGCTTTAGTCAATAACTGAAAAATATTTTAAATGTACTAAAATGAAATTGGAATGGAATTATGAAATGAAAAATAATTATATTCGTAATAATAATGAGTTCATACAGGCAAACCTGTAATATTATAAATGTAAATAATTCAACACTCATAAAAACAGATCAAAAGGCAGACTGTAGAAGGGGAAAAAAGAAGACGAAAAAATCAACAACAGCTAAAGACAAAAATAAAAAAATTGGAACAGAAGCTGAAAGAAGCCAATAAGAAAGTTAATAAATACAAAAAAAAAGACTTCAGCGATTAAATAATAGTAAGACTGCCTGAAAAGAACTGCAGACTCTCTTGTAGCACAAGGAGAAAATTTAAACACCTTTATCAAACTAATATCAGCCCTTAAAACAAATATCAAAAACACTGCAATTTTTTCAATCCCATCAAAAGATATTGATGATATAGATAAATTATTGCCAGAAAAACTTGCACAATTTAAAGGGACAGTGGAAATTCGACAGATAACATGGTCAAGAAAAGATCCTATGAACATTCATGCCCGAAAATTAAGTTGTTTAACTTGTGGGTCTGATTAATTTTGTGAACATTTTGAGATTGGAATTATTCAGTTACAGCCTACAAATAAATATACTACAAAGAAGCCGCATACTGGTGCCAAACAAGTGTCTCATCGAACACTGACTGATCATTATAGACAAAGAGTGAATATTAATGAGCATGACTATGTTGTTGTAAAGTTTCCTGGTAAAAAATTTGTAAAATTTTACATAGGAACAGTTCTTTCGCAAGATGCCAGAAATGAATATACCATTAAGTTTATGAAAAAGTGTGGAGATGGAAAATTTAAATTTGCTGATGTAGAGGATACTGGGGTAGTAAATGCCAAAGATATTGTTAAGGTACATCCCCAACCTGCAATCAACAAAAGGGAACAATATGTATTTAGAAATTTAGAAGAATTCAATATTAGTTAATTTCAATTGATTATTTCAATGTTAGTTTTAAAATAAATAATTATGTCCATTATTAACTAATGCTCTATTTAAACTTTTTATTTCTAATTCAGAATTTTTAGTTGTATTATGTGTAATAAAATTAAATATCACTATATGCATACTGTTTTTTAAATTGAAGTAATATTTTTTGGGAAACTTATCCCCTCCGTTAACCTAACTCACTTCCGTTAACCTAAAATATTAAAATTCTTAATCATAACTATATTATAACTATTTTTTAGAATAACGATAAAGGATTCTAAACTACTATATGTAAGTAGAATGTAATCATATACATAAATTAAGAAAAAAAAAATTTATTTTTGTCATTTTTACAACTGGAAAATGTACAATTCTGAGAGAATGACCGATACATTAGTAAACATTTGTTTAGTTAAAACTATGTATGTTCCAGGAGTCACTGGCGAAGCTAGAGTATGGCAAAGGTATGGAACTGTTTTTTCATTTATCACCACGTTATTACGTTAAATATGTTTCCACTGATTAACAACTTTATTCTTAATGTCATTTAACGCTATGCAAGACTGAAAAACTTGTTTTGAAAAAGATCATGTGATCAGTAACTTTAAAAAATGCGAACACACCTTCGTGGTACCAGCCCTTTCTGATTCTTCAAATTCTCAACGATCAATTTCTCACAATGTTCTGTCATATTAGGATTGCTATCACCATCCCTCTTTATCACATGAGTCTCATGTAAGGTGCAGTTGCATCAATTGATTATTAATGGTCATCTCATGAGCCAGCAAAGCGATCGATGCCGACCTCAACGGTCATTAATGAACTGAACTCGTTCCGATGGAATACGGCCGGGGGGAGGCCGAACCTTCACCTGACCTCATTTGTCAAAGGATTTCAATGAGAATCGACTAACGAAGCTTGGGATGGAAGGAATCGAAAGTGTGTAAATACACTTGTTGTATTGGGTAATGACGATTGACAAATGAAAAACTTCTGAGTAATCATTTTGTTCTGAATTAATTATTAATTGTTTAATTACTATGTTCTTTGAATAGCGCATTATTATCTCTTGGTTTAGTCCTTTGTTTTTTTCTAAAAGGTAGATTCGAGTTGATTTGGCGTAAACTTATTTTTCTTTATCCTTTTCTTTGATTTGTAAGTACATGTAAAATACATATAATAAAATTGACATTGTGTATAGGTTGTAAATATATTAGTTTTTCCTTGTAAATATATCAGTTCCTCCTGCTTAAATAGAAAATATTTTATCAATATAAAATATTTTATATATATATATATATATATATATATATCTTTATATATAAAAGGCAAAGTCTGTGTGTGTGTGACCGAGTTTTTGTCTGCTCGCGGCGCAGCGCAAAGACGGTAGGTCGGACAGTCTTGAGATTCGACACGAAGATGCCTCCTGAGGTCTCATTATGCACCTCGAAGCCCTTTTTTCGATTTTTTAATTAGATTTTCCGTAATTAAATATTTAGTCGCGATTTGGAGCTCCCGGACGAGTAAAAGCTCCTTAAATCCTAACGTATCCGTCCAAGAATTTTTTTTTTTCAGACGAGCCTATACGGGAAAGATGACACTATACGGAAATCACAATTAAAATTGTCTGTCTTAATTTATCGATTAATTGTGATTTTTTTTCGATCGCCTGTACGCACCCGTTTTTCGGAAAAAAACGCGATTTTGTCCGTGACCCTTTTTTCCAAATTGTCGAATCGATACGTAAATATCGTTACATTTTTACGAATTTTTTATCTCAGAGACCCTAGACATCACAGTTTCGAAATCCAGAACCAAAATTAATTTACAAATTGTAGTTATTTTTTAATAATTTATTTTATGATTCGGAAACTCTTGCGAGAAATCTCATGTTGGAGATTTCGTTCTTCATTTCCGGACGAAGGTACAGCGGGTGAAGCTAGGAGAAAAACCAGTTTTTCGACGTAATGCACGTGATGAGTTGGGGCGTTTATTTTCTATGAGGGATTGAGTGGTTAAAGGAAATCGATTACTATTGCATTCAAAATCGATTAAAAAATCGCATTTAGTAATGCCGTAATTTTTTTGGCCAGCACTTAGTTAATATCATATAATTTGTGGTGTATTTGTGGAAAAAATCTATGAAGATTTCAAAGAATTTCAGCATGTGGAGGATGTGATATATTCGCTTTCAAGGAAATCGATTACTATTGCAGTGATATTCGATTAGTAATCCTATGTCAAAAATTTTGCCAAAATGTGCCAGAAAGGATTCAATTTATATGGGTAAAATAATGTATCGTGGTGAGGAAAAGGATGACAGCGACGCCCATTAACAAAGGGTTAAGGCTACTAAAAAATTGGTAATTACATTACCCGAGCAACGCCGGGACGGGTACAGCTAGTATATATATATATATAATATATATATATATATATATATATATATATATATATATATATATATATAATATATATATATATATAATATATATATATATATATATATATATATATATATATATATATATATATAAGTTTTTCGTGTTTAAGTAGAAAATATTTTCTCTTTTATTGTTTAAATGTTAATCTCTGTGTAAAGTGACGATAGAATGTTTTCCATTCCCTGTAAATAGAAGGGTTCAGTACAGTTTAATAAAATTTACATTATCATTAATATGAATTTTCTTAATTGAATTCTATATAGTTGTTTTCTCTCCTTTTCAGAGATTCATACTGATTACAAAAGATATGAATGAGCATCAAAAGCAAACATTTTAGTTTTATTTATTTATTTTTCGCAGCAAGAGTGTCATACTGTGTGATTGTTTCAGTACCACATGCTGTGCCTATTAAGATGTAGAAAAATAGGGAAAATTTGGTTTGCAGGTTTAAGTGTATTAAATAATATGGTTTTGAATTTGTAAAGCTTCAAGAGTTGATATTCGTAAGAAGAAACTTCTTTACATCCCTGGAAAGATCATCTTGTAGAACATTAGTTTCCAATCTGAGTTCATTGGGTTCGATTCTTACCCTAGGCCAGTACCAGGTCATTTCAACTCAAAGATGTCAGAATTCTGGGCAATGAGTAATGTTTTGGAGAGTAAACCTGTGTTAAAGGAGAGCGTTAGAATTTGTATGAAAATGTAATATATTCGGAGTTCTGTGAAAAAAATCTCAGATATTTATTAAAGAGAACTATTCTTGGCAAATGCGTATGAAGTAAAGTTTTTTTTTTCATTTTGAATATTTTAATGCTATTTAAAAAAAATGAAATGTATTTTTTTCCGATCTCAACAATTTAATAATTAGCTATAGCGGCTATATTGTTATTTGGGACATTGGATTCAAAAGGTAATTCAAAATATAAGATTTCCTCCCTACACAGTAATAGATTTGTTAAAGAACAGAAGCCTCGAGGTGAGAAGACCAGGTTCACTTCCATGTCTTTGCAGATGACCGTTAAAATGGCGCTTTACCTTAAAGAGAGTGACTGGGGTGCATATCTGGATTCAGTTTCCACAATACAGATTTTTTTACGCGAAAATAGTTCCAAGGCACTTCTCAACTACTGGATGACTCTATGACGACAAACTATTACAACTAGCATTTGAACCCGCGTCTCCAAACCTTGAGGTCGGTGTCCTACTATGAAATTATCCAAGCAGTTTTTTATTTATATTTTTAGGGCTATCTTCAAAAGTTAAAATGTAATACCTAATGCAATGCATGGTATTTTATTAGATTCCAACATGGAAATTAATTTTTCTTTTGGTTACTTTGATTTTCTTATCTTTGAGATCTAAATTCTTTCTTACTTTATTTTCGACAACTTCGAGGGATCTTTGTCAGTTTAACGAGAAGGAAAGTTGGGAGTATGATAAATTCAACAAAACATTTAACCTGTCCTGAATTTTAAGAAATTTGGTTTAATTAGCAGTTCTCGACTGGAAAAGATATATCTAACAACTATTACTACATTTCCGTTTTCTTACTCATTTTCATGTTCTAAATAACCCTGTTTCATGTCCTCAAACTGAAACGATTTTAACCCTACATTCTATTTAACAAAACTTAGTCATCATTTAATGTGAATTATAATTGTTCATTATAAAAAGTTCTAAAAATTAAACAAATAAATTTACATTACTTTTATGAGAATCATTTGTTTACAAGGATAGAATAACATTAACACATATTTGTGAATAAGATGATCAACATTACACGAGGAATCGAAAGGAGTTTCACGATGTGGCTTATAAAAAGTTTGATTTAATTTTCAAAAATATTTTAATTCACCTTGTTTGTCGATAAGAAATATTGTGAAACAATTTTAAAACCGTACCAATGCATTCTGTTTATGCGTTTAGTTCTTCTTTAACTTCAACAACAGGGTGTAGGAAGTGATAAATTAACTTCAACTGAATCTATTCTCTCTTTTATGTGACAGCTTACAGAAAGAATGACTCATGTCTCTTTTATGCTCGTAGAATATCTAATGAGTTGAGATTGAGATGCTATGCGTCCTAAAATAATTACTCTCGACATTTTGTGTTTCAAAAGGCTAATGCATGGAAATTACATTGTGATTGCAGTTTGTGCATACGTATTTCTTATTGAAAACTATTCATTCAATGGTATAGCTTATTAGGTGTGATGACTTTAAAGCCGGCTCTCAGTAGTTATATTTTAAAATGAATTTTACGATAAGTGTTGAGTTACATGAAAAAATTTTTACATTTGTTATAAACATGGTTATACATATTGTTTCTCTTGCAAATCTATGAATTAAACTATTGATTCTAAATTCTTCTCCAACAAATAAAAAAAGGCGTTCATATGATTTTAAGACTATTGATAATGTATAAAGAATAGCTACTTCACCCTAACTTGGGTGTATATAATTTGAAGTGGCACTCTAATTAAATAGATTCAAACACAGTTCTAAATTAATCAAAATGTTTATTTATCTTTTCCCTTTTTTGTGAATTTTGGTTCAATGATCAATTTTTAAAATAATTTATAGAAGAATGTCTTATAAATTGCTCTCTGAATAATCTCTATAACTTATAGCTGTGAATTTTTGTATTCTACATTAAGGATGATAAAAAATAAGCATAACTCAATGTTGACAAATCAACATTTAACAGAATTGCTAAGAACTGCAACAACTCAAAACATGCCAGATTTGAATAATTTGGCAAAGCAAGTAAAATAAAAATTACTATTAAACATATTAGAAATATTTCATAATTTAAAAATATTAATTATTCTAACATTTGGAGAAGGATATATTTTATAAAAAAATTAGAAAAAAAACTTAAAATTTCTGTCATATCCAACATAACCCTTCTTTGTTTTAGGCTTATTTAAGTACTGTGTACTAAGGAAGTGTTTTGAGCCCATCATTCCTAAGCGGTTCTTAACAGTTTATCATGGCAGCCCTTGGTATATAATTATGTAACTTTTGCTATTATGCGTCTACACAGACCAGATAATCAGATTTTTACGCTTAAATAATTCTCTGAGCCTTGAAGCTAGATACAAACACTAAAAGGTAAGAAAATAAGTACTAATTTATTTCTTTGAACAAGAAAACGTAATTGTACTTTCTGTACCATTAGGTGCAGCTGGCCCAAGGTAAGACGAGCGAGAAAGTGATGATAGAGGAAGAGAATTTTGATAGAAGATGAGCTTCAGAGGTAAAAAGGAAGTTCCATGGACTGATGTCAGCCTGGGGTTATCAAACAATTATCCCATTCTAATCGTCCCAATTCTAAAACTTATGTTCCGATTTCTCGCAAATGTTTTGACAATACGGATTCGGTTATAGGTGATATGGGTCTTAGTGTCGGATTTAAGGTTTTTGAGGTTAATTTCCCTCTTCTCACGTTGGAGGAATCGGTTCTTATTAATGTGTGATTTTGCCTACCTAGCAGCTTTGTAAGATTTGCCGTTTATGAAAGAACTTCTTAGGTTTCACAGTATAAAAAGGAACCTTCTCACGCGAATTATATGCGAAAGTTTGGAAATACTTAATACGCGAAACTCTGACACTATGATTTTAATATGATATAATTACAAGATAAAAAGAACTTTTTATATACCACGTTTTTAAATTTTCTGTTGAATCATATAAACTTGACAATTCTATGTATTAATAAATAATTTTTTATAATTTTTTTGATGAATTATCCCATCAACTTGAAAGAAAATGATTGGCCTGCACTGTGCACAAAATGCAAGGATGTACCGTGAACCACGCAGTTCTGTACCTCGGAAAAAAACTCTTCGCCAAAGTACAGGCTTACGTCGCATTAAGCAGAGTTAGAACCTTGGAAGGACAGTACATCGAAGAGTTTGACAGCTACAAACTTACTGGAAAGACCTCTTATTTTGCCAAATCACAATTTTAATATTTTCCTATTTAATTATTTTTCACTTGTATTTATTTTTATTTTCTCACCATTTCTCTTTTAATCGCACAAACCACCACTTAATTATTCTTTTTCACTTTCTTTTATTTAATTTTAATCACTTTTTGTCGTTTACACTATCCACAGACTTTATAAACTGCTAACTTTTATAATTTTTTAAAAAATTTTCGAAAAATATTTTTGTAAACAAACTAAAATCACGTGCATTCTGTTTTCAAAATCGTCAAATGCCGTTACGCAAAAGTGCAAGCATTGAATTCGATCGAAGCACCACCTTGCGGATTTTTCTGCTTAAAGATGGCTAAAAGTATTAAAAGAATGCATTGCCATCGTTTTCTGAGCTAGTTTCAAATGTCTAGCTAGTCGGGAAGTTAGTTAAAAATCGATTGCAAGATTTGTACTGGACAAACAAGAAAGCGAATTAATAAAAACGTGGTAATAATTCTGTAATTTTAAAAGTAATGCCACATTTGATAAACATTATACATGAAACATATAAACGTTAGAACGTAGATTATTAGATCTCATAGTGACTAAGAAGTGTTTTGAAAATCAATAATTTCTCGTCATCAAATTTCTCTTGAAAACTTTATTCTTCATCAGCACGAAAGAAACGAAAGTTAATTAAAACACATTTTATTGATATATTATGCATTCACACTATATTGAAGAAATCTGTGGCGTTATGGCAGATGTTGATATGTCATTTTTTCACGTTTTCGACAAACTAAAAAAGAAACTTTTGATGTAAAATATAAAATCGCTCAATTAAGTTTTTCAATCCAAATATTTTTTAGTTATTCTTATACTCATATTCAACCTCAAGCATATGGCTGGTATTCAATGAAAATATTTTTTTCAATTAGGTACTAAAATGTTTAGGTGGGTTGAGAAAAAAAGAAACCATCAACTTTTGCCAAATTACGAATAACTTAGTATTTTTCCATAATTCCACTACCAGCTTTTGCCACATTAAAAAGCCAATTTTTAGTGTGCTATATCAACTTTAAACATAAAATTGAATTTTTCGGACATATCAACATCTGCCATAACGCCGCAAAAATATATTTATTCTTTTAGTTTTGCTTTAAATACTATCTACATTTTCATGACGCACGAAATTATGCGTAATGTTTATTTTTGTACCATTAGAAAATATGCATTTTGAACTCTCGCGTGGAATGAAAAGCATTTCACCGACCATTCCAAATGAACGGTCACGTTTCATTTTTTTTCTCTTAAAAGAAGGAATATTTTCTAAGAAATAATCAAGAACCGTGAAGCCTACGTGAAAATAGAACCTTTTGTTTTAATAATAAATGCAAAGAGGGTTTTTTATAACTTCACGGGGTAATTGTGTGCTTTTCTATGATGTTTCTTCAACCATGACTCGACATTAAATAATTTTTACACACATTAAAAGTTTTTGTTTAATCATTAGTACATGTCTTTGAACAAATTCTAAGAATACGTTAATTTCCTAATCAGATTTTTTTATTTCATTATCTAACCGACTAATTCGAATTGTCTCAAATATTATCTATATATATAAAACAGTTCCTTAACTGACTGACTGACTGACTCACTCACTGTGACTGACAGATAACGCATAGATCAAACCGCTGGACCTAAAGGGCTGAAATTTTGCGTGGCGATTCTTCTTATAGTGTAGGGGTGCACTAAGAAAGATTTTTTTTAAATTCTTCTTAGATTTTTTAAAATTAAATTTTTAAGCTGTTTTTCTAACTTTTTTTAAGTTTGCATTTAAAATAATAATTTGAGGGTTATAAAATTTATATCACGAGAAAGATCATAAAATTTCCTTTCAAATGAAATCTTTTTCAAATCTTTACCTTCATTTTCTGATTGTTGGTGAATTTTTAAATATTAATTTTTAGAATTGAATTTATTAAATGCTGATCACGTGGTTTCTTTTATTTTTGTGATACTTTAAATTAATTTTGCGTCACGTGCATAACAAGGAAATAGACAAAAAAATATTTTTTTCTTTCTAATGCGGCAGACGATTGGACATTATCCAAAAAACATTAAAATACAGTAAAATAAATGTTCCTCAAACTGTACTGTATTAAGTGTACTATATTCTTTAGTATATTCTTTTAGATTTGCTTTGAATATTTTCTTCTACATTATTTTGTCTATAAAAATATCCGTTACGATTTTTTTATAAATACATATTTTTTTGGCATTAATTGCATACATTGTCCGTTTTATTTAATTTGAATGTACTCCGTAGCGAAGCACAGGTATTCAGCTAGTCTACGTAATTATAAACTTTAAACTCTACGTTTGTCTGTATAGATAAAAACTGGACCCACGAACACAATAGTGGAAAAAATACGATAACCGTGAAATAATTAAAGCAGAATAAAATTAATTTCACCCAAGGTGATCCATGGTTTATCACATTATTTCTATTTCAAAGGTTTTATTTCCAATAGGCTATCATTTGACGATTTTCTTTTTTGTTTGTTCTAATTTTTAGCGAAATCGCTTTGAAAAGAAGCCATATATTTATCCATTTCAAAGCAAAAATATAATTCAAAAGTTGCAGAATTAGTTAAATATTACGCCAAATTGTGATATTTCATTATTAGATTGTGGTATTATACGGTAACTTATCGGAACCGCAGGCATTTTCAATCACTCTTCGAGTTCATAATCGTATTTCCTCTTCCTGACAGCTGGGTTCATCATAAATTTCATTGCTGCCCTTGCTGTGTTACGAAATAGAAATATTTTATTGTCGCATAATTCTTTCACCAGGAAATGGTGCAGTGAGACTCTACAGCGAGGATAAACAAAGGAAAATATTCGAGTACTTTAACAGTTACCAAATCAACCTAAAGTGTCATGAAAAACACTTTTGCTGATCTCAGACAATGAACTTCTAAAAATTAGCTGGAACAACTCATTAGGATTATCGCAAAATCAGTCTTACAAATGTATTTAACTATTCAAATTGAAATATTCCTCCGGTTGTGAGATATCATGGGTGCTATGTGGTCTAGTATTAGACTGTATAGAGAAAATAGCTCACTTCTACCCAGACTTGGGTGTATATAATTTGAAGTGGCATTCTAAATGAATTTGATACAAACACAGTTTATACATGAAACAATGTTTATTGAATTCGTTGCACATATAGAATTTGCTTTTACAGCAATAAGCATACGTACTACTTGTACGAAATATATATATTAACATTCAATAGAAATGTTCTTTGCAAATACTCACAAACCAGCAGAGAGTCAAACCAGCAGTACTGCCACGTAAACTTTGGGCCCCCTAAGCACTAGCGCAGGATAGTACTGGAGCTGCATATCTCGTAGCTCCCTATCGCTTATCTATCAACCTTAACAAACCGTTTTCAACCTTCTTCGCTTTAATCAAGCTGCATGGTATTTATAACAAGCGCGTATGCCGAAATTAGCATATCTCAAGCAGCTTCTTTAATTCATTCACTCAAAAGATCGATTCTTGTGAATCGAATCTTGTGTATACCTTACAACTGTTAAAGTACTTTTTTTATTTCCAATATAGCAGGCACAGAGACATTATCCATGACCAAAAGCACAGTACAGAATACACAATACAAAGCACAAAATTAAATACAAAATTAAATGCAAGCAGACAAAAGTTCCCTATCCTCCCAATAACGGGTGAAAACAGAAGAACTATGAAGCGCCGGACACTTAAGAAGGTGGTCAGCAATCATCAGTTCGTCGCTGCTGCAGAGGGGACACATGGGGCTATTCAGTATGTTGATTCGATGAAGGTGATCGGCGAGACAATCATGCCCCGTCGTCAATCTAAAAGCTACGACAACAGCTTTTAGATTGGCTAATGAAAGTACTAATGAAATCTATAAGTTTCATAACGGTAAAAATTAAAGTATGAAATTTATTTTAAAAATACGAATTCCAAATGTGTGATGGTCCTGGGAGCTTTCCCACTTACAGAGTAAGGTCTTGTACCGATAAGATGTCCAGAAAAGTTTTTAAATGTATAAAAATACAGAGGCTGTTCACACATTTTTTAGACGATTTTGGTAAACGGTAATAAAAAATCGTTTGCTGCAAAAGAAATAATTGCAATTGTACTATGTTTTTAAAAGTCAAAATTATCGTCTACGGCTTGAAAGTTTTGTTTTTATTAAAAATGGCGTTTTTAACAAAGCAGTGGTTCGAAGACTACATTTATGCTCTTTCCGAAGAGAAATATGCATACTCCGTTATCGAAAAACGACGTGAGAGTCATGGTTTTGTGATATCTAAAGCGTCGATAGGTAATATCGTCAACAAGAAAGGAAAAAAAACGTCAAATTGGAGCCTCAAGTGGGACAAAAATTCCAAACAAGTATCCAAGGAAAAAACGGACATCTTCTACTATTGCAAAGGTACGTTGTTTAATGTTAAAAGAAAATCTCTCTAGTCAAAGGACAGTTGCAAAATCATTAAAATGCTCGGTGTCCACTGTAAACAAAATGATAAGCGTTGATTTAAATCTTAAGAAAGCGAAAAAACCCAATGTGCATCGTCTTCTTCCAAATCATATCGCTGAACGCAGGACACGCTGCAGAATTCTATATGAGAAACACTTATCCAAAGAAAAATGGAAAACATTTGTCACAATAGATGAATCATGGGTGTATTTAAATGATTGCAACAAAAAAAGAGCCATTTATTATCATAAAAGGGGAGAAAAAATTTAAGTACATGGTTCAAAGAATCGAAAGCAAGTTTTTCTAAGGGATTCATGATTGTTGTTTTTCTTATAATGGCAAGTTAAAAATAAAGAGAGTGGAAAAAAATGTCGAGATTAACTCCAAATACTATCAGGAACATATTTTATCGCCAATTTTTCTGAATGAAATACCATCGCTTTACCCACAGTGCCATCAATCTGAGAGACTCCATCAGGACAAAGCTAGCAGTCACACATCAAAATCCACTGTAAATTTCCTAAAACAAATCGAACAAAAAACTGGTATCAAGGCCATACCCTTCACTGATATCCCTACTTTATCTCCCGATGTATCACCTATGGATTTTTGTGCTTTCGGACTTTTAAAATCTGCATTATCCAAACGTCGTCCCAAAACCCTTACAGGACTCTGGAAAGCTGTTCAGGAGGAATGGTATAGAATACCTCTTCTGACACTTCAAAAGGCATTATTATCCTGGAAATTGCGATGTCGAAAGATAGTTCAGAAAAAGGGATGTCAAATAGAACATTTAAATCACAAGAATTTTATGTAATTTAGTTTTGAGAATACAATATACATCTTCTAAAAAATGTGTGAACAGCCTCTGTATATTTATTGCCTTATCGATCCAATTCTTTGCAATGCACACACATAATGGCATTTTTATAAACTTTTACTGTTGGAAACAATTATTTCCCTGTTTCAAAAATAAAAATTTAAAATTACATGTTTTTTTATTGCAGAGTTTTAATCACATATTATCAGAGCAATATTAACCGAGAAATAGGCAGCTATTAGAATTTTCAGCTTTCGGCAGATACTCATAGTCTTAACAGTATCTTGTATTATATTGTATTATCCACTACTTTCCTATGACGCCCCACTAAACTGGTGAACTCTTGGGTAGCTTTTTTGGTTATAATCTCAGCACAATGTTGAGAAACAGCAATAAAGAAGAATGTCTAAAAATTCCACTGAATTAAACAGCAAGGATATGTTGCAAAATCTAGAATAACTTTAAAAGCTTACTCTTTGAATTCAAATTGTACCCTTATCTAATTTTAAAGGCTTCAAAAAGACATCTTACTTAGGATTCGACAAGTAAGAACGCACAGCAGTAACAAACGTTGGGTGGAAAGAATGTTTGTTGTTGTTGTTGTTGTTGTTTCTAATGGCCCCCCTGGTTGGAGGTTCCATTCACCAGGTCCTAATAAGCTATTGGGCTGAAAGGGACGGCTCCTACTTTGAATTAGCACCACAAGGGTCGGAGTCCGACTTGGCTAAATGACCGGTCCCGTAAATTTGAACCGTTTCAAGTGGCGAGACCGGAACACTTGACCCCGCACCTCCAGAGGTAAATTTGAGAACTTGGAGGACATTGCAGCCACGACCTATTTTACGTGCTCCGGTCACCATTAGTGAACACGGCGGTGGATTTGAAGCGATGAGCATCGAACCAGGGACGTTCAGATCACTGGCCCGCTGCTCTTGGCAACTGGGCGGAAAGAATGTTTCCTTAGCTTAAAAGAAAAAAACTATAAAGATTAGGGAATGCCAAAAGGGGAAACTGTGTATAAAAAATAGGGGGTGGGAGATATAAAAGTAAAAATTCGAGAAGCATGGAAGAGGGGATAAAAAGCGAAGAACAGAGAGTCACGGAAAAGAATGAAATTAACAAACACAAGAAAGTAAATAGATTTTCTGTTTCCGATGCTGAAGTTTCGTTTCCTGTGGACTAAGGTCCCCTAACGTCATAGGTGTCACTGCGTAGGCTCTATTTGTCCATTGATACTATAAAAATCTATTGTGGCTGTGTATCTGCCACCCACAAGTTGATTCATTTACAAATATCCAAAGTCTATAGCTGTTACAAATACAACGCTTCAATATTCAAAATGTTTCGTACTAAATTCTAGGTGCAGGAAAAATCCTAAAACAATTTTCACTTTTTAACTATCTGCATCTTAACAAAAAAATTTGTTAATTTATTAAAAAATGCAGATACTATGGCTGCTCACTTTTCAAATAAGTTTCAACATCACAAAATTTAATTCTATAGCCCTAACAAAAATTTTAATTGAAGCAGAAGCGTTAAGGAATTCGACCAGAGAATTGATTATAATTTACTGAGGATATATTTAACAGGTTTGTAGGTAAAATAACATACATTCGCTATAATGCCGCACTGACAAAATATGTTTTTGATCATCAAATTTCATTATTTCTGAAATTATTTAGAATACTTTTTGAGGAAAGCAACATTTTAATAATAATTCCAAAAAAAAAAAAACACAAATGTTTTTAGTTTCTTAATGCTGTTGAAAATTTCTCACGCCCAGAATATCTAATAAGTAATGTCACCGTGTTCTTTATTTAATAGCACTTATATTCTCTCTAAAATTTATTAGTAAGTAATTACTTCTCATAAACATCGATTTCACAAAACTTTTGTCATATTTAATATTAAATAAGTAAAAATAATCTAAAATATTTCATTATTACACCTCAGTCCGTTTGGGACATTTATAAAACCTGATTTCTTGAGACTATTAACTGTTTTAACACAAAATTCCTGATATCTCATTTTGAACCGACCTGATTTCGAAACGTATCAATCTAAATAGAAATTAAAGGTCTGCATTCTAGAATCGACTTTGTTGTGGTTTTAGAGTCATTAGTCCACATTAATCCCAGCATAATTGCTATAATGATAGTGTAACTACACTTCCTTATTGTGACATTATAAAGTCCTTGGAATCAGAGCAGTGCGTAGAAAAGCAAAATTCAGACCACTGCCATAAGATCAAAAAAATATGAGGAAAGAAGAAAATTACTGATTGATTATTGTGTTCAATAAACAAGTGTGTCAGAAATTTGGTGACAAGAGTTACAAAATGATTAAATGTTATTAAAAGCCGACTGATATACGATTTATGTTAAATGTGTCAGGATTTTTATGTACTTATAGAAAACTTGAAAGTGTTTTCTCTAAAGTTATTGATTATAAATTTACACAGAATTTGTACTCTCTCATAAAAATTATAAAAAAGATCTACTGAAATGAAAGATTCGTCATCAGACTACACTCGTTACAATGTTGTATATCAATTTATATTTTCAAACTTCCGTCAAGATATTTTCTTCCCCATATACGCCAAAATTTATTTCAATGAAAAATCTTTTGCATAAAATTTCTCTTTCCGTTACCCCTGCTTCTTGGATAACTAACTGTAGAAGAACATATTAGCTATAAGGGCATATGCTATAAGAACATATAGGGCCTATAAGAAGAAAAGTTTATCTAATATAAGCTGTTCCCCTTTTCAAAATTACAATTCTGGCTATACCTATTATTTAAGTGCCCTGTTATTTTGAGGCCATTTCATTAGATAAACCCCGTAACACCAGGTTGTTCCTTGCCAAAATATATCAGTTCCTTTGGAACTAGACCTGGACGTTGCCAATGTTTTGGAACTTATAGAGCAGGGGTTCTCAACCTTTCAGGCTCTGTGCCCCCCTTTGAACATTGATGTGAGGTCACGCCTCCCCAATCACCACCTCCGTATGTGGCCAATACAAGTAGTACAATCAGAATTTGAAACTGAAGATGGATATTAAATGAAAATATAGAATAAATAATTTCATACACAAAATTTAATATTACTACACATATCTTAATTTGGAACATATTATTATTATTAGAACATATGAAATCAAAGAATGAAATACAGATCAAATATTTTTAAGGTAATCAAGGATCTAGGTGAGGTTGACATGTAATACCCATCACTTTCACAACATTAATAAGAGGTCTAGCATTGTTTGTCTTTGACAAGTTTTTGAATATTAGGTTGTAACTCTGACAAAGCATACCTCAGGTCACTTTCAACGTCCAGCTTTGCACGATATTTTGACTTTATGTATGCTAATGCTGAAAATCCAGATTCACTCAGATATGTGGCTGAAAACTGCTCTAACAACCCCAAAACTTCCAAAGCAACTTCTGGGTAGACAGGAAAATAGCGTAACCAAAGATTTTCAACATCCATGTTTTCGAAATCCCCGTTTGCTTGAAAATCACATTATAGGTCGATTGCCTGTTCCTGAATATGACCAGGAAGTTCATCCAAGTCTATTATAAAAGGATCTCTTGCCAACTTAAATTCCTAGTTCTCTGAACTAATATCTGGAAAATAGTCTGCAATTTCATTTTTCAATCCTACCAAATGCCCTGATATAAGGTCCATCAATTCATTTATCTGTTGAAATGGAAGATTTTTTTTATCACCGAGGAGGTCGGTCAATCTTGGAAAAAAAACTCACGCCTCCCTTGAAATTCTTCTACGCCCCCCAGGTTGAGAACCGCTGTTATAGAGAATTTTGCACTTCTACCCTAACTTTGGGTATGTATATCTTGAAGTGGCACTCTAAATAATTTCATTCAAACACAGTTCTTACATAACAACAATGTTTATTTAAATATTTGCACATATAGTTTTGCTTTTCAACATAAAGCATACGTACTACTAGTACGAGATATATATAGCATTCATGCAAGGGAAATACAATTCAATATATTCACTTCTATAACTACTCATTCAAGAAAAATACACTTTGCAATACTCACAGATACTTTGAAAAGTCGACCAGCAATGCTGCTACGTAAAATTTAGGCCTAACAAGAACTCGTGTAGGTTTGAAGCAACCTAGCTATGCCTCCAGCGGCTGTTCGCAAAACTCAACTATTATTAAACTAGACTCTAAGCCTAGCCGTTACTTCGTTTCGTCAGCCCTACTCCTCCTTACACTTCCTCTCACTTCGTCAACACTTCTTCGTCCGCACTTCCTAGCTCCTTCTTTTTTTTAGTCTAGCTTCTTGGTAATTATACCAACCACGTATGCTGCAATTAGCATATCTTAAGCGGCTTCTTTAACTTTATTCACCTAAAAGTTCGATTATTGTGAATCGAATCTTATGTAAACGTTACAAACTTAAATGAGAAATGTCTTCCACTGGTTTGGTAGATGATAATTGTCACATGCGAAATGCCCGCCAAAATTAATCATACTGCTGATTAATGAGATAAAATACTGAAGGCAACATGGAACATGAAACTATAAAAACTCTTCATCGTTCTCCTGAAATAAATGAGACATCGCCTGAGCATTGTAACTCAGGGCATGGCCTTACCAAAAACAAAAAAACGCATCAAGCAGGAAAGATTATGGCTATGAATGAGTGAACATCCTTATCAATGATTTTTCGACACTATGTAGCATTTAGAAAATGGTCTTCATGAATAAGAGACTATTCCGCTTCTGTGAGGCTAATGATTCGAGCAATACTAAAGTCACCCAGTCGTTTAAAATTCCGTTGACCGAGACATTCCGTCGCCGGGACATTCATAAAAGTGCTGAACAAAGATGCCTTAGCTTTAGCATTGTTTCACAAGAGATAAAGCTTTAAAAATTGTCGGATGAGGAATTCCTCTTTCACGTGGATTCTTTTTAGGCTTTCAGTGGTACATCTGTCAAAAAAATAAAGTAAAAAATTATACAAGAATTTATAAAAGGAACCCTTTAGCCTGCAGAACCCGTCCAGATATCTTGAGGTCGCACTTCTAAGCCAGTCTTAGAACAAAAGGTTTTAAACTTAGAAGGAGGATATTTTGATTCAAATCGCTTTGCCAAAACAATTTGAGAGTAATCTGGGCGTTTGAGTAACAAGACTAGCCAGTACAGAACTTAAAAATAAACCTTTTGGGATAAATAGAAAGAAATTCTTGTTCTGCATAAAAAAACTACCTTATACTTAAGAAAAGTTTCCTAAAAATAGAAAAGGCTGGAATACAAACAAAAGTGGAGGAGTTCAATTTCTTCCTGTTATGTAAAAATGATTATTTTCTTCATATTTTTGAGTGGACTCATATGATCAGAATATGCATATAAGTCATATCAATTATGCATCATTCATAAGTATGAGAAAAAGTGCAACTTTTTATTCGAATAATAATTTTTCAGTGGTAAATTTCGTGATCCTACAACTTATTCATATTTTTCCACAAAAGTCTTCATTGCCACTTCTAGGGGAAATTGAGTTGATTTAAGAGCTATGTTTCTCCCTTCCCACCTACAATCGTTATTACTCCAGATTTAAGATCAATATTTCGGGACAATATTGACTATCTAGCGTCTCATAATGTGAATGAGATTAAGGTTAATGCAAAAGAGTTTAATTTTGACGTTAACTATAGGTATTAAACATCACCCACGTTAATTTCTGTTTGAAAATTCCTCCTACTCGCATTTTTCTAATTACTTTATATACAATGGTGACTGATGTAATGGTGTCATTTCGTTATATAATAATTACTTTTAGAGAAAGAAACATAATTATACGCTTTCATAAAACAGCTACTGTGTGAACTGGTATTCGGTAGCGTAAGTGCAGCATTTTTATTAAAATTTTTTGCAAAGATTTAACGTTGTCTAGAGGAATGGCATAACTTCAATCACAGCCATTGACTTCGCTTCTTTGATTTTTTTGTGCTCTAATTGGAACTAATATGTTTGTTGTGTTTTTATATAATGCTTGGGGAAACGTAGATAATGCAAGCGAAAAACGCTAACGATCCCTCGCGGAATTTTCTTTTCTACAAACTTGGAGACGAATTAATCAGTGTTGCTCAGTTATTTAAATGAATATTATTTGGTATGTAGCATTACCCCACTAAACTCTTAATTTTGCTGAAGGGCTACATTATTACCAAATGTAGTGCAATTATGCATTAAAAGTATTTTTTAAAAAATGCTCTCAAATGTCTTTGTAAAATCTTTCTTGGATTTTTTTTTTTTTACATTGCTAAGCTGACTCTTATGTAATCAATTAATTAGACAGATTTTTTAAAAAGTTTGCTTATAAACAGCGCTATTCGCGGGATATTAAATATTGTCTTGGTTTTTTATGTGCTACTAGATTATTTGGTTAATGTTAATGCAAGACAATCACAGCATGGTCTGATGGGTTAGAGTTTTTTACCCTAGAAGCAAAATGTTTTTCATTTGATTTCTTGACAGCCAAACTATTTTTCATGTGGGAAATAAAATATTAAAAAAAATAGAGTGTGCTTTAGTAGTCTTCGCGATGATACAAAAGACAAAAGATTGTTTCCAACCGTAGTTCTGGAACCTTCTTGGATTTTTAAATGCGGTGAAGAATATTTAGTAAGTTCAAGAGGACCAAACCAAACGTGGAGGTTCGGAGGTTAGCATACCGGCCTGGAAAGAAGAGGATTTTGAATTGGATTTCCGAGACAGCCAGAGTATTCCTCAGTTATAGAATAAAAACACATTTTAAGTGTGTGTTTGAGCAGTTTTCATAAGGAGCAAAAATTAAAAAGTATTTTAACTGGAGTTTAGGAACCCCCTTGCTTTCTTACCCGAGGGGGAATATATATAGTTAATTTAATTAGAACATAACAAGACCTCCTTGTTTTAGATGTTCATACAAGTGTCCGGAAAGCAGAAGGTTTCAAAATTGATTTTCTAAGCCAGTAGTTTGCAACTTTTTGTTGATCGGGGATCCCTTGTCAAAAAATAAAAATTCGTCGGGGACCCTCTCCTAACCAATCCTTTTAAAGGCAAAAATGGGTTTTATTTTCTGAATAAACAAACTCTTCGTGATAAACAACTTTAGTGAAAAATTACAAATAAAATTAATGACAATAACGAATCTAACGTAAAAGAAAACTTAATGGCAAATATAAAGCCTACAAAATCTAGAAAATTAACGAGATTTTTCAGCTTCCATTTGCTTTATTAGCTGTAAAATTGCTGTGATGAAATTGTAATGATGCTACGAAATCGCTGTGACGCTGCGAATCCGTGTCATAAATAATACAATAGACATTTTTGAGCAGAACAAGGATTTTATTCGTGCTAAAAACGTCAGAAAGCGGAAAAAATGCAGGAATTTTTAGAATTAGAACAAAAAATTGGCAACTAAAAATTTTTCAGCTCAAGTTTTAAAAAATTTAAGTTTAAAGTATCACAAAAAGAAAAGAAACCACGTTATCAGCATTTAATAAATTGCATTCTAAAAATGAATCTTTAAAAATTCACCAAAATTCAGAAAATGGAGGTAAATATTCGAAAAAGATTTCATTTGAAATGAAATTTTATGATATTTCTCATGATATAAATTTTATAACCCTCGGATTATTATTTTAAATGCAAACTTTAAAGAATGCTACAAAAAAAGTTTAAAAATTTAATTTTAAAAAAATCTAAGAAGAAATTTTCAAAAATCTCTCTTAGTGCACCTCCATACTATAAGAAGAATCGCCATGCAAAATTTTATCCCTTTAGATCCAGCGGTTTAGTCTGTGCATCATATGTCAGTTAGTCAGTCAGTTACGGAACTGTTTTATATACTATATAGATACATATATACATACAAAAGAGGTAGAAAATGATAAGTAATCCTACGTTAGTAACCCGCGGTAGTTTCGCTAGAAGAGACTACCTGATTTTTTTTTTTTTTATTCTGGAAAGCCGCCATTAAACTGCTATCAAAGGAACATGTGTGAGCGTGACCAAACAAAATTTTTTTAGATTTTAATTTCCTACATCATACAATAATTTCATCTAAAAGAAATCGTCTGAAGTCATCATCTGAAGTGACATACGAAATCCTTATGCCCTTCTCTTATTTAAATTAAATAGAAAAAAGGACGCATAAAAATTAGCTCCAAAGAGAACATTCTTTGACAAAGCGTTTCCTGTATAATTAAACATCGTGAATTTCGAAACCGTAATGTACCTTGAAACTCTATTAACCCCTATTCTTCCAGAATAAAAAAAAGCTTTATCTCTCCATATACGGGTAATATTCTTTGTATGATTAACTACGTGTGCCATCCATTTCGTCCAATTCTTCTGATATCCCTACCCACGACAGACAATTGTGTATTCAGTCTCTTCTTAAACAATCCATCTTTCATTGGTAAACAGGGGTACACGGACTGCGGCCGGGGTTCAGCAATTATCGTTTCACCCCGAATGTCTGTTATAGCCTACTTTGCCAAGTAACACGCCTTAAAAAGGTGATCAAAGATGACTTTTTTTTTTTGCACTATCATTGTAATAATGGTTGAAAGTGTTCTGTGTGGCTTGCATCATGGTTTCTGCCATGGTGATAATTTTTTCTTCATATTTTTCCCGCTTGTTATTGTTGTTCAGTGATTTCTTTTGCTCTTATTGCTCTTGCCTCGTTTTCTTTTGCTTGTTTTGGGAAGGGCGAATTGCTGTTACGTAAGCACATATTATTCAATGCTGATTACAAAAGTAACTTGCAATGTATTTAAACTATGTTTGTTCAAACAGAATCGACTGGTAAGAATGGAAAAGCTTTGACTAGTAGTCTTTAAAATTTTTGAGGTCTTTTTATAATAATTATTTATAAATGCTGTTCTTGATTTTCGTAACAACGAAATCGCCGTTAGCAAGGAAGAAATCGCGTTCCATTTATTTTGTACAACGCCGCGGGTGATGGCGGTTACCCGCGTGATATTCACTTCCTAGCTTTTCTGGATTTTGGGAATCACTTAATTTCATCGTTTCGAGCTTCTTAAAAAAATAATAAATAAATAAAAAATAAAAATAAAACTTTAGAATTGCAATGATGACTTGTGTATGCTTCAAGATATATTATTTTCAAAAAAATGTTTCTAACTTTTTTTATTTGTAATTTTGCGGAATTGATATAATTATGGTCTAGAAGAGATTTCACATGTTGACTTAAGGGGTCAAGGGACCGTCAGCCTCTTTTCTTTTTAGTTTTCGTTATTTTACTACATGAATATATACTACACTAGCTGAAAACCCGTACTTCGCTACGGAGTACATTCAAATTAAATACAACGGTCAATGTATGCAATTAATGCCAAAAAAATAAATACATATATATATATATATATATATATATATATATATATATATCCTTAAAAAAAGTGTGAATCAGAAAACTAGTGGAATGCCAATCCAGGGAAACTACATCCAAATCCTGAAACTGAAGTTTCGAATGGCTGGGGGGAGTTGTGACCCCCCTGCTCCGGTTAAACTAGTTTTGTGCCGCGGCAACACTCCCGGAAGCCCGAAACCTCAGTGCGACCTAGACTTTCGTCAAATATTATTAAAAGGTAAATCAAAAATCAAAACAACATTTAAAACATCAAATCTCATATAACCCATTTAAACACATTGTGTAAATTTCAACTATTATATTCCTGTAAAATTATAACCAACCAACTGTGTTTCTCACATACCTGTATATTGCTACAATGTCAGAATGTTCCTTATTCAAATATCTTTTATACTATATCCCAATCTCAAATAATTAACATACCGTTACGGTTAAAGAAAACGGTGTTTATATTCGGTTTTACTGATATTTAAAAATTTCTTTATATTAGACATTAAAAAAGACTTAGGGAAACCCATCTCTAAAGCAAAATTTAAAAACTGTTTAATTTTAAAATCCATATCTATATTATTAGTATTGAGACGTTTACATCTTGTTAAAAAATTAGTGATTACATTTCTTTTGCTGTTTAGGTGTATGCATGTTGTCCATGACATAATACGATTTGGTTTAAAACTATAGTCATCTCGTTTATCATACATTTTTGTAATTATTGTGCCATTGCTAACTATAATACTTAAATCTAAAAAGTTCAAAAAACCTTCCTTATTGCACGAAGTTTCAATTAAATTTAAATTATTAGGGTAAAAACTAAAGTCCATTCTTGTGCTATTTACGAAGCAAACCAAAATGTCATCAACATACCTAAAAAACTTAACTTCGTTTAATAAACTTGTACCTGTTTCGTAATAATGTAAATAGATATCTGCAAGAATTGAAGAGCATCCCCCATGAATAAGGAACATTCTGACATTGTAGCAATATACAGGTATGTGAGAAACACAGTTGGTTGGTTATAATTTTACAGGAATATAATAGTTGAAATTTACACAATGTGTTTAAATGGGTTATATGAGATTTGATGTTTTAAATGTTGTTTTGATTTTTGATTTACCTTTTAATAATATTTGACGAAAGTCTAGGTCGCACTGAGGTTTCGGGCTTCCGGGAGTGTTGCCGCGGCACAAAACTAGTTTAACCGGAGCAGGGGGGTCACAACTCCCCCCAGCCATTCGAAACTTCAGTTTCAGGATTTGGATGTAGTTTCCCTGGATTGGCATTCCACTAGTTTTCTGATTCACACTTTTTTTAAGGATAGAAATATTTGAAATACTAATGTAGTGCAGCATAGCGCCTGATGGTATTTTAATTGTGTACAGTTATTTAATATATCATTTCTAACTTTTGTATATGTATATATATATATATATATATATATATATATATATATATATATATATATATATATATATATATATATATATATATATATATATATATATATATATATATATATATATAATAAATACGACGATCAATGTATACAATTGATGTAAATATATATATATATATTTATAAAAAAATCGTAAGGGATATTTTTATAGACAAAATAATGTAGAAGAAAATATTCAAACTAAATGTAATAGGACATACAAAAGAATATAGTACAGTTAATATAGTACAGTTTGAGGAACATAATATCTTTTACTGTATTTTAATATTTTTTTGGATAATGTCCATTCGTCTGCCGCATTAGCAAGAAAAAAAAATATTTTTTTTGTCTATTTAGTTGTTATGCATGTGACGATAAATTTATTTAAAGTACCAGAAAAAGAAATCACGTGACCAGCATTTAATAAATTAAATTCTAAAATTAATCTTTAAAAATTCCCCAAAAAATCAGAAAATGGAGGTAAAGATTCGAAAAAGATCTCATTTCAAAGAAATTTTTATGATCACCCCTACACTATAAGAAGAATCGCCATGCAAAATTTTAGCACTTTAGGTCCAGCGGTTTGGTCTGTGCGTTGTATGTCAGTCAGTCAGTCAGTGAGTCAGTCAGTTACGGAATTGTTTTATATAGAGAGATAAGTATAAAAAATATTCTTTTTTACTACATTGGAGTCACTTAGTCAATTCCAAAATAAGTATTTAATGGTAGTTTAAGACTTGACTTTCAAATAATTGCACGATAAAAAGAACTTTTTATATACCACTTTTTTAAATTTTCTGTTGAATCATAAACTTGACAATTCTATGCATTATTAAATACTTTTTTGAAATTTTTTTGATGAATTATCCCATCAGCTTGAAAGAAAATGATCAAATGCGTAGTAAAGAGAGCAATTATAATAAAATTTTCAAACAACAAGATTAACGGAAAATGAATTCAAATCTACTTAAAGAGGGCTAAAAGTATTAAAAGAATGCATTGTCTTCGTGTTCTGAGCTATTCTAAAAGTTTCAAATGTCCAGCTAGTTGGTAAGTTAGTTAAAAATCGATTGGAAAATTTGCACTGAGCAAACCCACAAACAAGAAAGCGAGTTAATAAAAACATGGTAAAAATTCTTCAAAATGCTCCAAGCGCATTCATGTTTTTCTGATTTCTTCTAAATATCTCGGGATTATTTATTAAAGTGTTTGTCATAAAACTGTGCATAGTCTTTGTAACGAAAAATATTTTTCAAATTTATAGATCATGAAATAAAGAAAACACATGCAAAAACATAAAAAAAATAACAGGCAGAATAAAAACAAATTATTTAAGACCTTAGATTCGTACAAAGAAAATTCAGTGCACATTTATGTTTATATATATATGGTACACTTTTATTTAAAAAAAAAGTTTTTTAAATGATATGGAATGCGCATGGAGCATTTTGAAAATGTTAAGATTTTGAATTTTGAATTTTTTTTTGAAAAACAGGCATTATTCTGCCAAAAAGTCCTTATTTTGAATTCTAATGGTCTAGGTTGAAGTGGAAAAGAATATTATTTATTCTCATGTTCTATATAGAGTTAAAAATTCAAAATAAAAAACTTCGAGGAGGAAAGTCACTTGTCCCTTTAAAAAATGATAAGTAAACTCAGTTCATCTTTTTCATTTGAGACATTCTGCCTGGCTCAGCTAACTGTGTAGGCGTTCTACTGCTCTGCTTTTAAAGAAAAAAATAAATTTTCTATCAAAGTTCGCAAGTTGAGTTTAGTTTTCAGTTTTCGATAGCGAATATTTTTATAATCCCTGACTTCTTTCAAACATTGTGGTGCTGTATCATAACAGGAAGTACATATACATATTTCTTATACCAGTATAATGATGTTTCCCTCATAATCTACACAAAACATCTTTGAAACTCTAACATTTTTCTCAAAGTTTTGAGTTTTGAATATCTTTTTACTGTAGTTTCATCAGAACAGTTCTTAAGGAGAATCTCAACAACAAATAAAATTAAACCGAGTAAACATTTTCATAAAAAAAATGAAACAAATGACCGCGGTTTGGAGGTACAATGCCTCTGGGATGATTTCTTATGTTTTTATAAAATACCTTCTGTTTTGGTGATTGTTTTGCTTATTATGGTCATCTTTTCCTTCGATAGTTTTAACACAACCCGACATCTAGACTAAAAAGCCGATTTAAAACGGCTACAAACCCCAAACAATGGGCCTCGAACCCGCGACTATAGTTCTGAAGGTCAGAGTTCTAGCTACTACCATGATCAGATTTAAAAACTTGTGAACTATAGTATTCGAGAAATAGGAATTCAATGGGTAGAATAGAAGCTGGAGATTTGGAGATATAGGATCGAAGCCCTGTTTTTCCAGACGATGAATACAATTTGTAGCATCAAAGGCTTATTAATAATAAATAAATATTTTACACCTTAAATATGGTTTTGAGTTTCTTTGAAATCGCTTATAAATAAAGAATGAACGGGAATGTATTGAACACGGGTGAACATCGGGGTAAACCTGAAGGATTCATTTTCAGACATGTATGTGCAATGAGGGAATGTCGTCTTTTTAAAGAGTGCTACTTTGCTTAACATATGAAATGACATATTTAGTTTTTAAAAGCTGTAGTATTTAAAATGCTTATTGTAATAAATTATTTCTTTCGCGTTTATATTTTAAAGCTGAAATCAATTTTACTGCGACATTCCCTATCGTATTGTAAAATAATGGTTTTAGACATTTAAAGTTTGATAAATAATCTAAAAGAAATGCCCTTACATCAGGAGCTAATTTCATGTGACCTTTCGTGACAAAGTCTGCGACCCTAATCCTACCCACCCTTATTGGGTATCTAATTATATAAGTACTGGACAGTTTAAGGAATAGAAAAAAGAGTTATATATATATATATATATATATATATATATATATATATATATATATATATATATATATATATATATATATATATATAGATAGATAGATAGATATAGAGAGAAACTTGTATAAATATATATATAGAAACTCTAGCCGTAAAAGTTGAATAACCAAAGACGAAAAAGTGTAACACTTTCCCGGCAGAGTCTAATAGAAATGTCCGCCCATCAGGAGCTCATTTCATGTGACCTTTCTTGACAAAGACGTTTATCATCTTGTAGACATTTAAATAGCTCAAGAGAAAAATATTTTCTGCACTTTATCCACTGGACAGGCATAATGAATTAGTAGAATGCATTTTGGTAATGAAATGTCTTCATAAATAGAAACGTTCTTTAATATAAATGTTTAACGCACACTAGAAATTTTAGAGGCACGTTTAGAATCTTCTTGAGAAAGTAGATGTCTTTAAGGAAAGATAAAAGATCTCATTGTGTAGGTTTTTGACCCTACTTCTAGATTTTTATTTTCCTTCAATAAAAATTCGAACTTTTTTCTGTCTAAAGTATCAGTTATTTGGCACAGTACTTACAGAATACTTAGCTTAAGAAAATATTTTAGAATATTTTCTTGTGCTTTAAGAAATTCGATTTTATTAGAACATTTTCTTAATCTTTAAAACACTCTAATTATTTGGTAGCCATATAGCTGAATATGTTTCTTTTCCCCAAAATTATTATTATTATTAATTTTTGCATTTTCAGTTACCGATTATACGTAACACTTGCAACTTGCTACACTGTACTTTTTACCAATGTCATAGCCTCTAATGACCATAGCATTCAAATATACTATAGTTACAAAATTTTAGCAAAGATTCAATAATAGTTCCATTTATTTATTTCATAACTGTGCTCAATTTTAAATTAATCATTCTAAGTTGAACCTACATTGTTAAAAGTACTTGTTATGAAAAAAGAAACAAAAAAATGCTACCTGGTAGCATTTAATGTGAAATTCACGAATCATGTATAAGTGGGTAGATAATAGAAAAAAAATTCAGATTCATTTAAACCATTTAAGTAATTAAGGTTGTAATTATGAAAACAATCACTATATTTCACTTTCTTAAGGACAATGAGTGGCACGCGTAAACAAAGAAAAACTTTTCAAACAAGTTAGGCCGGTATATTTTGGCTCTTCTCTCTTCCTGACCAGAGGAAATGAACGGAAACTTTAATGCTTAACTTCCAGTTTTTTGAAGTACGACAGACATATTTAAACAATTAAGCGTCCATACGTGGGATTCTCCCCAGCAACATAGGTTGGAGCCACTGTATTCATCTTCTGTTTTTTTCTCTTATTATTTACTGTTACCGCCTAAAGCTGTGGGATGCATCAAACAAATGCAAAAAAGAGCGAAATTATTCGATATAAGTTTCTTCCGTGTCACGATTAGTTTCTTTGCCTTAACGCCTTTCTTATCGATTTCAAATTAGTTTCGTGTTTCGGTGGTGTAAAAAAATTGTGAAAAATGTGTATCTTCTAAGCGGGTATTCATTTTGTTACTGTTTTCGGGATTCTCCACCCGCCCCTGTGCAATCGTGAGGGAGGGTTAGGTCTGTAGAACTACCCACATGGGTCACGATGTAGACGCATTTTTTCATTTTTTTTTCATCAGTAAAAAAAAAATGTGTGATTTGTCTGTAAATGCGTATACATATTGTGCACAAATTTTACTTTTTAAATTCTTTTTTCGAGAGTTACAGAATTTTTACTGTAAATACTTACTATAAGAACATATAATTTCATATTGTCGTGAATTTACGTATTTTTCATTATGTTTTATACGAATGCTTCGCAAATATTTTATCAATATAATAATTTTATTTTACAGAACTATCAAATGTGGTATGTTTTAAACATAAGCATTCTAATTTTTTTAAACAATACCTGTAATTTTACTAAAATGTAAAATAGATTTATGAAATATGTACAATATTTTGCAGTTTATTCAATAATAAATGACGCTGCATATAATTGATTCGACATTATAAATGAAAAACACAATACATTACTATATAATAAATACAAAACCTTTTTTAAAAAGTTCCAGATATAAGCGAGAAGGTAAAAAAAAAATTCAGGCAGTCTCTTCTAACGAAACTACCGCGGATTATTTACGTAGGATTACTTATCGTTGCTTACTTCTTTTTTCTTCTTTTTGACGCATTTTGGTACTTTTCTGTTTAACTGTTTACTGCTTGCCCAAGTGATACATACTGGGTTTGGCACGCTGCCAAAATTATAACTCGCGACGACGGACGTCTGAAATTTTGCGTTACCGCGGACTGTTATGGAGGAACGTAATCCTACGTTAACTGATTTTTCATAGTTAATTTACAGATCCCTTTAAATTTTTTCTTATGTTTAAGCGTACAAGTAAATGAGAAAATTATATCTTTTAGAAGCAACCCTACAGTTTTTTTTATGGTTTATTTTATTAATTTTGAAATTTTAGGTGAATGTGTCACCTAAAATTTTAAAATCTGAATGGAGATAATCTAAATTCATAACAAAGTGTTATCATAATGGAGAAATATTTCCAAGACAATGATTTTCTCTCACAGACAATGGAAGTAATTTCTCTTTGACTGATTCGTAAATAATTTCGAATCAGTCACTCAGTACTTATTGTATATTGTTGTAAAAATGTCCATTACAACTTTACAAACACAAGGGAAGTCAAAAAAGGCGTATACTTTCTTAACATTATTTCCCATCTTTTTCTGTAGTTCTAGTACAGAATGTCGGTCATATTTCTAACAATTCTCATTTTATTTCTGTTCAACTTACCATATGTTTAAAGAATGGTATATCACAATACCTTACCAAAGGTCGTATGTGACAAAAGTTGCTGACTGTATGGGAGTTAAACTCAGATTTTTTTTTACTTCGAGATGGAAGTTTTAACAGTTGAAGCAATATGTTCGTGGTGAAAAAGTCTTAATTCCCTTTTTTCTTTGAAAAAAAATTATCAAGCTTAAAATAAAAAATATAGAGGTATCCAAAATCTAGCAATTAAACTTAAATGTTAAGGAAGTATACATCAAAATTTAAGGAAATTTTTCCTTTTCCATAGCGTTTAAATATTCAAAAGACACAAATGAAAAGTTTGATAAATCACCTTAGTAATGGTGACGTAATCAAAAACAACACCTGGCTCGAAAGCAACAAGTTTTGATTCGGATGATTGCTTTTTGAGAAAGTGCGAGCAGATGTATAAGAAATATATGACAAGGAATAAAAATGCCCACTGTTTTAACTGTCTTTTTGACTTTAAATAATTACCCTGCTCTATTAATGACAATTTGGAATGTCACATATATTTAAGTTCATTGCATACATTGAAATTGGTTAAGGGGGTAGCAATGATAGATTTCTAAATAATAACCTCTTTTACAATTTATAGGAATAAACACCATTTCTAACCCACTGAAAACAACGAACTTCCGATTCATCTTAAAATGCAATTTCTCAGTCAAAATAATTTTAAACGTTACGTAAAATGAGAAAATAGGATATCCGAAGCATCCCATGAAACACAATTAAAGTGTTCCCAATATCACACCCCCTTCTCTCTCTCTTTATATATATATATATATATATATATATATATATATATATATATATATATATACACTCATGGACAAAAAAATTAGCGCACCAAGAAATAATTGCGGGATCGTAACGAAACTTGCAAAGAAGGTACATGTCGGGGAGATATGCAAATGATTAGAAATGCAGCGTGATTGCGCATTACGTATAGCCGGTAGAGGGCGTTGAACATCGTACTCTGTGGAGTATAAAACAGGTAACCAAAGCTTGTTTGAGTGGGCTGAATCATTTACAAAGGAAGAGTTGAGATAGACATACCATTCCGCCGTGTTCGAAGACAATATAAGCAGTTGTCGCAGTTTGAGAGGGGGAGAATCTTCGGGATCATGGAAGCTGGGTGGTGAGCTAGGCGAGTAGCTCGTCAATTAGGCCGCTCTGATTGTGTTGTGAGGAGGTATTGGGACCAGTGGACCCGAGAGATGTCATGTACACGAAGACCAGGCTCAGGACGCCCTCGACAGACCAGTCGTCGAGAAGACCGCCACATCGTAAGAAAGGCACGCGTACAGCCAACTGCTTCATCGGCCGCCATCCAGGCACAGGTAGCAGCTTCACTAGGGGCCTCTGTGACTTCTCGAACCATACGAAGGCGCCTGGCTGAAGGACAGTTGGTACCGCGGCGCCCATTACGTGTGCTGCCCTTGACGCCCACCCATCGACGCCTCCGTTTGGAGTTTTGCCGCGCACGAGGAAACTGGACTGCAGCGGAATGGAACCAGGTCGTCTTTAGCGACGAATCCAGATTCAATCTCGGCAGTGATGACAATCGTGTTCGTGTGTGGAGAGCCCGTGGTGAACGCTTCAATTCTGCCTTTGCTGTACAGCGACACATCGCTCCCACAGCTGGTGTGATGGTATGGGGTGCCATTGCCTACAATACACGGTCACCCCTAGTATTGTTCCGTGGCACCATGACAGCCCAGCGGTATGTTCATGAAATCCTGCAACCACATGTGTTGCCACTCATGCAACGGCTCCCAGGAGCCATTTTTCAACAAGACAATGCTCGGCCTCATACGGCAAGGGTGTCACAAGACTGTCTCCGCACTGTTACTACCCTTCCTTGGCCTGCCCGATCCCCAGATTTGTCTCCAATCGAGCATATCTGGGATCATTTGGGACGACGAGTTGGGCATCCCACGAGTTTGAACGAACTAGAGGCAAGGTTACAGCAAATATGGAACGAAATGTCTCAAGACATCATACAGAACTTGTATGACTCATTGCCCGATCGTATCGCATCGTGCATTCGCGCTTGAGGGGGTCCAACGGAGTATTAATTCCTCCGTTCTTTTGTCTTTTTCTCTGAAATAAATTATCCTTTTTCTTTGATTTTCTTATCATTTACTTATATCAAAGTAGTCATTACGCATGTAAAATTTCGTTCCATTTTGACGACTCCTTCTTGGTGCGCTAATTTTTTTGTCCATGAGTGTATATAACACATATATATAATATATATATATATGCAGGTATACATATATATCTGTGTGTGTGTTATGTTACATGACAAAAATCTTGTAGCCGTGTGACAGCTGTCAATAATACACCTGACTTCTTATTGTTGCTGTAGGTAATTTAAAAAGTAGTTTAATCTATTAGATAATAAGGATAATTTGTTAAGCTGTATAAAGTGCATAAAGCAAATTGTTATATTTATTTTTAATTCTAGCAAAACCTCAATTAAAAAGTAATCACGTTTAAGTAGTGGACTTTTAAATTAGTTGTTTTAGTTGTTTCTGTTTCACGTTGTCAAATGAAATACGTTCGTCCCGAAACTATGCAGTATTCTTTCAATAAAATTTCATCATTTCATTAAACACCAAAATATATTAGTGAAAAAGAAATTATTTCCTCCATATTGCTGCAATTTTTTTTTATTTTGATAATGATCAACTACTAAAGATTTGCTTAATCGTAAACGGTAGCATTAAATGGGATATCCCGATACTTAATTCTTAAAAGTTAACAGGACATACGAACTGTTTTAAATCCTCTCATTTAATATTATCTATCTATATCAGGGGTTTCCAACTGGCGGCCCGCGAAGACTTCTAGGAAAATAATTTGCAGCATCAATTTAGATATTCATAGTTAACGAAAAATGTTTTTGTAAAAATCTTTATTGTTTTCAAATGCTGTTCATTTACAAAAAAGATTGATTTTCCTCGAATTCCATGAAAAGTAGGGTGTCCATTCATGTTCTACTTCATACCTCCCCCCCCCCCACTTCTCATTTGACCCACATCTTATTTAAATACCCACTTAATATTTGACTTTTTTTGTGTGTGTCTGTGTAATTTAACGAAAGTTGGCCAGTCATAATCAAGGTCGTTGTTGGAGGTTCATCCTCGAATTTTTTAAAATTTCATAGTATATACTATACACAAATCCTACAAATCCCCCTCCCTCAAGAAAAAAAGTCCTGGTTATGGTCATGATTAAATTGCGGCCCGCCACTAGACAGGTGTTTTCGATTGCGGCCCTTGGACACTTGTAAGTTGGAAACCCCTGATCTATATATATAAAACAGTTCCGTAACTGACTCATTCATTCACTGACTGACTGACTGACTGACTGACTGACATACAACGCACAGACCAAACCGCTGGACCTAAAGGGCTGAAATTTTGCATGGCGATTCTTCTAATAGTGTAGGGGTGCACTAAGAAAGATTTTTCAAAAATTCTTCTTAGATTTTTTAAAGTTAAATTTTTAAGCTGCTTTTTAAACTTTTTTTACGTTTGCATTTAAAATAATACATTGATGGTTATAAAATTTATATCACGAGAAAGATCATAAAAATTTCTTCAAAATGAAATTTTTTTCGAATTTTTAAAGATTAATTTTTAGAATTTAATTTATTAAATGCTGATCACGTGATTTCTTTTACTGGTACTTTAAATAAATTTATCGCAAGTGCGTAACAACTAAATAGACAAAAAAAATCATTTTTTCTTTCTAATGCAGCAGACGATTGGATATTATCAAAAAAAAATAAATATTCCTTATGATTTTTTTTATAAATATATATATATAAATATTTTTTTACATCAATTGTATATATTGATCATCTCATTTATTATAAATATATATATTTATTTTTTTTGGCATTAATTGCATACATTTACCGTTGTATTTAATTTGAATGTACTCCGTAGCGAAGCGCGGGTTTTCAGCTAGTCTATATATATAAAACAGTTCCGTAATTGACTCATTCATTCACTGACTGACTGACTGACTGACATACAACGCACAGACCAAACCGCTGAACCTAAAGGGCTGAAATTTTGCATGGCGATTCTTCTAATAGTGTAGGGGTGCACTAAGAAAGATTTTTCAAAAATTCTCCTTAGATTTTTTAAAATTAAATTTTTAAGCTGTTTTTTAAACTTTTTTTACGTTTGCATTTAAAATAATACATTGAGGGTTATAAAATTTATATCACGAGAAAGATCATAAAAATTCCTTCAAAATGAAATTTTTTCGAATTTTTACCTCCATTTTCTGATTTTTGGTGAATTTTTAAAGATTAATTTTTCGAATTTAATTTATTAAATGCTGATCACGTGATTTCTTTTTCTGGTACTTTCAATAAATTTATCGTCACGTGCATAACAACTAAATAGACAAAAAAAATATTTTTTTTCTCTTTCTAATGCAGCAGACGATTGGATATTATCCAAAAAAAATGCATATCCCTTACGATTTTTTTATAAATATATATATTTTACATCAATTGTATACATTGATCATCGCATTTATTATAAATATATATATTTATTTTTTGGCATAAATTACATACGTTGACAGTTGTATTTAATTTGAATGTACTCCCAAGCGAAGCGCGGGTTTTCAGCTAGTCTATATATATAAAACAGTTCCGTAACTGACTGATTCATTCATTCACTGACTGTCTGACATACAACGCACAGACCAAACCGCTGGACCTAAAGGGCTGAAATTTTGCATGGCGATTCTTCTAATAGTGTAGGGGTGCACTAAGAAAGATTTTTCAAAAATTCTTCTTAGATTTTTTTAAATTAAATTTTTAAGCTGTTTTTTAAACTTTTTTACGTTTGCATTTAAAATAATACATTGAGGGTTATAAAATTTATATCACGAGAAAGATCATAAAAATTCCTTCAAAATGAAGTTTTTTTCGAATTTTTACCTCCATTTTCTGATTTTTGGTGAATTTTTAAAGATTAATTTTTAGAATTTAATTTATTAAATGCTGATCACGTGATTTCTTTTACTGGTACTTTAAATAAATTTATCGTCACGTGCATAACAACTAAATAGACAAAAAAAATATTTTTTTTCTCTCTAATGCAGCAGACGATTAGATATTATCAAAAAAATAAATATCTCTTACAATTTTTTTATAAAATATATTTTTTACATCAATTGTATACATTGATCGTCGCATTTATTAAATATATATATAATTTTTTTTGGCATTAATTGCATACATTGACCGTTGTATTTAATTTGAATGTACTCCGTAGCGAAGCGCGGGTTTTCAGCTAGTATATATACACTGCTGGCCACCCAAATTGCAACACCAAAAAAGACAAGAGATATCACAACAAAATTTATTTTGTAGATAACATGTTCACCAAGTATCAAATGATTAAATTTATAGACTTCTGTGAAGCGTGGTTCCTGCCAAAATCAGTAGCCAGAGTAGCCGCCATTGTTGGAGATCACCGCTGCCACACGCCTCGGCATTGATTCAAAGAGACTTTGGATGAGTTCTTGGGGTACAGCAGACCAAGCAGCTTCCACACGTTGCCAAAGTTGATCTGCTGTGGCAGCTGGGGATGGAATCTGGGTCAATCGTAGAGCAACCATGGACCACATGTTTTCTATCAGCGAAAGATCCGGAGAGCGAGGAGGCCAGGGAAGCAATTCAATCTGGCGATTGAGGAAGAACCGTTGGACAATGCGTGTCACGTGTGGTCGCGCATTATCCTGTTGAAATATGGCTGTGGGCAAGCCCTAAAGGTAAGGAAGGACAACTGGCTCCAACACCTGGGAGATGTAGCGCTGGCTGTTTAAAGTACCGGCAATGCGTACTAGAGGTGTGCGAGAGTGATATCCAATACCGCCCCATACCATAATACCCGGTGCAGGACCAGTGTGGCGGTGCATAACGCAGCTGTTCAGCATCCTCTCTTCACGGTGTCTCCAGGCTCGAATGCGACCATCGTGGTGTTGCAGACAGAAGCGTGACTCGTCAGTAAAGACAATTTCATTCCATTCTGCCGTCCACATCCTTCTGTCATCGCACCATTGCCGGCGGAGACGTCTGTGGTTCTGCGTCAAGGGTAGACAAAGCAATGGACGTCTTGCGGACAGACCACACTGCTGTAAACGGCGTCGAATGGTACGCGCAGACGCTGGATGATGCGTTACAGACTGCATGTGCTGTGCTATGGTTCGTGATGTGACTGAGCGATCCGTCACTGCCATGCGCACCATTTGCCTGTCATCACGTGAAGTGGTGCGCTGAGGTGGATGCGATCGAACACGCCGGTCCGTCGTACCCTCCTGCATCCAACGATCACGTATCCGCATTACAGTTGTTTGGTTTCGTCCAACACGACTACCGATTTCCCTGAAAGATAATCCACAATCTCGGTAGGCCACTATCCTTCCTCTGTCGAACTTGGATACTTGATCAAAAGATGATCGCTGTTTTCGACGTGGCATAATTGATCGTTTTTTTGAAAAAACCACAAGAAAAACACAATTGCCGATCTTGAAATCGTCGAAATCTCAAAGCTTTAAATAGCGCTTTGAAGTGGCGCCACAGGCGCGCGTGATGTGCATCTGCGCTGAAATTCTAATCATTTGCATATCTCACCTCCGCTAATGCATGTTGTAAATTTCATGTTATTTGCATGTTTCCTTCAGGGTGTTGCATTTACAGTGGCCAGCAGTGTATATAACAGTTCCGTGACTCATTCACTGACTGACATACAACGCACAGACCAAACCGCTGGACCTAAAGGGCTGAAATTTTGCATGGGGATTCTTCTTATAGTGTAGGGGTGCACTAAGAAAGATTTTTGAAAAATTCTTCTTAGATTTTTTAAAATTAAATTTTTAAGCTGTTTTAGTAACTTTTTTAAGTTTACATTTAAAATAATACATTGAGGGTTATAAAATTTATATCACGAGAAAGATCATAACAATTCTTTTAAAATGAAATCTTTTTCGAATCTTTACCTCCATTTTCTGATTTTTGGTGAATTTTTAAAGATTCATTTTTAGAATTTAATTTATTAAATGCTGATCACGTGATTTCTTTTTCTGGTACTTTAAATAAATTTATCGTCACGTGCATAACAACTAAATAGACAAAAAAAATTTTTTTTTCTCTCTAATGCAGCAGACGATTAGATATTATCAAAAAAATAAATATCTCTTATGATTTTTTTATAAAATATATTTTTTACATCAATTGTATACATTGATCGTTGCATTTATTATAAATATATATAATTTTTTTTGGCATTAATTGCATACATTGACCGTTGTATTTAATTTGAATGTACTCCGTAGCGAAGCGCGGGTTTTCAGCTAGTATATATATATATATAACAATTCCGTAACTGACTCATTCACTGACTGACATACAACGCACAGACCAAACCGCTGGACCTAAAAGGGCTGAAATTTTGCATGGGGATTCTTTTTATAGTGTAGGGGTGCACTAAGAAAGATTTTTGAAAAATTCTTCTTAGATTTTTAAAATTAAATTTTTAAGCTGTTTTAGTAACTTTTTTAAGTTTACATTTAAAATAATAAATTAAGAGTTATAAAATTTATACCACGAGAAAGATCATAAAAATTCTTTTAAAATGAAATCTTTTTCGAATCTTTACCTCCATTTTCTGATTTTTGGTGAATTTTTAAAGATTCATTTTTAGAATTTAATTTATTAAATGCTGATTACGTGATTTCTTTTTCTGGTACTTTAAATAAATTTATCGTCACGTGCATAACAACTAAATAGACAAAAAAAAATTCTTACTAATGCGGCAGACGATTGGACATTATTTTGTAAGGTATATATAAGATTCGATTCACAAGAATCGAACTTTTGAGTGAATAAATTAAAGAAGCTGCTTGAAATATGCTAATTTTGGCATACGCGCTTGGTATAAATACCATGCAGCTTGATTAATAAAAGAAGGTTGAAAAAGGTTGTTAAAGTTGATAGATAAACGAGAGGGAGCTACGAGGTAAGCAGCTTCAAGTGTTAACCGGCGCTAGTGCTTAGGAGGGCCCAAGGTTTACGTGGCAGAACTGCTGGTTTGACTCTCTGCTGTTTTGTGAGTATTTGCAAAGTGTATTTCTATTGAATGTTAATATATATAACGTACAAGGAGTACGTATGCTTATTGCTGTAAAAGCAAATTCTATATGTGCAACGAATTCAATAAACATTGTTTCATGTATAAACTGTGTTTGTATCAAGTTCATTTAGGGTGCCACTTCAAATTATATACACCCAAGTCTGGGTGAGCCATACTCTACAATTTTGTCTATAAAAATATCCCTTACGATTTTTTTATAAATATATATTATTTTTTTTACATCAATTGTATATATTGATTGTCGTATTTATTATAAATATATATATATATATATATATATATATATATATATATATATATATATATATATATATATATATATATATATATATATATATATTGGCATTAATTGCATACATTGACCGTTGTATTTAATTTGAATGTACTCCGTAGCGAAGTGCGGGTTTTCAGCTAGCATAACCATAAGAGTAATACAGAATTAAAAACATGCGAAAGTCGATGTTCTTGTGCAAACCACTCATGTCTGACCGCAAGAAGTTTTGAATTGACAAAGTTTTGAGAAATCTTTTAAACGTGCCAAGCTGACTTGCAAACACTGTAGTCCAGACTAAAGAAAACGCATTGCAACACTTGTGCTAAACTCCTCTTTTTCGCCAAAAAAAAAAATTTCATGTGGGTGCACCCAAAACCATAAACTGAGGACTTACAACGTAAGTGCTTTAAACTTCTGTAACTGTGGGATAAAAAGGTTGTTCCCAGACTTAACAAACGCTTGGACAATTGTGAAAACTATGTGGAAAAATAGGCATGAACCAGTAAGCAATTTGTAGTGGACGTTTTATCAATTAAAATTTTTTTGAATAAGTATGCGGCATTGTATCGTTACTCTCCAGAACTCCCTTGTACATTTCGAGAAATTAAATTTTTCATACTTTAAGAATGTCATTAATTTTGTTCAATGAAAAATGCTTGAACTGAAATGTAATTTGAAATCAAACTTTATTGTGAAAATATTACATAACTATTATATAAATCCGGTTTCACTAAAAAAATAATTTTGAAAATTCCTTCCTTAGCATGATAAGATAAAAACGATAAAAATAGAATGAACGTAATAGGAAGGCTCATAATATATTTCTCTGACTATTTAATATTTATTATTCAGTAATAATGATTATTCAGTAATAATGACTTTTGACCTCTCAAGTTTCAATGAAGGATTCTCAAATCTGAAGGTATATTGAAATCAATAACATATTATGAAATGTAACCATTATATTGACCTTAATTTAACCACCATTTTTTTTCAAAATCCGTAAGTCGTCAGAGTTTACGTCAGAGGTTAAGAAAAACCACGAAACAAAAAGATCCTATCTTGGAGGCGTATGATGTATCTCGCTGACTCGTTAATATTTGTTATTTAATAAAAATGACTTTGAGCCTCAAACCTTAGGTAGGTCAATTAATTTACCCTCAATATCTGAATTTTAAATTAAAAAATTCTTCCATCTTCATTATCCAACGAGAACTGCGATACCCTAAAATGAGTAATTGAAGACTAAAGAGCCAATCATTAAATCCTAATTCAAAAACAATAGAAAACCTTAATTAAAACGCTTTACATTGTTTCATCTCAACACCTTTGATACAGGTTGACCCCTCTTGACCCACCTGTAACCCGGTTTAACTTTTTACTCATCAAAATTTGTCCCACGTGATCATCCCTCTGATTGAAATCACTCTAGCGTGATTACAATGCAACAAACAGACTCTTCTACAAGAATAAGGCGGGGCCTAAGATGAGCGAGAGACGGGCCCGTCCCCATTTAAGCCCTGAATGATCTCATTGTACTGTGGCTGATAAATAAAATGCAATAAAATGCGGTTTTTCAGTGGGTTACGAGAAAGTTTATGCAAAAATCCTTGATAGCAAAATGAAACGTAAGCGAACTAGTTTGACCTCTGGCGTAATAATTCTACCTGGAGGAAGTGATTTCTATCAAGCAGATGTAATAAGTCTGTGAATAACACCTACTCTGCTGCATATTGCATGATCCGTATAATATATCACTTTATTTATTTGTATCCGCTTAGAATACTATAGAGGGAGATGGCCATCTTTCCAAAATAATGTTTTCAATTTCACATATGTCATGTCATCAGATTATATCATTAACTAGACTTTCTGTGTCGAGTCTGTTGGTATTTTTTATATCCATCAAAAATTCTGTAGTTTCCTTAGTGTGATTTAAGGTACTTAACTTGGATTGAATCTGGGTATTATTTTACTATTAGGTTCCTTTTATAGAGTATGTTATTAATTCAGAATTTTATTACCTGTTTAGTCGTCCCCAAAATCAGCAGTGACTTATTTGAGCCCCCCATTATTCATAATCAATAACAAATCCAAGCTAATATCAATATTGAGGCGAAATGAGGGTTTATTTCCGAATTTTTTAATTGAATATTTCAATGCATTATTGCTATTAATAAATCCAGAACTAGAATGAACTATTCATTATTGTTTAAAGTACGTAGTACGATGAAGTACATATTTCATCCTCCCTGTACCATGCACTTGTGCCTCTTTTTGGTCACCTACCTATCATAGGCTATGAAGAATTGAAGTAAATTTCAATACTGCCCCGGACTTCAGGTTGATTTTTAAAGAATCTAATTAACCATTTCAAGGCATTCTTGGTATTAAGGATTCTGTGAACTAACCCTATTGGATTCGCTCACCTCAATGTTAACCTATGGAGGAATCCGTGCAAGGATTGTCGATTTGGTTTTTTTGTTTTCGGAAAGATTTTTTTTTAAATTGTACTCCGTAATAGAGAAAAAAATTTTATACCTTGGGGAATTTTCCGTTTTTTTTTAATGCAAATAATATTTTTGAAATTAAATTTTTTGTGGAAAAAAATCTGGTATAGTGTGTTTTAAACGCTCATAAACTCCTTTGGTAAACGAAATTTATAAAATAAATCTTGTTGCAAGGTGCAGAAAAGTTTAGTCTATCTGAAAATGCAATTTTATTGTTTAATAAGCATGAATGTTATTTATCTGTTATTTATCTAGGTTTAAAATGTTATTTATCTATTGTAATTTAAGCGAAGAAATTAATTGTTGTTGATGGTTCAATAAATCACCTGAATCAGAATGAGAATTCGAAATACTGAAAATATTGGGCAATATGTGGAAAGGTTTTTCTTTTTTCTTAGTTATGAAAATTTTGATATAAATGTGATTTTATAAAAATGAATAAATTACTTAGATTATCCGTATACCTTCGGAGGTGATTTTCTGAAAAACATTTAATTTTCTCTTTTTATTTATTTTTTATAATGATATGTAAGTTAAAACTTATAAAAATGTATAAAAAATTGAGCTGTTACATTAAAATAATTTTTACAGGGGGGGGGGGAGACTAGAACAACTGGTTGAAAATTTGACATTTTCGCAAAACATGATATCTTGAAAACAAACAAATATATCACCATTTTATAATTGGAGAATGAAGACAATAACTTTCTCTAGGGATCAGAGTATTTTCAGGATTATACTCTGTTTAGCTCAGACTCTGTAGCAGTTAAAGTACTGATGTACAGAAAACTCAATTAAAATTCATTGTCACTTGCAATTCATACCTATATAAACAAAAAAATAGTTAATCCACAGTCATGAGCATAGTCTATTCCCTTTATAAACACTTATAGATAAAATATGCAAAATTGTAATGCCCTTTAAGAATAACTTTTTGTTATAAGAAGTTTTGCGTAAAGAGAAACGATGAAAACGCTGATTTTGAGAAAAGCTAAAAATAAATTTATAACATATTTCTTACTTTAAAAATAACTATTTTCGTACTAAAATGCGCCATATTTATAAATTAAAACAGAATTAGAAAGATAAAAGATTAGGCTTTAATTTTATTGCAAATAAATCAAAAAATAAATAAATCGATAATTTGACCAAAAATTCCGTTTTAAAGGTGTAAGGATACTTTAAAGGTTTCGTATAAAGTTAACCTAATATTATTTAACAAATGTTCTTTAGCTCTCCTTTCATTGAAAATTCTCCAGAGATCCGAAAATTAATATCTAACCGTGGAAATGCATGACCAAGAAACGTATAAACGGAGCTCTTTTGAATAGAGACTGCTCACGTCTAGTCTAACAGGTAGCACTCATTAATTATAACACTTTCGTAGCACTTTCATCTAGAACTGACCTTAACTTTTCCAACTCATTATTAATATAAAAACAAAAATGTACGATTTTTTTACTGAGAGTGAAACCGTTTCAAATTGAATTACTGTTTAGCCCAAAGTTATTCCATTAAGTTTACTTTCAATACAAGGCCGAAAAGGTGTTTCTGGGGTCAGATGAAAGCTTTCACTTTAGATTTTTGGACTTATCTCGGTGCAAGTGAAAAATGAAAACCGTGATACATAATAATAAGCATGAGTTAGCCTAAAATGCTAGAGCTCGCTAATATCCATTGTTTTAATGAATGGCTTTCAAACGGTGTGACACTAACTGTTATTAATTTCAAGGACCTACCCTAAATGCAGTTATTTCATTCGAAGATGAATGTTACTCGCTGAAATGATGTCACCGCATAGAATTTTGCGGTTGATCTCAGTACATAAAAGGAAAGTTTAAACTCTTGATTAAATACAAACTTTCTTTCAACATCATGGATCATACATACACTTGTCTTGAGAAAGAGTTATTGTAGCAAAATTTAGTTAAGCATTCCAATGAGCATGTAAAATAAATTGTTTCATTCCTTAGAGATTAAAATATCATAATGAAAATAAATAATTCAGCAGTTCTCACAGACGTTGTATGTTCATTCTTTATTTTAATGGAAAATGTTTAATGATTTACAGTAAATAACACAAAACACAGAACTCACGATTATCCGTGCTTCACAAAAGGAAAAAGTGTTTATTTTTTTTCTACAATGAGAAGACACTTGTCTAGACGACATTCGCCCTTCTACAACCACTATTTAATAGGCTCCTTTTTATCATGAGAGCACCGTATATGTCAAACTTACTCAACCTTTTTTTCTCTCGGGCCACATGAATATGTTTGCTACGTTACACGGCCCACAGCCTAGTACACTATACCTCATATTTATCTATTTATTTATTTATTGTTTAATGCAGAGGCACTTTGTCGTGAGACATTCTTCATTTGTTATTCACTGCGATTTACTGGCTACTTCATTATGGGAACACCATATAGGTGATCCACCATTGCTCCCTATGAGAGGGACGATACGAAAACGACCAAGCCTTATTCGGGATTTGAACCCAAGCCCACTGCGGTGCAGCTCAGAACGCTAACCACTAAACCATGTGGGCGGGATACCTCATAATATAACTAACTAACCAGTGGCGGAACAGTCCATTGTGAACCATGGCTGATGGTCCCCATCTCCGCTTGTTTGACCGTGGGCTTGGGATGCCATACAGCATATGTCTCGGGCAGGTGGTCCACCTGCCGCCGGACCCCCAGAGTTAGTTCCCAAGCATACTTGGTCCTTATTTTATCGACCCACTCAAGGGATGAAAGGCTCAGTCGACTTTCCCAGTAGCAGGGTCGAACTGGAGAACCCTAGACCTGTGGTGGGGCAGATTGAAGCTTTTAACCACTACGCCACTGGGCGCACATCATAATATAATAATGTAAAAAATAAAACTCAAAACCTAAATGCATTCAAACGTTTATTTAAAAATGGGTGTGACAGTTTTTTATGGTGGGACAAAATTTTGACTATTTTAGACAAATCAGGTTTATATTTACTACATGCTACTCTCAAAACGTCCTCAGGTAAAGAATCAATAAGACGATTTCCATACACGTTCTTCACTCATTTCATTTGGGAATCGGAAGATCCATAAAGATACGTTGATTCATAATATAGTAAACCATATTTAGATTATCTTCGTTAGCCGATTTTCCGTACAATTAATAATTCAATCCACAATTGTCAATCCTTTTTAAGGACAATTGTGTGATACAATTGTGATTATACAATTGTGGATTGATCAGTTAGGACAATCGGAAATACGGTACGTTTCCACAGATTTTGTAAAGTTCCCTTACAAAGCATGGCAGCACTAGATTGTCGTGGTTGACGAGACTATGAAACCTATAAACTAGGAAAAGAAAGAAATTGCTAAATATTATAGTAAATAAATATATTTTTAAAATGTGTATAATCTAATGTTTCTATGAATAATTTCTATAATTAGATCAGGAACTAGAAACCAAAGTAAATATTTATAAATTCAAAATTCATAAAAAAGCATAAAATCTATTCAAATTTTTGCTTTCATTAATGTATATTAATAAAACTGCTTATTTAATAATATATGATGATATTAATATGTATTTGACAAATCATATAATTAAAGTATACAATTGATGAAATTCTCCACCAACTTTTGTGCTTATTAACCATATGTAGCTATAATGTAACTATAGGACCTGAAAATTATTTTCAAACGAAACGTATATTCATGTCTTGACAGATTAGATAAAACTGTAAAAACGTACTTTAGAGTAACTTTAGACATTAATTTTGAAAGCATTATTTTTTTACGAATATTTCCAATACCTTATTTCTAGTCCTAAATTATAACATAGTAGAACTTTTATAACACACATTACTTGTAAATTCCAGAAAAATATATTCACTGACAATAAGATGATTTATGCATCTTCATGAAACACTGCATGTAGAATTAAGCACACACAATACGGCGTATGCACTGTATTCCATGCAATACAGAATGCAGCATTTAAAATATTTAAACTTTAAACAACTATTCTAAACAGTGTAGTTCAATAAATTTCAGTACATTAAGGTACTGCGTTTTATTAACTTCATTTTTCTCCCCCAAAAAAATGACGGGTAAGGGAAAGGAAGGTTTGAAAGAAAAAATAATTATTGATGAATTTTAAATTTTGATGTCAAATTCACAAATAATCAAATCCGTGGAAGTCGAGGCTCAACCGTATTTTCTGGGCAATAATTATATGGAAAGGTGATAAACTGTAGTAAGATTTGATAAGGTCTGATCAGGATATTAAGATATTAATCCAACAACGGACAGTTGAAGCTCCGGCTGATTTCTTCTAACTGACATTTTGAAGGTTACGGGAACAGTACAAATCATAGGATTGAAAAAGAAATCCTCTCTGAAATTTTAAAGGGAATTCCAGTTCCTTTAAATTTTCCTGCAATATATAATGGTTCATCACTCAGTATAAATATTTAAATCTTATATATATATATATATATAATAAGGGCTCGATTTGAGACGGAACACACCCGAACGGCGTTCCGGTACCTATCTTCCGGAAAAAAAATTACGATAATTAAAGACATTTATTTAATCACTTTTATTACTTTACTACAACACATTTTTGCATTTGTTTTGCAAAATAAATTTGGAAATGAATAAAATGTTCAAATTTTTATATAACCAAAAATTTATATTTTTCAGACCAATAATTTGAACACCCCCCCCCCCCACACACACACACCTGAAGGTTATAGTTCCGGCACCTCTATTTCTAGAAATCGAGCACTGTATATAATATATATATATACATATATAAAATGTTCAAGTTTTTGTATAACCAAAGACTTACTTTTTTCAGATCTATAATTTGAAATATCCCCCCCCCACACACACACATTCCTGAAGGTTACAGTTCCGGTTACAACATATATATATATATATATATATATATAAGAGAGAGAGAGAGAGGAAGAATATATTTGAAAATTTTCTGACGTTTGCTGCTAGGGTGATATTTAGAACAAGACATTGAGAGAAAACTTGATATTCGATTGTCATATGCTCGATCATTTTGTCGGTTCCGAACACCATTTATCATTCTGCCTGGAGGAGCTTCACGAATTATGCACGCAAGAGTCAATCAAAAGAGCACTCAAGCATCTATTACAGTGACCACGATCAATTTATCAAACGCTTTCTTTTCCCGTAATGGGTCGAAATCTAACAACGTGTTATCTTTGTTTGCTGATTATGTATTGTAAGTTACGATTACTTTCTAAACCATTAAAACTGTATTAACATTAGCAGAATGTGCTTTTAAAGAATCCGATTCAGTAACAATGATAGTTTTAAAGCTAGAAAAACCAGGGAAAATATGTCACTTCTATTTAGCAGCCACTGAATACGAGATAAATTATGTATAGAGGACAATTTTATGGAAATTTAATTTAAATCCCCTGGATTCTAATAGGTTTGTGATCACAATACATTTATGCACTCACGATCCCTTACCTAGATATTACTCAACAATTATTATCTTTAAACAAAAGAAAGCTAATAAGATTCAAAACGAGGTGGAAAAAAATTAATAGAGTGATGAAGAAAAACATTATAGCCAAATGAGAAAATCACGCTATAGGGTAAAACTTTCGATTTTTGAGACCAGTCAATAGATCGCTGGAATCAGCCAAAAAAAGGTTTTAATGGTGTTGGAGTAACATGTAAGATAAGTCTTGACTTTTTAGAACCGCAAAAACACAAAAACGAAAATTCCCATACTTAATAGTTAAGTGTAAAATTCTTTGGCACTCGGACTTCGAAAGAAACAGTATAATACAACAACCCTATTGATTCACATAAACTAACTAAACTTTAAAAATTGTGAAATTAACAGTCGCAATATTTAATTTCAGCTTATGATATTTAATTTACTCAATATATATTACGTTGTTTTTCTTGTTATAAAAGAACTTTAGCACTCTAAAGATAGCTTTTCAGTAATTAGTAAATGTTTTCTACGTTTTTAACTTGCTACAACTTTTTATAAAGTGAAACCCCCTATTAAAAGAAATTATTTTTCTAGATAGAGGTAGGGCTTTTGAGCGAATTATGTAAACTTGGGTGACTTATTATAATTTTAGCTACTGCCTAGTTTTTCAGCTTTCATTACCATAGCAAAATTTGAAAAGATTTATACATGGGTACGTGAAGAAACAAAGTACGAAGTCGTATTAAATATAGCATGCAGTTTAGTACAGTACTGGCAAAGTATAAAAGGTATTCAATAGTCCGAAATAGATCATCCGTAGCTGAAAAAACACGAGACATTTTGTAAGAAACGTTCTACTTGGAGCTCAACTCGATCTCAATTCAAGTCCCAAATAATTTGTTTTTGTTTACAGTTACTAGTTTTCGAGTTTGATTACTTTCACCTTGAGTTAGTCATACAAAACTGACTAGTAACTAACTGGTTTTTGTTTATTTTCCGGTAACAATAATGTCATGTTACAGTCTTGTCTAATATTTTTAAAATTAAGTATCAAAGTTTAGATAGCATTGTCAGGTAACGTTTGCGCAAAACCAGTTTTGCTTGGAGGGGAGCATAATCAAATTTAAATCCCTTTCACGAAGGCTCGAGAGCAAGTCTATCCTCGATGCTGTACACACATATATACTAGTTTAGAGTTTTAAAAATATTATTAACCTACTAAATATAACGCCAGTGATGATTTTTGTTTTAAGGTATTTATATGTCTCCAAAGTAAACTTTTTTTAAATAATTTGATTTACGTCTTTTTTATAATTTCATAACGTCATATGATTGAAAAAATAAGGTAATGCATTAAAAAAATGCTTTGAAAGAAAACTGAAATAAAGGTACTAAGCAATGGTCACATTTGCAAAGCTTAATAATGAATTTAAAAAGCATATCGTATTCTGCAAAACAGATTGAGAGTATATCTCTTGTGGGGATTATTTTCAAGATAAATATTGGCAGTTTGAAATATTTGGGCATTAATCACCGAAATTGTGATTTTCAATTTTACCACTGTAAATATAATAGTATTTTATCTTCAATCTCAAACTTGTCCCAAACTCACATTCCTAAACGTTTTATTAACATGGAACAACCTTAGTATCGAAAGAGAAAAGAATTCGAAATGAACACTTCTCTAGAAATCATGATTTAATTTTTCACAAAAATATGTTTAACATACTTATAGTTGTAATGACTGCCTGCTAGAAGCGAGGACCATTTTCATTTATTTAATCTACTTATTTTCCCTGACGCTGATTCCTTTTACCTTTGATGTTGAGCTTAGGTTCAACGTTTGACTAACATTCTATGGTCTCTCTTTCTCTCTCTCTCTAACGGCTGAATGTCAATATGATGACCCCTAGCCAGAAACAAAAACTCTCGTCACTAACCATCGAAGTCGGTATTTTATAAAGTCAATTACCCTGATAATATGCAGATATATTGTTTCTAATGGCTTTTCCTCACGAAATCAGATGACTGTCTGGCCTTTCTGTTAACAGCAAGCTTTCTCTAAAGTAGAATAGGAGACAAATTATTCAGGCTTGTATTTACCATGGGCTTCAAAAGTGCTCAATATATTAACAGGTTTTTATGCTATTTTCAACGTCATATTTTGATGCTTTCTCTGCTGTTCTACTTTTTCAACTTTTCAATATGATCCTTTTATACATCCCCTACCATTTCTTTGTCCATCAGCGTAAGGTTTGGTTCAAACGAGATTCCTACTTCCAATAGATCTTCAAATAAATTTTTAGATTAACTTTCTTTTTAATGACTACCCTCTGTTCCGAATTCATGTACGCCGTCTTGACTTTTAATGCTTTTAAATCTGCCATATCCTTGTAAACGCCTTGAATTTCCTTATCACAGGAGTCCGTTATTCAATATAGCAAGTGTTTTGAAGAATGTACTGCAAGAGAAATAAAGGAAATATGCGGTTTTTATACTAAAGCGCAGATATTTAAATATGTTTCAGGATACTAAAGGTTTTTCTGTAAAGTGGTTGAAGATATCAAGTGTCTGCAGAATATTTTAAACTTTCAAATCATTTTAAGTATAATTTTTTTTTTATCCTATTCTTAGAAATGAAGTATGATAAAGGAAATAAGAAATCAAATATTGTTGTTGTTCTCGTGTCCAGTAATAGTGAAGAAGAAAAAAGAAAAAAGGGGGAATAAAAAGTAAGAAAAAAGAATGTACTATCCATAGAAGAGGGGTACCATTGCCTCGAAAGAGGTTGGACTTCTACCTGTTGGTCTGAGAAATGTATTTTATTTCCTTCCTACCACTTAATGGAAATCCCAGTGGAGGCATTCCTCGATCCGCCATTGCATGATACTTAATGAGAAATAATTTTTTTTCTTTAATGGTATGATGAATTTGCTTCTATAAAAATTCGGAATTTAAGATTAGAAATTTTGTCTTAACCCTAATTTTCCAATTTATGGTTTTTTTTATGAAACGTGATTTTTTAAGACGTCTATGAACAATACAGATTGGTTAATTTCCTCTCATTGTTTTTTAGTGTATAGCAACACTTTGTTCATACAGGAGACCATGGTCTCGTGTGTGAACAAAGGTTCCATGCATGGAACCTTTTCACCTTAAAGTCCATTATGACCCTGTGAAAAAAATATCCGGCAGCGCGATTCCCACTCTTCTTTTACTTCCTATCTGACCATCAATGAACTCCCGTTAATCATCCATATATACATTCTTGGGAAGAACAGACTTTTAATATTTTGACGCAATCCCTTTCACCGTCCGTTATGTAACAATCACCAAGTACTGCGTCATGTCACTGCCAGAGTGACGTCACAGACAATGTGATTCTCACGTCCCGATCGTCTAGCATGTTTCATTGTTATTGCTCCAAAGGTAATTGTCTGTGGGGGAAAACAGATGATTTCTGCACGAAACGCTGTTATTAGTGATTTATGTTAGCCATTCTGAGGCGAACAAACTAATTCATCTCCAGCGTTGTACAGCTGTATCCCTTTATTTCATAAACGCGGTGGTTTGCACACACACAGACAGACAGGCAGGCAGGCACACACACACACACACACAGACAGACAGGCAGGCAGGCACACACACACACACACACATATATATATATATATATATATATATGTGTGTGTGTGTGTGTGTGTGTGTACGAAAAATATCAAACAAAACTAATAAAGATAAGACATTAGATTCATAATGGGAATTTTTACCATTGCACATGATGAGTTGGTGGGCTTTCTTTGTGTTACTTGATTGAGTTGATTTTCAGTTTTTCTCCAAATTTTTTAAGCGTGCTCCGTACTAGGTAATATTTGCAATAAAGATCAAATCATCAAGAAACATTTAATAGGTGCTCCCTTACTGCTATTAAAGTTATTGAAAAAATAAACTTGTTTTTATTAAACATTACAGAATTAAGTTTTGATTCAAGTTTTAGATTTCAGTTTTAATTTTTCATTTCATACTCTCTTTCATGAAAAACTGCTACTTTAGCCCCTTTCTATGGGAAGTATCTAAACTGAACTCCGTTTCTAACTAATTTAAGCTCATTCATTATATACTTTCTAACTGAAATTTGATAATTAGGTGGTGTGATGTAGGTTCTATAGTCAGTTTATCGGCTCGAACTCGCTAAATATTATACATTTTTTTACATTATTATTTCAGTTATTCAGTAACAATACAATATTTTTCTCATATGAAGTATGTTCTAGGGCAGGGTTCCCTAAACTATGTTCTGCGGAACACTGGTGTTCCTCGGAAAGTTAATAGGTGTTCCACTAAAACCTGGAATTGTTTTATATCCTGCCACGGCTACAAGGAATTCAAACATCTCTGACGGATTAATGCTCTAAAATGACTAAAAATTTAAGCATTCATGAATAATTACCAAATACTAAATGAAAAATTGTTTTTTTCATTATTAAAAAGTTTATTGATTTTGTGTTATTACATACCCTACAAAATATAGAAGGTATTCCGTTGAAATTTCGGAGTTTAAAAGTGCTCCATTGCAGGAAGTGTTTGAGAAACCCTGTTCTAGGGAAACAAGAAGGAATATAATGTCAAACATTGCATTATCCAGTAGTAATGCAATATTTTCTCCTTAGTATCATTTATGTACTAATTAAGCAAGAGGGAATATAAAATCACGTATTTCATTCACCCTTGTGAGAGCCAGTCTAAAAAACACGCATATGCTTCATTATACTAAGTACATATTTTCCAAATTTTTAATCGTGGTATATTGCAGTATGTCACTCTAAAACTATTAATTTATATCAAACATTCTTTTTTTATAAAGTTCTATGCATTGTAAGTTCATTAATGTAGGGAAAATTTTATTTGAAATATTTATTTAGTATTTTTGTTTCGTAGTTATATGTAACTTAAAGTTTAGGAAATAATTTCGTAAAGTCATTACGATTTTAAAAGTGAATATGAAACCTCATCATAAGCTGGTACAAGAATGAGGAACATTTCACACATCACAGTTTTAATCAATTGAAGATGTCATTCCTGTCAAAATATATGTCCTTTCCGGCAAATCCTTTTGTGTCCTCTCAGTGGGATTCCAAGTACTGTTGACAGATTTGACAGATCAATAATCTGATCAATCATAAATTACACAAGGCAGGGAAAAAAAATCTTTATAAAGAATGCCTATAAGATAATCTTAATCAGCCATGTCAGACGCTATAACATACTGTATTGACGTTAAACTGAAGCTTTATCTATGTCTTTCCTCGTATTTATAAAGTTATTGTTTTACATTTCTTTTGTAGGTTTCCGTTCCAACGGCGTTTAATACGATTACACTGATTGGAATTTCCTTCTCTCAGCTGTCTGTGAGAGCAGTGAAAACAATAACTCACGAAAGAGATAATATCAGCATAATTAGAGATAATATCAGTATGAATTTATTGTTCTGATTTATTGCACTATGGTAATAATGAACAAAATCACCATTATACAATCCGGAGACATTCGCCCAAAATGTGGTATGCAGTTAATTAAGTATGGGTAAAATCTGGTGAGATAGATTACTATGAACAAATTTTAAACATTATAACTGGATTTTAGGCTAAGTTAACAGGGCAACCCAAGAAACGAAAAATAGCTTGTTTTAATTTTTGTTTTTAATATTATTTATAAAACATACCTAATCAGCAAATAATTTTCCGCTTTTTTATTTACTATTTCTTAGATCTCAAATTTTATTTCATATAAGGTACTTGCCAATCATATTAAAAATTACTTTTCCTCAAATTAATAAACTTAAATGTTTATAGAGAGTTATTTATTTCTGTTTTTTTTTATTTGGATTATATCATTTACACTTTGATTTATTATCCCCATTTTCTTGATTTATTTATACCATTTTTAACACATATCATGATTATATTTTGATATCTTGTTCAAATGTTTTATTGTAGAACATTATTTCTTGTAAAATGGCTTACTTTATATAGAGAATGGATTTAAAAAAAATTTTATTTGGCAGAAAAATATTTCATTTGTTTATTGCAATATTTCATCACTAAAGAGATATCTTGAATGTTTCCTCTTAAACTTTTCCATGAGTGGTGTTTAAATATATTCAAATAATTTACAGGAGAGTAATTTACGATTCTAACTTGATAAGTAAATTTGCTTAAAAAGAATTATATAAAATTTCAAATTATTAAAATACATTTATAAATTATTACATCATAAAACAGTTGTTATTATCAAAAAATTAACTCTTAAATTCTTCATCGTTATTTTAAAAAAAATTATGTTACCTGATTTTATGGGCACACAGAACATATCGACAACCAAAATGGAGCGATTTTAGAGAAATGTTTATGAGCATATATTTAATTGCAGAATACAGACAGATGCAAAATATTTATATACGTACATTACATTTTATATTTAAAGTGAAACAGGAGAATTATGTTAAAAATTTAGTTTATTGTAGCAATTTAAATACTTGTTAAATGTTTGATACTATTTATCAGTTAGGTAGACTTTTCTAAAAATCTGTTAAATTTATCGCTTTCAAATTTGGTATGGTAACATAAAATGTATCTGTTGACCATAATACGAAGTATTTTGCTTCTAGGTTAGAAACAAATTGAAAAATTTGTTAGTAGAAAACTTCAAAAATCATAAAAATTTTAATTGCATATTTTTTGTTATTTTCAATTCCTGAGAAATAGTATCATACTAATAAATTGTTTACTAGCAATTTAAACACTTGTAAAAATTTTAATAAGTTTTTGAATTGCTACAATAAACTAAACTTTTAACAAAATTCTTCCATTTCACTTTAAATATAAAATATAATGTATGTATTTATTGGTATATAAATATTTTGCATATATCTGTATTCTGCAATTAAATACATGCTCATAAACATTTCACTAAAATCGCTCCATTTTGGTTGTCGAGCTGTTCCGTGTTCCCTTAAATTCAAATTTAATTTTCCTGAAGTTATAGACTCTACTGTCCTGTAGAGTTTACAAAATTCTAGAACAAACAGCTTCTTAAAGTGGTAAGTTATGTTCAGATATTTCCTTCTCCAGTTTACTTTTAATCATATAGGAAAATTTTCCATAAGTGGTATTTAAATACATTCAAATAATTTACAGGTGAGTAAATCTGTGATTCTAATTTAATAAAGCTTGTAAATTTGTTTAAAAAAGAATTATATAAAATTTCAAATTGTTAAAATATATTTATAAACTACTACATCATTAAACAGTTATAATTATGAAAACAATTAATTCTTAAATTATTAATTGTTATTTGCAAAATTATGTTACCTGATTTTATATTCAAATTTAATTTCAGTAAAATTATAAATTATAGTTTTCTGTAGAGTTTACAAAATTCTAGAACAAACAACCTCTTAAAAGGGTACGTTTTAGTTATTTTCAGATATTTCCTTCTCCAGTTCACTCTCAATCATATAGGACTTCGCGTATGAGGTTTTCCCAGAGTCACCGTACATGTAACACAAAGTCTTGTTAACGCGGAACGTGTATCAGAAATGTTGCAGATGGGAGACGGTAATTCGCGTCATCTACAATTCATGCGGTACCCTGAATTGTAGATACTTCCCTCCATATACATCATGCGATAATTTCCGATGATATGAAGGAATTAAGGTTACATGCATTTGACAGTAAACCATCAACAACTCGTTAACAGTCTCTTTTGAGATCACGAAATCTGAAAATTATGCCAGTTCTAAATTTGCATCGTGACTCATTAATGCGACTGTTAATTTCTCAGGGAAAAAAATTCAATGAACGGATTAAAATAGTCTCCATTATGACTTTGACTTTCAAAACTGTTTAAATAGTATCATATCTCTTCAAACTTTATAAAGGTAGGTAAATTTTATCTATTTTAATGGCTGAATTCTAAATCTTTTAAATTATCAAGGAAATAATAATAAATTAAATCTGTAACTATGTTTTGAGAGCTTTTCATTCTGTTTAAATTATAAACCAAAAGACTCTTGGATATATCAGACACAACTTTTATTCGGGTAAGAAAAAATATAACTTAGTAATAATTTTTATATTTGAATAGTTAAGGCAAATATTCTTCGAAGTACACGAATAGATATTACTGAAGAATAAATTCTGAAATGGATGCTATCTATTTGGATTTCATCAGTATTTTTTTCGCCATAACAATCGGATGCGGGCCATCGTGTGCCTTAAATATTCTACTGGGTAATTATTTTACATGTTACACAAAAGTTTTAAGGCTGCTTTGTACTAACCTTATAGGATTCGCTCACCTCAATGTTTACCTATCGAAAAAATTTGTCTATTATTTACAGTAACATAAATGCTGATTATCCAACAAAAATTGTGTTTTCAGATAGCCTGAACTTTTCTGCGCCTTACAACAGGATTCATTTTATAAATTTCGTACACCAAAGAAATTTATGATCGTTTAAAGAACTATACTAGATCTTTTCCCCGAATAATTTAAACTTTAAAATATTATTTTAATTTCCCCCCTCCAAAAAAAAACGAAAAATGCTTCAAGGTGTAAAATTTCTTTCTCTATTCCGGAGTACAATTTTTTTTTAAATCTTTCAATCCAAGTCGGCAATCCTTGGACACATTTACTCCATAGGTTAACATTGAGGTGAGTAAATTCAATAGAGTTATTACACATCAGCCTTGAGGTTATTTCACCTTTTTGTTATAATTTGTAAACCTTTGGGGAGTAACAACAACATGAGTCATAAAATATTGTGACTTGAAGAAAAGCAAATCTTAATTTGCATTTAGCGCCACATAAGAAAATAAATTCTCTTTTACATTTTGCCCTTTATATCATGATTGTTTTTAATCTCTCCCAGAATTCCCTATGCTTTTTTAAACATTTAAATCTTCTGTTCATACTGAATTGTCGAAAAATCATTTACGCGTTTTCACCTAACATGCAATACCTTCCTCGTGTATTATATTCCACTGAAAAAAAATGCAATAAAAGTTTTAATATGAGCTTCAAAGCTCTGTACTCGATGATTTGCATTTTACGATCCCATTGAAAGCATAACGGCCACAATATGCTCCATAATTGAATGGTAAACTTTATATGTTGCTATAGGCACAATAACTACTTGTGTGGCACAAGTGATGATCTAATCAACCCGCAAACAAATGGACTTTCCCCCGCTTCACAACATTTCTGTTTCCAAATGCGTTTTAAACGGCCTATTCAAAGCATTTATTGACCATAAAATAATGGAAAATGTTCAGGCTGATGGCATAAGAACAGGCTGTTAAAAACTCTCGCTGTTGTTGAAGCAGTGTCCTTCGTCTTTGGTGTTACGAGGAAAAAATTGATGGGACTCTCAGTTGAGTAAATAAGTTGTGTTTTCCCAAAGGAACAGTAGTATCATCTCGTGAAGGATGCGTCGGGTGAGACCTCGAATATCACGTGGCATTTATGTTTTTTCTATCACACTATTTAGAAAATTTTAATGGAGAATAAAATAACCATTGGAACTTTCAAACAAGAATTGTAAACCAAAGCTAACAACGGTCTCTCACTCTATTTAGTACTTTTAAACCTATGCATCTAAATAAACTTAATTATATCATTATTTTCATAATACTTTATGCTTAGAAGGGCTCTTTTCTTGTTATGCTAATCTTTAAAAGCGCCATTGAGGAAGAATAGCTCCACCACTCAGTATGTGTAATCTTCTTATGCACTCCTCAAAGGTTGAAAAAATAGGCAACCGATGAATGAATATATGATATATAAGTCTGTTTTACTTACTTACACACACACACACATATATATTCATATATATATATATATATATATATATATATATATATATATATATATATATATATATATATATATATATATATATATACATACATACATATATATATATATATATATACATACATATATATATATATATATATATATATATATATACATACATATATATATATATATATATATATATATATATATATATATATATATATATATATATATATATATATATATATATATATATATTTATTTATTTATTTATTTGTGTGGGGAGGGAGCTAGTGTTTGAGGTGTAAGAATTACATGTAAGTGTACCGCAATTCAACATCTGGAACTTAAAATTAGAATATATCTTAAAAATAACCACAGAAAGGATGTTAAAGGTATATGATTAAGAGAATAGTAAATGTTAAAAATTTTTATTTACTATTGAAAATTTCTTTATTCTTAAAATCAAACTTCTTAAAAGGTTAGACACTCTCAAAATCTCTGAGGCCCAGAATTTCATAAGAAGTCGTAGAACGCTTGATTCACCTTAGTTAGGAGGTAGACGCATGCACACTTTGGTTCCCTCTAAATTAATGAGACAGTTATATGATATGCGTGTCTAGACTTTCTCCATTTTGAGTGCAATTATTCTAAAGTAATCGCGTTTTACTGCAGAACTAAATCTGTTTCTATTTCATGTAATTAAAATTATATGTGCGCTTTCAAACTGGCATGTAATTTACTGGGGCTGAATTCATTTTGATACTTTTAATGTAATGGATTCCTTTTTAAAGCTTTTACGTGAATTTAAATTTAATTGTACAAATGTAATATTATTTCAGAACTTGAAAAAACATTGAATCTAGGACAGTATAATCAAAGTTGACTTTTAATGTGAAATGTTTTATCTCTTCTAACCCATATTTATGACGTTAGAAATATTTATATTCAGGTCCCAGGTATCCCTCAGTGGTTATCTGTTTAGCTGATTATCTGTGCCTCACGAAGAAAATATTTGAAAAATAAGCTATGCCAACATGGCTCGCAATTAGAGGAATATATCAGAGTTTTCTAAATGAAAATTTTTAAATCTCTTCAAGTTTTATCACTACTTCGGTTAAGACCTAGTAAAAACAGTTTATATTGTTCATTTAGAAACTCTAAGTAGTTATCGTTTGGTGTTATACACGGCCATTTTTGGATTCTCTGTGTTTTCAGTTTTTGAAGCTCATCGACGTATTAACTGGAACAGATAATTGGAAGAATAATGTGATGCACGTTTAAAAGGCATTATTTATTTCAGTAATTGCCCCTTTTTTTAATTCCTTCATTCTCTCTTAGGAAAATTATGGAAAGCAGTATTACAAATCCGACCTATTGCGGCTTACTTCTTTTTATAATATTCCTAATTAGTACATATTGATAGATGAGTTTTTTTAAAAATGTATGGAGAGGATGGCTGTAACCTTATTTCGTTCTATAGCTTTCACAGAACTCTATTTCAGGGACATACAAAACTTGTGAAACATGTTGAAAGATCCAATCGATCATTTGATTCTTTCACAATACTTTCGCCAGCGTGTTCTATGCAATGTGAGAAAAATTAAGAGATCAGTTATCTGAACTCATCCCTTTATCTCCTTATCATTTCGGTGAATTTCTGAGTAGCCTAATAACAGCTTATAAAATAAGGCTGCCCCCGATGACCGCAAATCTCGCCCGCCCCTGAGACCACCTCTGCGCGTGACGTGCTATCACGCATCCTGCCCGCCATTTACGGTACTGTAGAGCATCACGTTAACACTGCCTAAAATCCACAGCAAAAATTATTAATTGAAGCCTTCCTTTCCCTGTTCCCCTCCTATTTTAATTAACGCCAAGGTTGTATCACCTGTTGTGTGACCCCCTTCGTCACTGCTGACGATTCCTTGATTGATTCCCGTTAAATTTATGATTACTCAACTGAAGTCCATCGTTAGGGAACCAGGCCAACTCAGGAGTGAAAAAAAAAATAAGAACCCTATTAGTTTAAATCGCAGCTACCATCAATGAATAACATCCAGTGAAAAGAATAACAGAAATAAAGGCGATGAGAACCTTTTAGTGGGAAAACAGCAGTTTAAAAAAAATACCGCCGAGTTAGAATGTTACGCAAAGAGACCAACTGGGTCATCTTCATTATCATAAAGTGTATCATTACTCGAACACATTTTCCCCGCTTATTGTACGTAGAAGTTACCTAGAACTTGATGCTCTCTTAGCTAACGGAGGGTCTTCCTTTGTTTTGAAGCAATGTTTGGCAATAGGGTATTGTTTCGATTTGTAGTTATTATTTAGCGTTTATTATTGTTAGGTTTTTATACGGGGGGTTGTCCTGTGAAATCATCTGCAAGTGGGAAATGTTTCATTGTTGGCAAGGATGTTGTGAAGCGCTGTTGTATAAATTATATAAGTGCGATGGTTATCGAAACGGATTAAACAAATTGACGAATTTGCATCACATTGTGTTCGTTTCGACATTTTGCCTAATTTAATAAAGTGTGTCACAATTAATTTACCGGTATGAAGCATTTTGCACCGTAGAAATTATTTGAGAGCTTATCAAAAAGACAATATGCTCTTAAGAAATACTTATAATTGCACTGATATAAATTTTTAAACAATAATAATGTTCCTTATTAAAGGATCGCTGGTTGTGGAATTATCCACCTCGAAACAAAAAAAGACTGGGCTGAGATGATATTTTAAATCATTTTATTACGAACAATTTTGATCTCCCAAATGGAGACCAATTCACTACAAACTGCTCTTTCAGAGCGAATTCCGACGACTAGCTGAGCCACAAACGACTTCGAGAGAACGGACGCCCGCGCGCAGGCGCACAGAAGCAAAACCTTATATACAGTCCTCGGCGGTTAAAGTTAAGTTCGCAGCGGCGTGAACAAATAAATTGATAATAATTATGCAAATTTTTGGGGACTTTAACAGCTTGTTGAAGTTTCTAAAATACAGATGAGAAAGATCTAGTTAGATAAACCCTGAAAAAAAAAATTCAGTGTAAAATGTGCTAAATTTATAGGTAAATTCTTTTTCGTTTAAAAACATTTACAGTCTTTCACGCTAAATTAATTATTTAATAGAATACAAAACTAGTGATCAAAGAACTGAGCAGTCTTTTACTCAATCTCTCCACTCATTAAGTAAAATAAGATGAATTCAAAATTGAATTTACAAGAGAACAAATATGTGGACCGGAAAGAAGGTTCAAGTTTAACGAAATTTGCCAAATTAAATTGATTTAAACATCCAAAACGAAAGTTAATTACTGTTATGTTAATTGCACAAAATGCAAAAATTTTCATTCTGGGGGCAGGGAAAAAAACAGAATACTTTCTTTGATGAAATACCAGAAAGTACAGTGTTTATAAATTAATATCCCAACTTTGCAGGGCTACTGAAAGAAAACTAAACAAAGTACAAACTTGCTGTTCATCGGAAATCAAAAAGAACAGTTGAAAGTTTAAATTCGACACAGTTATAAGTGTTCAATGTGAGCCCCTTTAGTAACACGAAGGATAACTAGGTGGTACGATAGCTCATCCCACACTCTTTTCAGCACTGAAAGGCTGCAGATATGCATTATCTTCAGTTCGTCAAAGTCATCTGGTAGCGGTGGAACAAACACCTGATGTTTGATGTAGCCGCAGGAAAAAAAAGGAAAAAAACAAGTTTGTACTTTGTTCAGTTTTCTTTCAATAGCCCTGCAAAGTTGGGATATTCATTTATGTACTCAGCGTAATTTATGAAATCAAACTAATGCTTAAATTTAAAATGTAAAATATATCTCGGTCAAAAATATTTTGAGAAGACAAATTTATGGTTATATATTCAATAAGCAGAGTTAAATTAATTTACTTATTTTTTCAAATTTTATTTTTATAGTCAATAAAAAGGTTGAAATTTTTTTCTCTCTCAGAAGATGTTCTGTGTTTTGATTCTGTGAAAAAATGTACATGGAACTAGGTAAGTAAAATATAAAAGAAAGGTTTATTTTTTCAATGAAAACTGCTATATAAACGGAAAAACCTGCGAGGAAATTCTAGGTTTCGTTTAGATTTGTGCTGTCTATATATAATGTGAGATGTAAATATTTAAATATTATCCCGTCCTGATCCTATCTATTTTTTCCAGCTAGCGTATTTTCTATATTACCTATGTATTCATGACCTTTCTATTTCTCAGCAGTATCGAAGGAAAGAACGTAAAATAGCATAGTAATACAGATACATTTAAATACACTGCTGGCCACTGTAAATGCAACACCCTGAAGGAAACATGCAAATAACATGAAATTTACAACATGCATTAGCGGAGGTGAGATATGCAAATGATTAGAATTTCAGCGCAGACGCACATCACGCGCGTCTGTGGCGCCACTTCAAAGCGCTATTTAAGGCTTGGAGATATCGATGATTTCATGTTCGGCAATTGTGTTTTTCTTGTGGTTTTTTCAAAAAAACGATCAATTATGCCTCGTCGAAAACAGCGATCATCTTTTGATCAAGTATCCGAGTTCGACAGAGGAATGATAGTAGCCTACCGAGATTGTGGATTATCTTTCAGGGAAATCGGTAGTCGTGTTGGACGAAACCACACAACTGTAATTCGGATATGTGATCGTTGGATGCAAGAGAGTACGACGGACCGGCGTGTTCGATCGCATCCACCTCAGCGCACCACTTCACGTGATGACAGGCAAATTGTGCGCATGGCAGTGACGGATCGCTCAGTCACATCACGAACCATAGCACAGCACATGCAGTCTGTAACGCATCATCCAGTGTCTGCGCGTACCATTCGACGCCGTTTACAGCAGAGTGGTCCGTCCGCAAGACGTCCATTGCTTTGTCTACCCTTGACGCAGAACCACAGACGTCTCCGCCGCCAATGGTGCGATGACAGAAGGATGTGGACGGCAGATTGGAATGAAATTGTCTTTACTGACGAGTCACGCTTCTCTCTGCAATACCACGATGGTCGCATTCGAGTCTGGAGACACCGTGAAGAGAGGACGCTGAACAGCTGCGTTATGCACCGCCACACTGGTCCTGCACCGGGTATTATGGTATGGGGCGGTATTGGATATCACTCTCGCACACCTCTAGTACACATTGTCGGTACTTTAAACAGCCAGCGCTGCATCTCCGAGGTGTTGGAGCCAGTTGTCCTTCCTTACCTTCAGGGCTTGCCCACAGCCATATTTCAACAGGATAATGCGCGACCACACGTGGCATGCATTGTCCAACGGTTCTTCGTCAATCGCCAGATTGAATTGCTTCCCTGGCCGCCTCGCTCTCCGGATCTTTCGCCGATAGAAAACATGTGGTCCATGGTTGCTCTACGATTGACCCAGATTCCATACCCAGCTGCCACAGCAGATCAACTTTGGCAACGTGTGGAAGCTGCTTGGTCTGCTGTACCCCAAGAACTCATCCAAAGTCTCTTTGAATCAATGCCGAGGCGTGTGGCAGCGGTGATCTCCAACAATGGTGGCTACTCTGGCTACTGATTTTGGCAGGAACCACACTTCACAGAAGTCTATAAATTTAATCATTTGATACTTGGTCAACATGTTATCTACAAAATAAATTTTGTTGTGATATCTCTTGTCTTTCTTGGTGTTGCAATTTGGGTGGCCAGCAGTGTATTTTAATCTCATGGTTAAGTAGGCATTATCAAGAATAAACCCATTTTGTTTTCCCCAGTATAAACTGAATATAAAATAATAATAATAATAATAATAATAATTATCATTCCCTTACTGTGTACGAATCTACTGCAAACACATATGTGACTGATGTTTAAATAAAAGTTGCTAATACTCTGTTTCTTAGTTATCCCCTAATGGTGCGAAACCCTTAATGAAGGTAACTTAATGACCTGTTTACTGATGTAGGACATTTTAAAAATAATATTTAGCTTAATATTACAACGATGAATATTAACTGGTGTTTATTAACTTGTGATAAGTATTCTACGATGTAGAAAAATCATTGAAAATATCTCTTTAATTGATTATTTCTATTTTTCGCTAATAGTGATTTACCTGTCTAGTTTTTTAGTTGATTCCAAGACAGAAAACGTTATGTGTTCCTGATATCTAAATAAAAGCGATATTTTCTCCTAAAACATGGAGAAAACAATCCCTTGAAATATTAAATTTTTTAAATTACACTGCGCCTCTCTAAATACCTCTGAAGCAGTTATAAAAATTTTCGCTATATATTAGAGCATATTAAATGCTTCGCACATATCCAAGAAGTTTCATATTTATGGAAAATGGATAAGAGAAGGGAAAAGGAAAATAGTAAAGGAAAAACAACTAGGATAAGAGCAAAAATATCATCTTAACGTAGGCGTTTTCAAATCCGCGATGGTCAGTTCGTAACCTAAAAGGCATTATTTAACCCCGTTTCATACACAACATTTTCTCTTACTTTCTATTTTATAAGAAGGCAAATATGCCAATCTGGGCTTTTAATCTGCGATGAATGAGATGTACGTGATATTTCGTACATTTGTTATATTTTGGAAAGACGGTTTTGTACATAGTGCGTTTAGCATAGTTTGGCTGGTTCAGAAAACCTTGCTGTTTAACTCAAACTATATATTAAATACACGTGATTATAATAGAATCAGTCTAATAATTGGCAACAAAACAATCGAGGAAATACGCAAAGGACAACTCTGGACAGAGTAAAATGGCTTTGGACCCATAGTATGAATTAGGTAATTTCACCCACGCGTTTTATCGCTTGAATCTGAGTTTCCTGCACAATTCACTATAACATGTAAACAATGTCCTCCGCACCCACGTAACATATTTTATGTTCTCTAAATGTCAAGGAGTTTTTGAGGATATTTTGCCGGAAGCGTTCAGCCAGAGGCATTCCATGGCAATAAATATGCCCACACGAAATTAAAAGGAAATTATTTGACAGTATTCTTCAAACTATGAAGGATGCTCAGCACAGTTCATCAACGATGATGCCGAGGAATGCATACAATTCCTGTCCTGATGGAAAGGCCAAAAGTTAGGTAACAGAAGATAAGCATGTGAAATTACGGTAAAAATATCTGATAACAGAGCAAAACATAGGTTTGACCTATAAGGAAAAGGCTTTCCGGTTACAATTTAAATGTAACTAGTTGGTACCCGTCAAAACATGACGGCTAGATAGTAAATAAATGCACTAATACACAAATTATACTCAACACATCATTGCCAAATGTTGAAGATCATAATAATGCGCAGAAACAAATTAATGTGTTTAAGCGGCCTCGTGCTTAGTGAGTATCTAAAGCCAGATTTAAAAATGTCACTGAGTATGTGGAGAAAGGATTTTTAAATTGGAAATTATCGCTAATTAAAGAGCACGAAATAAACAATTTCCATCAGATTTAATCTTATATTTCACAAACATAATTATCATAAAAATAAAAATTGCAGAGAGATATCTAGACAGAATCCTTGGAATAAACGTGTTTATCATTAAAACATGTCACTGAGCATGCACAGAAACAGTGAGTTTCTAAAGCCAGATTTAAACATGCCACTGAGCATGCGCAGAAATCAATTTTTTAATTGTAAATTATCGCTAATTAATAGAAATTGCGGTTACAAAAACCAAATTTGACAAATCTACAGATTACAATCTGAGCATGCGCAGAAATCAAATTTCAATTGCAAATTACAGCTCATAAATAAAAATTGCAGTTACAAAAACCAAATTTGACAAATCTACAGATTACAATCTTTCGTTTAAGACCAAAATGAAGCAAATGGGTGCAGTAGTTTTCTCTCACGGACTGCCCAAAAAGTCGGCTTAGCAACTTAAATATATAGATAAGTAAATATCATTACCTGTTAATAACTATTATGAAGATACGTTTGAAGTCACAGTTTGTTTCATGACCATTAAAGCTGGTAAAGCTGTTTCAAAATTTAGCCCTCGTGCTAATTTTATAAAATAATGTATTTAGTGTAGTGTCATAACAAGGTCTGGGTGCAACAGAGGGTTAAGCACTGGGCCCAAAACAACCAGGGCGGGTGGGGAAGAAATAGCACTAACAAAGATACAATACCGCTAATTAATACTTTAAAATTTTGCCAAACAGTTTCAAACAAAAAAATTATAAATATAATATATATTCCGTCTTTTGAATTATTTTTCTAAGTTTTAGAAGGGGAGTCCACGCTTTACAAAATTAAGTATAACCGTAAACTCCAGGAATACTATTTCTACAATTAAAGTTCAAATTTCATTATTACAGAGAGGATGTTTTGAAAGCCTTTTTTTCATGTTTTGAAATAATCAGGAAATTGAATTGTTTTCCTTTTCTATGATTTTATATTCTGTATAGATTGGCTTATTATTATTATTATTTTAAATAGGGGGGATCAAAATTTAAAACTCTTCTCTGGGCCCTGCAAAATCTTATACAACACTGATATTCAAAGTGATAAAGTAAGTATGCAATAGCTATCTATTATTTCTCAAAAACTGTTGCATTATCTAAACTGCCTTAAACAGTTTTGGTGGTGAAAAAATATTTATCATAGATTATACAATATTTTAAATAACGTTACTATAATATTCTTATATGCGTAAAATGTATTTCAGTTAGATTTTTACATTCCAAAATATCTGTTTATCTCTTGGAATACGAATTTGGAGTGCTGAACGTAGCTTAAAAAATTTCCGGTAATTTTTCTATTGATCTAGAAAACCTATAAACATGACAAAATATTTTAATGTATAAAGGAATTTTTGGATAAATATAGAAAGTTGTTTTTTTAAATAGTGCGCTATATCTAATTTTTCTTCTCTTGAAGATCTACTATAATATATAGAAATTAAGTGTGTAGTAAATGCAGTGTTTGAAAGCATCAGATACAATGTTTCTCTGCCAAATAAAAAAAAAAGTTTTACATACAAGTTAACATTGATAGTATAATAACCATAAAAACTTGAAAATAAATAGTAAATAAATGAAATTTTCCAATCCATGAGCTAAATACCGTTGATCCTTAATAAATTAAATAAAAATTTGTCTCAGAAATAATGAACAATTTTTAATTAATTACAAGGTTTCCGTTAGACGACCAGCCTAAGTATGTATAGACAAACCTTTATACCTTTGTCGCTAGTATTGAAATGAATTCATTATGTAAGTTTTTGTTAAGGAAAAAAGAGAACCTCAAAAGTTTCATCCGTGTAAATAAAAGCATAAAACTCATTCACGAGTAATTTTTTTAACCTTTAACACCATGCCAGATTTCACCATTTAAACACGATTGCTAGAGATGGTGGTGGAATTCCACAAGGGATATTAAAAAACCTGATTACTTGGCTGGATTGTTTTGCTTAAACTTGAACGCGTAAGAGAGCATTGGTCTTTTAGTTCTATTTAAATACCTAAATGTCAAGAAAAGGATCAAGTACATTACAGCCAAATTTTGAATTTTTCCTCTTCCAAAGAGAGAATAACACATAAAGAATCTGGAACCAATATTTATTATGCCGGTAGTTAAAATATCACCCGTTTAGGTCATAATAGCAAATGCTCAAAAAGATGTGTACATCAAATTAGAATAACTCTGTTTCATTTACAGGCCCTTTATTGTGAATAGGGTATCCAACTACATGTTGAAAGCGAACACACGCAATTTAACTTAAGAACTCTGGTAAATTAAGATGATCTTTTTAGATTACTGCTCGGAAACCGAGAATATTTTATATATCCGTCCTCTTTGCAGTTCTCCTGTGGTTCTAACTTTCTCGATAAAAACCACTTTCCAAAAATATCTCGGAAGTGAAACAAAACTGAAAGGAAAATAAGGAAAATACATTACAAAAAGGATAAAAAATTTGTCATAGTACTTCAAGGAATAATTCTTCCTCTTGGCTGCACTTAGTCAGAGAATGATAGCTCTTCCAAACGGATATCTATGTGCCTTGTTGTCTTTGCAAGATATAATACAATTCTTAGTCTTGCAATTACCGCCGTGGAAATCAGCTCCGAATACTTGTCACCTTTTTTGAAACTCCACGCCTCTCTTTTTGCATGGCACTGGAAATTATGAAAAACTAAAGAGAGAAAGGGGTTCAAAAGAGAATAAGAAGTTATAAAAAGCATTTTCACAGGCCTTCCGTTTCCTATCAGCACAGAACGTTATTTAGAGCTTACTTGATTTTTAGAAGACCAAACTTTCTTCTCTTAAGAATGACTTATGAAGAGTGTCACTTCTGAAATTCTTTTGAAAAGTAAGCAGAATTGTGTCAAAATAGGTGATTTCTTAAAATCTCTCTTTGTCAGTATTCATCTAATTTTACCACCTAAGATTTCCCAATAGCCTGTAGAGGTAGGTGAAGGAACAAAAGGATGTGCAAACATAGCCTTCAAGATCATCCAGGAAGCCATTGTTTGGGCCTTTAGAGAGGGGAGTACTAGCTATGGCAGCCTACCCTAAGGGAGAGATGATGCCACGGTGGCTGAAGGAAGCTATAAAGTCAACTTCAAATCAGGCCTTTGCTCACTGGATGAAGCTTTCATCGTCATAACATCCAATAGCCGTGTTCTCGCCAATGTGCAGAGAGTTCCATAGAGCCAAAATCGAAATTATAAGAAAAAATTAGATATAAAAAAACTATAAAAAAAACTTGGTTTGAAATTTTAAAGACGCACATAGGTGTTGTTTACAAAACGACGAAATTCATTTTATTTTTCATCTGTTAAATGTCGCTAAGGGATAATTGCATTATTCGTTTTAATGGAAATTTTGAGGAACTTGAAAAGGCAGAATCGTAAACCTGTGATAACAATTGCACCTTACTGCTAATAATTTCTATTTTATTTTTGTGCTCACCCCATAATGCCATATAATTCCAGTGCTGGCATTTCATTTCCTAAGATAAGGTTGAAAAGAAAATTAACTAGGAATCTGTATAATCCTTTCAGTTCTGGAAACATTTGTATCATTATTTTTATGGCACCCAGCTGTGTTCATAGAATAATTAAATCTGGTGGATGTTACCAGCTGCCTCTGAAAGCGTCTTGACATGACCTTATCAACCACTAAGGGGCCAAAGGTCGTATGTTTTCCCCGTGTTTCAAAGCTTATCCTTGGGTCTTTTGTGAACGCTGGTGTGTCACTTTCCTCAAATAATTTTTCCCTTGTAAACCTGGACATCCATTAAAATAAATTCTTATTAATAACTGTTATTATAAATTCTTATGTTCATTCGAATACAGAGCTTCTGTTTCGAAATTATATGTTTAAACAGAAGATTCGTGTTGCAAACTTTAGCTACTACCAGTTGTCCAGTTTTCAAAGAAGCTTAACTGGCAATTTCAGTCAGTTTTTTCATAGAATTCGAATGAATATTTATACAAATGAATAAAATAGTTATTTTGTTTAAATGCCTTTAAACCTTGAGTGTAAAAAATGAAACGGAAAGGAAATGACTAATTTCCGTGACGGGGAAATATGCACTTTTTCTATCACACTCAAGGTATTTTTTCGATAATAGAAATTCCTACTTCATTAAATCATGGTAGTTCAGTCGCAAAGGTTTTTTAAGATACTCTGATACTTGAAAATTACATCAAATTGAGACAAACATTCCTTTCTTGATTATCTTCCCTGAAGTAAAATTTCAGAGGTCAGGTTCCTTAAAAATAAAAAATTTGAATTACATGAATCCGTTAAAATGCAAATATAAAACAGTTTTAAGTTTATACTATACAAGATACTAAGCATTGTATAAATATACAGGTTGTTATCAAAATAATCGAAACACTTATCAATATTAGTGGTATTTATGAATGTGCTTCGTATTCCTTGAAAAACGAGTCTGGCCACCGGTATTTTTTTATATAATATAGTGTATGTATTACTCTACTATCAGGTAGCAGTAATGAAGCTAAGGGCATCGTGCTTTTGGGGGGAACAGCGTAAAATGTCAAACCCTGCAGACCTTGCGAAAAGGGCAAATTGTTGGAGCGCGTTTAAATTGGAGTATGTGTTACAGCAACCCCCAGGCTAATGGGTGTTTTTCGAGCTATGGTATCGAAAATCATGATATCATACAGAGTGCACGGAAAAACATCCTTTGCCAAACAGAATAGTGGACGAAAGGGAGAGCTGAGTGAAAGAGACGGACGAGGTATTGAAGCGGATTGTGACATAAAGAAAGAAAACAATTGCAACCCAAATGACCGAAGAACTCAATCTGCATCTGCATGTTCCGGTATCAACCATTAGAGGTAGAAGGGAACTTCACAAACAAAGCATTTACGAAAGAGTAGCTATTCCTAAGTCACTTGTAATAGATGCCAATTCAAAATATCGTCCACAATGGTGCGACGAACGCAAATCCTGGTCGAGTAATATGTCGAAAAACGGCATTTGATCCGACGAATCATTATTCACATTGTTCCTCGCAACAGGACACGTGTATGCCTGGAGAACACCTGCACAAGCGTAAGATTCTGGCTGTCTCATCTCAACTGTCAATCATGGAGGTAGATCTATCAGGGTATAGGATGGCATCTCATGGTTTTCTCCAGGCCCTATTGTAACCCTAAAAGGGAGCTTGAATGGGATGAACCATATCAAAATTTTAGCTTACCAGGTCCGTCCTATGGTGAAAACATTGTTTCTTGCAGGAGAGGGCGTTCTCTGGGATGATAATCCCCCTATACATATAGCTAAATTTATCAAGTATTGGTTTGATGAGCATAAAAAAGAAATCAAATATCTTGCCCTGTACAATCCCCCCGACAATATATCATCCAACCAACGTGATCTATATAAGCGGATAGAGCCAGGTATCGATATCCAACACAGCATCTCTACAGGAACTTTCATTATATATATATATATATATATATATATATATATATATATATATATATATATATATATATATATATAATTTTATTTATATATACACTGAAGTGCCACTGAATTAGGGATAGCAAAGCCTATGAAAATTGTGTAGCACTGCGCATCATGTATGCGCAAGTGAGGGCGCTGTGGTAACTGCATATATAGTGCGTACTGTGGTTGTTCTGAATTAGTTGTTGGAATTGCCAGTATGGGTAAACTGCCTGATTTAGACGCCTTCGATCGCGGACAAATCGTAGGTGCGCGATGCATGGGCCATTCAATTTCCGAAATCGTCAGACAGCTAGGATTTTCAAGGTCGACAGTGTCAAGAGTATACCAAGAACACATGGATGGTGGAAAAAAAACTAGCGATCGGGCAAACCGCAAAGGACAATTAGCCTTGACAGTGCGTGGTGAGAGACGGCTCAGGCGTATTGTAAGTAGCCAGCGAAGCCAAACATTAGCCCAAATTACCACCCAGTTTAATGACGGTGCCAGTCGTACAGTCAGTAAACGGACTGTGCAACGCTCGCTTCACCGTATGGGTTTCGGGAGCCGTCGACCTACGAGAGTACCATTGCTCTATACTCGCCATCGGGCTGCACGTCTTGTCTGGCCAAGAGAGCACAGAGACTGGTGTGTAGAGGACTGGAAACGAGTAGCATGGAGTGATGAGTCTCGATTCCGACTACTTAACGCCGACGGGAGGCTGAGAATATGGCGTCAGGCTCATGAAGCCATGGATCCTGCATGCCTGGCTGGAACTGAACAAGGGCATGGTGGCTCAATCATGGTCTGGGGTGTTTTTTTGTGGCACAGTTTGGGATCTTTGGTGCGTGTACCAACCTCCCTCGATGCAATTCGGTACGTAGAGTTGCTGGGTGATCACCTCCATCCGTTTATGCTATTCTGTTATCCGCACGGTAATGGAGTTTTCCAGCAAGACAACTGTACCTCTCACAAGTCCCGGTTGGCTACTGGCTGGTTGGATGAGCATTCCTCTGACTTCTCTGTCATGAATTGACCATCTAGAAGCCCAGACTTAAATCCTATTGAGCATCTTTGGGATGTTTTGGAACAAGGCGTGAAAGGCCATCACACAGCACCAAAGAACCTTACTGAATTATGGACAGCTTTAGCCAATATTTGGCAAGCCATTCCCGTGGAACGTTTCCAGAAACTTGTTGAATCTATGCCTCGTCGTGTGGCAGCAGTTATCAAGGCCAGAGGAGGCCCAAGTCGTTACTAGGTAGGTATCCCTAATTCAGTGGCACTTCAGTGTATATATATATATATATGTGTGTGTGTGTGTGTGTGTGTGTGTGTGTACAGAGCCGGGCCAAGGAAATATGGCGCCTGAGACAAGTTTTAAAAACGGCACCTTTTCATATTTTTGGAGAGACTCTGAGTAATGAATGTATCACTATTAGAAATTGTCTACTTAATAACACAACGGACATTTTGGGAACATATGTATTAAATAAAAAGAAACTTTTTTTAAGAAAAACACTACTTTTTAGAAAAACACATTACATAACTTAATAAAAGCAGAAAAAGTATATAAATCTGAATATAATATTTTATGTAATAAAAATAATTACTAAATCATTTTTCAAGCCTTTAGGGCAGCAAATCGTTCGACTGCATCTCTATAATGTCTTCCTGAGTCATTAACTAGAAAATTTTCTTTAACTTGTACTGGACCATTTATTTATTAGAATATCTCTAAAACAGTCGGTAATTTCGGACCACCGTGCGGGATCCTCAAAATTTATAGAATTGTTCTGATCACCCTCGTGGCGTTCTCTTTTATCTTCTTCATTTTGAATTATCCACTGTTGTTCACATGAATTTGCATCACATTTTTCTTCCTTTTCCACATTTTCTCTTCAAATTTGTCATCTTTAATAGTTTGTTCGGATAACTGATCTTTACCCTCCTTACTAAAACTACATTCCTCCTTTATTACATCATGTTTTGGCTCCTGATCTTTTGTTAAAAATTTGTTTGGTGCACGAGCTTGCTTTTTTATCTTCTTGTAATCTACTCAACTTTCTGTTTAAATTATCGGAACTAGATAATTTTTTTTGGAGGGGAAGGCATCACAATTGACTAAAAGAAATTCCTATTTTAAATGTACTGAGCACAAATTTTAAATCTGTATATGACGATATGCATGATTCTGTATGTGACTTGTATTTCTATGTGATAACTAATAACTTACCTGTATATGTTATTACAATTCACGAAGAACCTTATTTTTAAGAACCGAATAAACTAATCTTCTCTGTAAAAACGTGAAAAAGAAATACTGCAGTTTGATGTTAACGACTAGCGATAAATAGGCTACATCACAGAATAAAGCGCATGCAGTAGAGTCTTATTTTGCTTGTAGTCAAAATAATGTTCCACGTTAAGTAAATAAGTAAAGAGCGCAGACAAAGGGTCTCGAGCGATAACCATAAACGTAGTACGCCTTCGGGAAATAAACAACGGTAGATGAAAAATACATATATATATGAAGCCCAGTGGCGAAGTGGTTAAAAGCGTCAAGCTGCCATCCCACAGGTCCAAGGTTTGACCCTGCGACTGGGCAAGGTCGACTCAGCCTTTCATCCCTTGAGTGGGTCGATAAAAGGAGGACCAAGCATGCTTGGGAACTAAACTATGGGGGGTCCCACGTCAGTTGACCCCCTGACTGAGACATATGCTGTATGGCACCCCAAGCCCACGGTCAAGCTAGCGGAGATGGGTACCACCGGCCCTAGTCCACATCGAACTGTTGCGCCGTGAGTTTAGTTTATATATATATATATATATATATATATATATATATATATTTGTGCGTGTGTGTGTGTTTTATTATATATATTATACTAGTTAACTTCTGTTTACAAACTTCTATTCTTTTTTTAAAAAAATTGTTCAGAGAGAAACCATCGCCTGAAAGTAAAATTGCTCTCTTCCGATTTGGCTTATTATGAAGAGATATCAGCAAATAGTTTTGCTTCCATTTGTGATAATATGGGGTAAAATCCCACAAATGATATAAACTGACATTTTAGAATATAAAAGTCTAGATATCTGTACATTTAGATGTAGTACTTTTGAAAGTTTCATGATATGACAAAGTAGTGTTCTGTCTACCGCATCAGCTTGGACATCAGAAGATTTTGGATTCGATTCTTGGACCAGTGAAGTTTCTAAGAAGGAAAGAGAAAATTTGAACGCGTTTGTATTGCATAAATTGCGGACCATTATGAAATATTTTTTTTTATGTTTATGAAAAAAAAAACTCATGTATCTAATTTTATATTTGCATTCTCTAACACAATTTCCTTCGCTTTTGACCTTAATTAAAATGAACTTGATTACTATTATATTATATTGTGGTATAAATTTAGTATTAAACTTGCTCAGGGATAGTAATGCATCAGTATAAATCACATAAAAGGAGCTATAGAACAGTCCAATGAGATTGAATGGCGAAATTTAAGATATTGTGCCGGCTACCCGAGCTCAAAGTGACTAAATTTTCATGATCTGCGAGCTATAGTGTCTACCGACCGAATGCTTAAGTTTTCCCCCCTTCCCCACATAAACATCTCAAAATGTCCTGTATATAAAGCTAAAGTTGGAGAAAACCATAAATATACTGAAATCCTAAGCTCATAAATTTCCAGGGTGCAACCACAATCCAAAAAAATTGCTATCAGATCTAGTTTTAAAGTGATCCTCAGTTTCAAAGTTTCATTAATGTGTAAGAAATGCACTGGCAATCAATCTAAGCGGAGGAATAGGAATGCTCATCAGAAACAGCTTATGATCAAGATAGGGGAGAAAACAAATTAATAAATCACTAAAATAAACGGCAAATAGAGGGGCTCTTAAAGGAGACTATGTGTAGAGTTCTGACCTATCATAACGCGGGTATGTATACAACATTATGAAAGAATTTTAAGAGATTCTGTTACCTTTTCCCATTTCTTTAAGAGCATATAAATTGAAGTTTCTCATCGGATTTTTACTCAAAAGCAATCAAATGGCAATCTTGCTTAATGGCTCAATTGTTTGAAACAAGGTCAGGTAATAGCTATCTCTAAATCTAGATAGATCAGTTTTCTGAAGAAAATCCTCTATCACGCCGTTATCCTTGTGGAGGAACACAGGAAGGTGCTTTTAAAGCAAATAGTTTTATAGAGTGAAACGTAGAAAGATGTAGATCAACCTCTGTGTAAACAAAAGCTGAAAGTAGAAACAGATAAAACTCGAGGTTAATTGTAAAATAAGAAAATACTTTAAAATAATTTTTATTTAAAACTAATCTGATGGTAATATGAGCACCATGTAATTACTCATTTTCTCATTATTTTTCTTACTTGTTTTGTGAACAGGGTGGCCTTGCAAACTCTAGGTTCCAATCGGAAACAACTTTTGCTGGGTTTTTGGTTCATATTCATGTCTGAAGCCTTTTAGAGATAAGTGTTATTATAGATTTCTCTACCGTAGAATGAAAATGTGTGCTTAAAAAAATACCTGTAAGCTACAGGATAAAATTAATATAGTGCTTATGATTTTTTCGGCTGGGAATACCTTATTTACTAGTTGTGACATTTAAATTGAACATATATTTTAATATATTTAACATATATTTAACATATAATTGATCATATATTTTAATTTAAATATTGTACATATATTTTTTCAATGACACGTATAAATTTATGAATAAATTGATCAAAAGTTCCTAGATTTTTTTCTTAGATAATTTGGTGTTTCAGGTGAAACTTCACTAACGCCTTTAAATAAACTATGGCCTTGCCTCTAATACAAAATTGGAGAGGTTTTTTTTTTTTTTTTAGTGAATCTATATTTCAAAACAGTCACCACGCACGAATAACTTTGAAGTGCATAACGTGAAAACTTCTTAATCTTTCTTCCAGAATAAAACAGAAAGAAGAAAAAAAAACCAAACTCCTAAACTCATTTTCGACGCGCACACAACCGTTGAAAAGTGAAGAATCATCCTGTTTATACACGCAGCGGGGGGTTAACACAACCTGTTGCACGCATCTCCAAACTCAACGGCTTCGGAAAGGTATCGCCACTCAGAGTAAAGGTCTTTAACGGAAATTACCTAAAGTCGACGCCTTATGAATATTTCATTCGGTCGTGGGTGGCTTGGGAAGGATTTTTAGCCGATCGTGAACCGCCACAAAGAAATATGTTTCAGCCCATTTTTAAAATGTCTCTGGGTTAAAAAAAATTGAATAAAATAAAATCCAACTTGTGGTCTGATAAACGATCTGTATGGCTCCATCCAGGGTTGCGTTAGTTTTTTCCAGTGTCAGGATCTATGTCGAAATTGTAGATTTAAACTTGTTGGCACATTTTAAAATGGAAATGATGCAAATGGTGTTTCATTTGTTCATGGGTTGAGAAATCTTTGGGTGACTTTTATTTTCCACTGCATTTGATGAATGTGTGCTTACTGATAATGATATAAAGATATTAATGATATACATTCTAACTGCACTCGTAGACATAAGGAAATACAGTGTGTTCATTACAAGATTCAGTATTCAGCAATGATTTATTATTAAAATGATGGGAATGAAATTAGTTTTTTTCGCTCTTAATATACAAAGTTTCCGGCAGAGATACACAACAAAACCGCAATGGAAGTAGCTTAAGGTTAGAGAGCTAAAAAATGTAGCATTTTAATACATTTTCTTGAAGGATGAATGCTTATTTTCTAGCGTCTCGTTCACAAGAATTGCACTGAAGAACATGTTTACCCACCACTTAAAGCGAGCCTAGACGGACGATAGCCGTTTGGCTAAGGTATTCATTTTGGTTACCAGGTTCTATGGATTTCATTCCCGTGGTAGGTTTTGAACGTTTTAGCCGTCCGCAATCGGCCTTGTTGAGCCAATGAAACAAAAGTTGAATCAACCAACTCACAAACAAAACTAAATGAAACCATTCAATCAAAATCTTTATAGATAAATACATTAATAATATGGCAATTCATGAATAAGACTACGTTTTCGAATTTGGAGAGGACTTTGCATTGAATCACCCAACAGATTTACAGCTGTATTCTAATACTTAGTAAAAGAGTGCGAGTCAAAAAATCCTCCGCTCCATAAAATTTTACGGAAAGATATCGAGGCACGTTTTTGTGGTTAAATCCTGTCGATCCTCCTGTAAGAAGTCTTGTTGGGAAGAGACAGGATTTCTAGCGCTTTTTATGTCCACACAGTGCATCTGGCATTTGAATATTGCTACCAGATAGGGTTTTTGTATGAACAAGGCATGCATGTCTAATGATGAACTGGCCTGGTTATGTTTCGCAGAAAAGTATACAGAGACAACAAGTGAAGAATTTTCATTGGGAAGTAAAAGGAAGAATAGCTCTAAAAATTAAAGTGTTCCAGATAAATAAAGGAAAATTAAAAAGAAATTTACAATTTTACATACATAAAGAAAAATAAAACCTAAAATGGGGCAGAATGGGGAGGCAAAAATGGATACGTCTAAGAGCCCTGTTTTATTATCAGATGCGATAATAGTAATAAACAAAAAGGGTGTGATTTCGGGTCGACCTAAGAATAAATGGCAGAGGCTACTGAGCCAATGAGAAAGATTCAATAATTTTGAGATCGTGTGAGGATGATATCATGTAGATGAGACATCCTGCAGTCTTATATCGCGCACAGATGGTCATGATTGTCAGAGAATAATTAGTTACGGTTACAGAATATGAGGTAAATAGATTTGTACCTATCCAAGAACATTCAATAGTCAATGTACTTGAGTGCATACAAGATAAACAGTTTAAGCAGTTGCTAACGTAGTTTTTCTTTAATGTAGAGAGTTTAAATAGATATTAGAATAAAAGCTATCATAACATATATTGGCCTACTAAAAAATATACAAGTTAAAAAATTAATAATAATTATAAAGCTTTAAAAATAATGCTACAAACTTGTTAAATATTTACTATAATACCGTCAGAATAAATGACAACATTAAATATGAGGCTATGAAGGTTAATTTATTTGTTAAAAAAACAAATTAAACACTGCTGGAAAATCAACAGTTAGGGAGATATGCATCCCGTTTACTGTCTAAAGATACTTTAATAAAATTTCTATATGACAAACATATATCCAATAAAGAATAACATCCAGAACTCACGGTCATGATCATAAAGTTATTTGCTTACCCACAAAAAAGTGAAAAAAATTAGAAGAAATAGTTTAGTAGAAATTAGAAGTAATTTATAAATTCAGAAGTAATTTAGAAGAAAGTTGAGCAATAATTTTTATCGAAGACGTTTTATTTCATTTATGTGTGTACATCATGATACATGCCATAGAGCAAAATCCCATACGAGCTATCATTTTCTTACGCTGAGTATGATAGTTTCCGTATGATCTTGCCTCAATATATTGATAAACCATGGAAATTATTTTATCTAGCTTGCTATGCGTTCCCTCTTTTAGATAACCTCTCGTTGTTACTTTTAATTTGATCAGTATGTAGCTAATATTTGTCTCACAAGTCATGGAATCAGCATTTATAGAAATTTATCATATTCATGTTTAGTATCATGGATAAAAAAAACATGAGTCCCTCAAAATAACTAACCTTATGATTAAGGCTTCATGATTTGTCACTCAATTTCTACGAATATGTACTATGTCTTGAAATATATTTCTTTTTCCAATTTTTTTATCTTAGTAGATCAAAAATTACAGAAAGTTTATCATTAAATTATTAGATAGAGTTCTTTGTCCGATAATCCATATCTTCATATAAAATGGTAAAAAAATAGTTTTTTTGACAAGTCATTATCAAAAGACGTAAAGAGAATTGTTTAAGGAAAAATCTTTCCTTATTTTCTGCGAATGAACATTTGCGCGGGGTGAAGAAAAGCATAAATACAAAATACTCTATCGCACGATACTAAATCGTGGTTTTATGCCACCTGCTGACCTATGATTTTTAACCTGGTGTCTCTAATTATTTGTAGGATTCATATTTTTTTTATAATGATATTAATAAACATAGGAGTTCAATAAAGGACATCAGAACGGATATTGAAAACGTTAATGTTAACGACAATGAATAAATGTTCCTTTTTTTAAAATTTTCCATTTAATATTCGGTTTGAAAGGTTTTAGATCAAGGACGTACATTTTCTATTCCTACATTCTTTACCTTTACGAGCAAGAAAATAATTGGATTTTATTTATTTTTATCACAACATCTGCAATGTCCCTAAAAATGATGAAAAAGTAGAATTAAATTTTCATTTCCAGCGTGCTCTTAAGCGGTCATAAATAATTGTTTTGGCTGTTTCAGGGGATTTTTAAAAAGAGAACTGAAAACTTTTTCTTTTTTTCGCTGTCAAGTTGAGACAAAGAGGTATAGCAAAGTTCTTTCTTTCCTTTAAATTTTTTTATCATATCTAAAATCGTTTGCTTAGGCTATCATTTTATCATATCTACTATCGTTTGCTGTGCTTTAAGAATATTTATGAAAAGTTTTACTGCACACGTTTACAAGACGAATACTAAAAGTCTATTAATATCATATACAATAATTTTTTTTTAGTTTGTTATGTTCCTTTTCTCATGTACTAAATTCCCGAAATTAAATTTCACATCACATTTGCATTTATTGGCACTAGATCATGCTAGTTTAGTTTTAAAAAATCAGTCCACCTTTATCGAAGTATCTGTGTACCAGCATACAATTTTATCACTGTACTTAATGTTATGAAAAAAAATATTAGAATTAAAAGTGTTTTTAGTGAAGTGCATTTTAAACCTTGGGTGGTATTCTTGAATTGAATCTACTGAATCAATTTTTGCTATTTGAAAAAAAAAAATTCTTTAATTCTTTCATTGCATTATAGATTAGGAGGAATAATTTTAATATCTAGGTTGAATAATTTTAATATTGTAAACTTTTCACTCAGTAATTTCCCTTCCTGTATAAAACATTTTAATGGGATCCTCTAAAAAATTTGTTTATGTATTTTTGGGAGTCAGAGGAGGTTAAGACAGAAGAAAAATCTTTTTTCATTTTCTTACGTTTTGTACCTCCGATTTTATCTAATTCGATGTCTTTTGTCTCTTATCTCCGAAATTTTTATAATATTGATCAGCTGATTCTCATTTCTTTACTTGATGTAAAATGCTAAGTTATGCTTAGCATTAATCCAATAATGCTTTTAACCAAAATATTTAATAAAAAGGCACTATTTGCTACAAAATTACTCTTTTAAAAAAATTGAATGGACGAACTTATAGTTTATATCTGTCCAAGGATTTTCAGTAATACTGACTTTGTTGTGTTTCAAGAGCTATAATGCTTATACTCACAAATTATTATCAAGAAAATTGTCTTAATAACAAAAAAATGTCTACTGATTCCTATAAGAAGTTAAGGAATGGGCTCAGATTTGTTGCTTACAAAAAATAAACTTTCAATGTTAACAATAGCTCTGGAAGCTAATTTAGAACTTATTTTCGAAAAATATTGAAACCGAATCATAAGAGTTTCCATAACACTTAAGTGGTTTTACTTTATTCAATTTATTGATATGAAAATAAATTTTCTAATTTAAATTTTTCTTTTAAAAAGACAGAGGCTTTGTGTTGGAGTGGACATGCCGCAGAGAGTAGAAGAAATATGTGTGATATTCCTGAAAAAAAAATTAAAAGGTGTAAATTAAATTAATAAATTATTCCTTATGCTTTTAATAATTGAACCTAATATCAATAAGTTCTATAAAAATGTTTGAGTCAAATATAAAATATATACTTTAGTGATAAGAATAAAAATAAATTCTTCTTCTAATGAAATTTGAGTTAATTTTCTTTAACAGTTTTAGATAATATAAACTGCAACATATGTTATGTATTTCTTGAAAATGCTCTAAAAATCTTAATATATAACCAGATGCTGAAAGGAATACACTAAGACAGTGTCTAAGGAAAACTGTAGCATAAGTAAAGGGTAAACATTTTCGTTTGACATTCTTTACGATCATGTTGAAACGATAGCTATATAAATGATTAAATAAATAGATAAATTGGTTCCTCTTTAGTTAAATTTACTTTCTGTTTAGATATCTAAAACTTTTATTAATATTCGACATACGCATTTTCAAACCTTCTATGGCTGTTTTGGAGACAGAAAAAAATGTTTCAGTTTGCGGATATTGTTAAATATTTCTCTTCTATTTATCATCATCATTTTAAATCAGCTTTGTACTTCAAACGATAATTATCATTGAATATGAAATATAACACAAAAACTATTGAAGTAAGTTAGAATTCAGAAAATTTTGATATTCGCTGCAGATAACGGAAAATTTAAATCAAGAGCAAATTCAGCTTTTTCATCAGGAGCAAAGTAGGTGAACGCACACGCAACAATACAAAAAATAACATCATTATAGGTCGGTAAAATTTCCTTTTTATAATTTACAGTTTTTAAATTAAAGTTTCTCCAATTTTGTTTATCTAAAATCCTTGTCATAACCAGATTTTTTTATTGTTACTCCTCTCTGAGGAGCATATAATGAGGACGAAACCTGTGACATCACTGCTTGGTACACTGGAAATGCCTATATTCTGAAGAACAGGTTGAATATAAAGAATCAATAATTAAGCTTTTGGCAATCTTTTCTCCAAAAAAGTTCTAATTCGCTCTGATAAAGATGACCACACATTTCCGAAACCGGACTATTATGTTTTTGAACTTAACATTTCAGAGCATCATTTTATTTAATACAGTGCCAAACGAATCTTTTTTTGCGGTTATTCCTGAACAGCAGCAAATAGAAAACATGCCTGCAATTTATCATAAAGCATTTATTTACTTGAATCTTTCTTATCTATATGTCGATAAAATATTTGTAAATTTCATATATTTCTAAATGATATTTTATATATTTTCATATATTTCTAATGATTTGAAAATTTCATATATTTCATACATACTACAGTTACATATGTTGTCAAACTAACAAAAAAAATATAGTAGGCTAAAATCAACAGCTGATTAATATTCTCAATAAATTCTAAAACCGCAAAGTACATTGATGAAAACATCTTTCATATCTTCCTTTACTCTTTATACAATTACAACTCAATTTAAATTATAATATAGGTAAACGGAAACGGAAGGAAACTGGTCAGTCACAAATTCCATCCATCATCATACATCATACGGGGACAAAATATCTAGCATGCGCAAAATAACCTGATAAATTTTCATCCAATGCCAAAACCATTTTTCACATCTTTTCTAAAGCTGTGTTCTATGGATGTAGCTAATTACTTAGACTTCAGAAATACCTAGCTGTCAAAACGATTACTTTACAGGACCATAAGTAACTGGAGGACGTAGTCCATCAACTTGAATATTCATTTATTTTGTGTCCTAAAGCATTTACTTGGATTACTTTACATTTTAATTCGCGGAAACTTCTACAATAAAAATAAACACGGAGTCACGTTTAGGAAACGTTTCGAGGAAGAAATAAAACAACTTCCGCAGATCCGTCCACGTGGTTCAGTTCAAAGTTCACGAAACTCTTTTGATAATTAATAGAATTTTTGAAGCCTCCTTATCTTGGATCATCTAGAAGATTAATGTTGAAGAAGAGTCTCGCACTTTCCATCCTTAATTCGTGAATATCTCGACCCGTGAACTTTTGGCTACCTGGGCTCTTCATTTCCTTTTTTTTATTTAATTTTATGAAGGGATAGTAGCTTATATTTGAATAGCAGTTAGGACAGCTCCTCAGAATGCATAAAGCATTCTCTATAAATTGTTTTTCACGCTCTAACGCAGGAAAATCGTTTTCTTTCTAATGATGCGTTAAAATTTAGGAATTAAATGGTTGGGCAAATTTCCTTTATTCATGTGCGCTGTGTTATAAGAAATTTAATTATAAAAATGATGAAATATAAAAATACCTATGACGACAGCTGAACGTCAATCTATATCATATTGAAGTATGTAATTAAAAAAATATGTTTTAATTTTTTTATGATTTTATGTTTTTAGTATTTTTGTTGTGTTAAAAAATGTATGATATGATATTGCTTAATAAGATGTCAAACAGTCTTACAATAACTACTCCATCAGCAGAAACTTATTTTCTCTTTTTGGACTAAAATAGAGAGGGTTTCAACTGAGTTTTTATTCTAAATTTATAACCCTTTCAGGCCCAATAGTTCAATCTAAATGTGAACTTTAACAAGCATTTAATAAAAAAGCGAAGTATTTTAGTTTAATACAAATAAATTAACTTTATAATTTCCATTGTTTAAATACAAAGCTTATAATTTTGAAATTATGTTCTTTTTTGATTTTTGTTAATTTTTATCTAAATTAATTACAGATGCAAATTAATATTTAAATATAAAGTTTTAGTCACGGCAGATTCGCAAAAAATATGTGCAGAATGTAAGTGATACATTTTTTTATTGTTATCATGAAAATTAAATATAAATTCGAAATCTACAGATTATTGATTTTTAAAATAGCTTGTCGAAATTTGCGACTAGCTATTTTAAATCTTGACATTTTTCTAATTCCTTCTTTCTTGACATTTTTCTAATTTTTAAAAAATATTTGGTAGGGTCTAGTCTTTTCTTCTTTATTTTCCATTTTTTAAAAAAGATAGAGAGTCGTGGTCGAAATATTTTGCCCACCACTGACGTAGATCACAAGATTTTTCGTTTTTTAGATTGTTTGCAGTACCGTAATTTGTTTATCTTTAAGATCAGATTGTTGAGAAACAGTCCTTTCCGTTTATTTTTGATACCAGATTGAAAACAATTGAACTTATAATTAACGATGCTGTTATTGAATCATTTATCACTTCTATCTTTAGTTTTATAATTTCAACAGTGGGACAAACTATTGCTTTTTTTCCAAATTTAAATTGAACTTCAAGATAGAGTTTTATTTTCCTTTGCGTCATAGAATAGAACGATACATTTCTTACATACAGAAAAAATAAGATTAATACAGAATCTTGGAAAGATACAGTTATATGCTAAGTGTCATTTTAGTGATTTATGCTAGAAAATTTAATAAACTCCGATAATAGAGGAAGGAATATATCCAGTCAAAGATGTAAACTTAAGGATTTGATGTTATAAATTCAGCAGCACCAAATATGTCAAAACAGATTGCTAATTATTCAAATCATGTTTAAACATTTGTATAAAAACTACATTCAAAAGCATTTGAATGAAAAATTGACTTTCAGAATAATGGGACAAATCAGCTTTAAACGGTTTCATCCTTTTTTCAAATTCATCTTATGCTGTTGCTTTTAAACTTTAACCCTTAATTAGACAAAAATTATATTCATCAGAATACATAAATTGAGATTTATCGATAAAATGAACATTCACTTTATAGATTGATATTTTTCAAACACCAATTTATACATCTTGCATATGTACGCACCCGAATCAGCCATTAAATATATGCCGTGCCCTATTTATTGGAGCACACCCTGTTTAAGTGATAGACATATCAACAAATCAAATCATCCATTCATCTCTTCCCTTTAAACCCAGCTTTCACTACTTAAATAACCCTTCTATGTGTTCTAATTTCCGTCTCTAAACTTAAAACTCTATAATTACTATTGAACACATAATAACCCACTGCGAGTAATTCGTAGCATTGAAATGCTAATAACGAAATATTCCGTTGCGTTAGTATGACCTCTGTCCCCACCTTACATCCCGCAGAGAACAATTTTTTCTCTTTTCATCAGGAGCTTGGATTCAGTGACAGCTTTTGGCATTGACTCAAATGAAATAATAACTTTTTTAAAATAGAATAAAAGTAGTTATACATTTTCTTTTTGAACTCTTGTATGGAAAGCCATCAAAAACATTTAAAGACCTGAGTGCGAATTTGCAGTTTCATTTATTCTGTTTATGATAATAATGTTAATAATGTTAATCTACCAAACCGTCTTTAAAGGATTACTATAAAGTATCCCTTGTGTACATAAAAGAAGCTGATATTGTACGCTGTTTATAAAATTGATCTAATTCTGTAATGAAATGAATGTTTATTTTTAGAACCAAAAGACTTTAAAAAGCCAACTTTTCTCATTGTATAACAATAGTTTAAGCGACACGATTCTCAATAAAAGCAGCTATTCAGGAAAAAGTTAACGGCGTCTATATCAGCTTTGTTTCTTCTGTGTACTTTTAGTTCACAGAAGAGTAAACTAAAGTGATACCATATGATATAATTGCAGATTACCATTTTAATGTACTTTCCTTTCCCATGTGCTTCATTATGAGTAACAATAGACGCGAAAAACGGATAAGCTTCATAAGAGGTAGAAACTAAAGCTTAATTTATTCCTATTCTTATAAATCTAATACAGGTTGAAAGGATAAAATCACTTCTTGATTTCGGGGATCTATCCTTGCTAATCCAAAACTTTTACTAACACATGTCACTCCGAATCATCCCCAAAAAAGAGTAACGCCGTCTGCACACGGGGCAACTCAAAAGAAACTGATAACCGACTCGAATCACAAACCAATCCGTGATGAGTCGTAACCTATGTAATTGAATGGAGCCACGCACACGGCGCAACTGGTTACAAACCCGGTCGACGGGTTTGTAACCAGTTGCGCCGTGTGCGTGGCTCCATTCAATTACATAGGTTACGACTCATCACGGATTGGTTTGTGATTCGAGTCGGTTATCAGTTTCTTTTGAGTTGCTCCGTGTGCGAACGGCCGAAGTCCTCAAAAAAAGTTTCTGCAACAGATTTTTCAGAATTTTAAGTTAATAAAAGTTTAGTTATAAAGGCATTCTTGACTGCTCGCATAAATGGCATGTTGAGTATAAATATACATTTTCCATTTTTTGTGTGTGTATGTTTCAGTAATAATATTTTTTTGCGAGCTTGTTTAAAAATGAACTTTTAAACTATTTTCCGTATATACCTTGTTTTTCACACCATAAGACGCACAATTTTACTTAAAAAATCGACTTGAAATTGGGGTGCGTTTTATGGTCCGAAGGTAACATTAAAATATGATGAATATTTTATTATATATATATATATATATATATATATATATATATATATATATATATATATATATATATATTTGTATATATATATATATATATATATATATATATATATATATATATATATATATATATATATATATATATATATTCTATATATTATATATATTTTAGATATATTATTTATTATATATATTTTTTAACTTTATTAAGTAAGAAATTGAAAATATCTTTATATACCTAACAAAATACAAAAGATTCTTCTCAAAAAATACTCCCATAAATTTGAGGTGCGTCTTATCGTCCGGTGCGTTTTTTGGTACGAAAAAAATTCGGTAATTACAATTCATTATTATTCATCTCTATAATTCCTTCAATGTCCATAGTTAAAGACGCAATGCAGATGTGTAAGCGTATTTGGGAGTCTAGATTTAACGTCAAAGAGTTGGCTTATTAAGAAAAAATATTTCAGGTAGTCTCTTCTAACGAAATTACCGCAGGGTTATTAATGTAGGATTACTTATCGTTGCTTACCTCTTTTTTTTTTACTCAATTTGGTACTTTTCTGTTTAACTGTTTACTGCTACTGGGTTTGGCGCGCTGCCAAAATTATAACTCGCGACGCCGGACAATTTTTTTCTCCGCAGGACCATTATTGAGGAACGTTATCCTACGTTAAAAAAAATTCCTATAAATTTATCCTACGTTAAAAAAATTCCTATCACTAAAATAATTAGAATTGTAAAGGAAAATGCAGTTCTTATTTTTCAACACTCAGCAAAATTGCTCCTTACCCTCGATTGAAACCCTCGATTTAAAAAGAACATCTCTTCAATTATAAAAGCCTTAGTAAGGAATTGCTTGATAATGATATGGTCGACGTTTTTGATAACTTGACCGTTTGAAAACAACAGTCACATCGAGTGAAAATAATTATGAACTTACCAGAGAAATATGCAAAACAATGACACTCTCAGTGAATCTTTCTACAGTCGAAAAGCTCAAAAGCTTAAAAGTTTTACGTTGTATTATGATAAAAAAGCGACAAGTAATTAATGAAAGCTTAAGAAACTAAAGTGTTACAATCGTCATATAAGACTGTTATGATTTTATGAATTTCGACTTATCGCATTTGTCTTTGGGTAATCACCGAGCGAAAGAAACATAAAACATTTTATTAGACGGAGTTGGAAAAGTATTGCTAACGTCATTGATGGCTGATAGAAAAAAATGCCAGATTAAAATCTTATATTGTTAAAAAACCTGTGATGCATGTAAAACTGATTTTATAAACAATAACAAGTTACATTTTCCCTTCTTTTTCATATAGCATTCAAACACAAATTTACTCATAGATATGCAGATTATGTTACTACAACTGTACATAATCGTCGAGATTCATTACACGACAGAAATTTAAAATTTTCCATTCACAAAGAATGAAAAAATAACTAAAAAGACACCATTCGTGTTAAGGGATCGGTGGATGTTAAAATTTATCTTTTTTACTTTTAATCATATAGATATGAAATTTCGTACATATATATATTTTACCATAAGTATATAGAATACCGTAAAAGAAATTCCCAATCATATTATAATTAAATTTTTTTTTATTTAAAATTTATAAGCAAAATTTTAAATGCTCCTTGCGACTTAATTGATGAGATATTTCCTCAATTTTGCATTTTAATTACTTTAAACTGTTTAACAAAAAAATCTGGGTATCAATTATTTAATCTTTTGGGTAGTTAATTTTTAAGAGATTTTTTTCTGAATTCCTCCCCGATTTTCATCAAAATTTTGCCTTTTAATAAGATATAAATAAAATTTAATTACCTTAATGAAGTTGAATTGTAAAATGCATACCTAGTTTCTTTCTAAACTGTATCAGGATTCTTCCTTATCAATTTCATGAATTTTGAAACAAAATTAAGTCGGAGCATTTAAAAAATCTAAAAACCTTGAAAAATCTGTTTTGAGAAAAACAGATTTAAAGTTTATTACTTACAAGACTTATCCTAATTACTTACTTCGTAGAAGCATCATACATGATTTTTTACTTGAAAAAAATATTTTGGTACTATTATCCTACAGAAATATATGTATATTTTTACAATAACACAATTAATATTACAATAAAAAAGATTTCCTCAAATAAAGGTCCACGGTCCCCTTGAATAATATGGCTGCCATGGGTTTTCCAAAGAAATACTCTTATTAGAGAGCTAAGAGAAAGAAATGAAACTCTGGAAATCGCGTGTTTTGCACTACACCAAAATCTGATTATTGATGAACGACCATTACATCAGATGCAGTCATTAGATGAACAAGGTATTAGAAACTTGCGATTTCACTAAACATCAAGTCAGAATTTCGCGTTAATACCATCATGAGCAGACAGTAGGAATGCGACATCGATGTCGATGTTTTCAAAACATCGATGTTTTGATAAAAACATCGATGTTCTAAACATCGATTTATTGAAGCCGATTTTTTTTAACATCGATGTTTTGTGCTCGATATTTTACGTTGTCTCAATGTTTTTTTAAGGAAAAAATACCATAATAAAAAAATTGGGTAGAGATATACACAGCAAAGTTTCTCAAGCTATTCTTTACATGATTTGTAGAGATTCTCAGCTGATTTCAATCATTGAAGACGAGTGTTTTAAACATTTGTTAAATTTAACAACTTAATATTTTATTTTACTAAATTATTTAAGCCTTCTGGAAGTAAATTATTCTCCAACTTGTAAATAAATATTACTATAATTTTTCACATTCAGCCAATTTAAATTAGAAAACATCACTGATTTTTTTATGGCTTCGGTCCTATCAATTGTTTATATAGAAATAAGTTTCCTCAATTTTCTGGTAAAAATAATAAAATGTATCATGGAAATTCTGTGATAGGCGCTGACTCGAGCAACCAAGTTTTTGTCATTTGTGTCAGACCAATCAGAAAGTAAAATTAATACCCTCCACGACTAAGTGAAGTAACATTAATGTTAGAGATTACTAAACCAGTTTTAAAAACTAAATGTTCTAAAACATCGATGTTTAAAAACATCGATGGTTTTGGGGCGATGTTTTACTAGCATCGATGTTTTAATATTGAATATCGATGTTTTATTGTCGATGTCGCATCCCTATCAGACAGTTTAATAGCCCACTCTGCATTCAAAAGAAGAAATATACGTATGTGAATATGGGATCAAAGCCGTATGATGGTAATAGTATAGTTAATGTTACCACCGGATGATATCCCCATAAGCCTACATCATAAGACGGCCGATTTAATGATTAAACACTGTTGTTTTGAGGTATGTACGGCTTAATATTGTTCACACAGGCCCTTCGTCATAAACAAAAATTTGATTTTGGAAAAATTTATCAGTGCAGAATATTGATACACCAATGCAGGATATTACGATTTATTGATCGTCATAACGTCATTTTCCCTCGACGAAATGTCACGAAATTCGTGTACCCGGTTGCTATTGTGAGCTATTCCAGGGAAAAGATTTTGATCAATTTAAGATGAGAGGGATGTCAGTGCAATGCGACTTTTCGATCTGGTGTATAAAGATGACTTCCCTTTGATTGAAATCTCTTTACCGGAATAGCTCTTAACGGGCAACCTGGTCACACAATTGAAAAAGCATTGTGCAGCATTCCTTGATGGGTCGAACTTACTGAGTAGTCTAATGATGTCCCAGATATTCTCGATGAATGAGTTTTATATTCAGACAGTGAATGAAAAGCATTTGCATATCTCGCAGACATTGTATATAAGTGATGGCTGTCAAATCTTGACTGATATGTTTCAAGAACAATGTCAATTTTTTTCTGCGAAAAAAAAATATTAACTCCTACATAACGTAAAAATTCTGTGAGAGAATAAAGGGATCTAATCAGGGCTCCCAGCGAGAAAAATGCAATAAACCCAGATAGCATCTTTACAAAACCCACACTGTAATAAAAGAAAACCCAGGTTTTTTAAAAAATACATTTAAAAAAATTATAAAAAATACAAATAGGGTAATATGCATCCCATTTTCTAAGATTACTTGAAGTCATTTAATTCTCAAATTTTATCCACTTCATCGTTCACTTCCAAATTAATTCCTTGAAGATCTTTGTGTTGTTTTTGATGCGTGCTTCTCATCGTCTGTAACAGGTTCCTTCAATTACGTCTTTCAGAAGTTCAGTTTTGGTATCTCGGTGTGACAATTTTGATGATGTTTATTCATTGCCTGTTTTGCCATTATATAATCTTTTGAAGTTTCAGTTTTCATAGAATTTGTTATGATTCTATTAACTTATGAAAAAAAGTCACTCTACGCGCGCAGAAGAGTGGGATAAAATAGTTAAATGCGCCATGAAGTTTGATAAGATTTCATGGTTGGTATTATTGTATCTGTCTTTGATATTACGTAACAAATACCAAAATTCTGGAATGGTTTTTTTGTATCAGGAAGATATATCACGTTTCAATCGAAATTATCTTCACTTGTATCATTTTTCAATACCTGAATCATTTTTTATTCAAATACATAATAATGTCATAGTCAGCTGTATTTTTATTACAATGTTTAATTGTAATTAAATTATGCTTATAATGAAAAATAAATACTATAATTTTTCTATAATTTTAGCGCAAAAACCCAGATTTTGAGATGTTTTCGAAAACAAAACCCATAAACCCATTGGACGGTCATTGAAAAACTCAGATCTGTTTTTAAAATTCAGGTCTGGGAGCCCAGAACCTAATGTATTCAAAAATTTTGATTCCGTCACTTAAAATATACTCGTGAAGGCCAAAAATCTCGTAAGATATTAAATCGTAATAAAGCAGTATAATATTGGGCATTACTTAGAACGGAATTTGTCTTCTGATAATTTCTTATTGACTCGCTTTTATAATGATTTGATTTTTTCCTTTGGCACGGTCTAAAATTACAGTTTAATAGAGTGATTTTGTTTTTGTTTTTTTTTCATATAAGAGGTGTAATTGTTTTTATTACTTCTTGCAAAGTTAAATCTGGCTCTGCAAGGATATCTCCCTAAAGGATTTTCTACTAGTTTTTCTCATTACTATTCTGTGGGTAAATTCTTACAAAGTTCTTAATAATTGATAGGCACTTATAAATGACGTTGAAATGTTCACTAAAATGCTTTATTTAAGGAATACATCGGGCAGATCAGTTCCTAACATTTTTGTGTAGTGAGCTGTCTACCAGTTAATCTACGAGAAACTTGAATCATTGGTTCTAAATCCTTTTTTACATTATTACTAGCTGAGTGGCATCCCGATGTGTTGCTTTTTCGATTTAAAATGAAATGGCTTCATTTCTTAAAGATTAAAAACTGTTTAATCACTTTAAAAAATATATTACAATTTTCAAAAAACGAAATAATTATTTAAAATTCTCTTTTTTAAATTTCGGTTTTTGGCTTTTGAAATAATTCTTTCAAATTTCCGTTTTCAAATTTTGCTTTTTAAACAAAAAAAAAGTTCATTGAATTAGAAAAAATTCTAAAGGTTTTAACTTCTCATTTCCTAAAACAGAAATTAATTCTGGTACTTTAAAATTATTTCTGGATTTCATTATTAAATGACTCGTTCTCAACTAATTATTTTTCCTTTTGGCAACATGGTCGAATGGAATTTGGCAACATGGAGGAAAAAGTGCTTAAAAAATAGATAGTTCTGATGAATTCAAAATTGGTGGCGGAAGAATCCTCACTATTTTCATGCATGTGAAAAGTTTAATTTCGCATGCATGAAAATAGTGGAAATTTGCGAAACTGAAAGGAGCTGGCCCACCCAGAATGACAGCTGTTTCTGTTGTCCGCTTCTTTTGAGTTAGGTGGTTTTAATTTAATAATTAAAAAAGTTTAAAGTTTTGAAAGTTGAGGATGGTATTCGTGCACGCGTCTCGTCCGTCCGCGTCCATCGGTGCCAGTCGCGATATCCTGCTACGCTCGGTTCACGAGATTAGCCCGTCCCCGTGTCTGCTCACTAACAAACATACGTTTGTTTACCTTCAGCTGTTAATAGTAAGACTAGCTGAGTGGCAACCCGATGTGTAGCTTTTTCGATTTAAAATGATATGTTTTTATTTCTTAAAGATTAAAAACTGTTTAATGACTTTTTAAAATATATTAGTATTTTTAAAAACGAAATAATTATTTAAAATTCTCTTTATCAAATTTTGGTTTTTGGCTTTTGAAATAATTCTTTCAAATTTCAGTTCTCAAATTTTGCTTTTTAAACAAAAAAGAAGTTCATTGAATTAGAATAAATTCTAAAGATTATAACTGCTCATTTCTTAAAACAAAAATTATTTCTGGTGCTTTAAAATTATTTCTGGATTTCAATTATTAAATAAATGACTCGTTCTCAACTATTTTGGCATTTGGTTATTTTCCTTTTGACAACATGGCGGAATGTAAACATATCTCATGGGGCAAAAATTGCTTAGAAAAATAGAAAGACAGTTCTCAGGAATTCAAAATTGGTGGCGGAAGAATCCTCATCACTTCCTCATTAATTAGAAATAAATTTCACGAATTTGCTGGAATTATTAGTGAGTAAAATAATAAGTCGAAAAATTACGAACTCGGCATTCAAGTTACATTAAGATACAATGGCGACCAGTGCGGGAAATTTCAAAAGTGAGTTTTGTAAGTACGCTTTTTTAGAATGATAACATTTTTTTTCTTCTATTAAATGTATTTGGTATATTTTTGAAGCTGAACATTTATAAAATACTGATAAATCGTAAAATTGACATTAATAGGTGCAGAAAACCGAAATATTTGTCCATCAAAATTGTCGATTTCGTGAAATTCAGAAAACTGCTTTGGGGAAAAAGTTTCGTTTGCAGTGAAAAACATTTTTAACTTTTTGAAAATGTGCATATCCTTAAAGATGAAGAGTTGTAGATGAAGAGTTCGAAATAAAAAATTTGTCGACTGGTGGGCAAAAAAGTTTAATTTTGCATGCATGAAGATAGTGAAAATTTGCGAAATGGAAAGGAGCTGGCCCACCCGGAATGACAGCTGTTTCTGTTGTCCGCTTCTTTTGAGTTCGGTGGTTTTAATTTAATAATTAAAAAAGTTTAAAGTTTTGAAAGTTGAGGATGGTATCAGTGCACGCGTCTCGTCCGTCCGCGTCCATCGGTGCCAGTCGCGATATCCTGCTACGCTCGGTTCACGAGATTAGCCCGTCCCCGTGTCTGCTCACTAACAAACTAACATTTGTTTACCTTCAGCTGTTATTATATAGATTAAATTCAATTTCCTTTTAAAGATACAAGTCTCCCCCAATCCCTTCTGCTGCAATAATAGTTCAGTTTCTTTGAAATAAGCGTAATAACAATTCCACAAACATTATTTCAGAGAATTTACCTTAAATATTGAGGTATTAAACTATTCTTTCAGAGCATTAAATAGCTTGGGTATAGTACGCTAATGCAAAATCGATTCATATATCATTATAAATAGGGGTATAAAGGGTCCATTCAATAAAAGCTCGAAAAGGGAAAATTGGGAAAATATAAATTATAAAATATAGCTAAAAAATATAAATTAATTAACACATCTTTACCTCGTGCATTAAATACAGAGGCTGTTCGCACATTTTTTAGACGATTTTGGTAAGCGATAATAAAAAAGCGTTTGCTGCAAAAAAAAATAATTGCAATTGTACTATGTTTTTAAAAGTCAAAATTATCGTCTGCGGCTTGAAAGTTTTGTTTTTATTCAAAATGACGTTTTTAACAAAGCAGTGGTTCGAAGGCCACATTTATGCTCTTTTCGAAGAGAAATATGCATACTCCGTTATCCAAACATGATGTGAGAGTCATGGTTTTGTGATATCTAAAGCGTCGATAGGTAATATCGTCAACAAGGAAGGAAAAAAACGTCAAATTGGAGCATCAAGTGGGACAAAAATTCCAAACAAGTAATCCAAGGAAAAAACGGACATCTTCGACTATTGCAAAGGTACGTTGTTTAATGTTAAAAGAAAATCCCCCTAGTCAAAGGACAGTTGTAAAATCATTAAAATGCTCGGTGTCCACTGTAAACAAAATGATAAACGTTGATTTAAATCTTAAGAAAGCGAAAAAACGCAATGTGCATCGTCTTCTTCCAAATCATATCGCTTAACGCAGGACAAGCTGCAGAATTCTATATGAGAAACACTTATCCAAAGAAAATTGGAAAAAAATGGTCACAATAGATGAATCATGGGTGTATTTAAATGATTGCAACAAAAAAAGAGCCATTTATTATCATAAAAGGGGAGAAAAAAAATTTAAGTACATGGTTCAAAGAATCGAAAGAAAGTTTTTCTAAGGGATTCATGATTGTTGCTGGTTTTTCTTATAATGGCAAGTTAAAAATAAAGAGAGTGGAAAAAAATGTCAAGATTAACTCCAAATACTATCAGGAACATATTTTATTGCCAATTTTTCTGAATGAATTACCATCTCTTTACCCACAGTGCCATCAATCTGTGAGACTCCATCAGGACAAAGCTAGCAGTCACACATCAAAATCCACTGTAAATTTCCTAAAAGAAATGGAACAAAAAACTGGTATCAAGGCCATACCCTTCACTGATATCCCTACTAAATCTCCCGATGTATCACCTATGGATTTTTGTGCTTTCGGACTTTTAAAATCTGCATTATCCAAACGTCGTCCCAAAACCCTTACAGGACTTTGGAAAGCTGTTCAGGAGGAATGGGATAGAATACCTCTTCTGACACTTCAAAAGGCATTATTATCCCTGGAAATTGTGGTGTCGAAAGATAGTTCAGAATAAGGGATGTCAAATAGAACATTTAAAACACAAGAATTTTATGTAATTTAGTTTTGTGAATACAATATACATCGTCTAAAAAATGTGTGAACAGCCTCTGTATATATCGACATATTTTTTACTGTTGCTAAAATAAAATAGAAAATTACATAAATTCCTGAAATAAATTGCTATGACTTAAAAAATGATGAGTACTCTAATAAACTGGCACACTCGAAATAATAAAAGATTTGAGAAGCCGTTTTGAATGAGTTTCATTAATATTCGTACAAGATAACCACATATAATACATACGGAAACATAAATATAGATTTAAAACAATTATCGAACACTTATAAAATTCCGTCTTAAAATACGAAGTATTTTTCTGATAGAGCTGACAGTTAAAAGTAATGGAGACCATTGTTATTTTTAATATAGGAAGCAATAATCACTCATTTTGTGGCATTTTTTTAGCAAGATCAAGGGAAGCAGCGGCTTGATTCCTTATCACGTGTAAACAGGCATCAAATATTTTTTCTCTTATACTAAGATACCTTCTTTTCCAAAGTATGCTTAATAACTTAGGGGAATTATGTCTCATCCTACATCAAATATAATTTTACCAAAGGAATGCAACGGCTGCCTTTATTAGAAAAATTTTCCGTAACGAAGAAAACTTTGTCGTTCAGTATTTCTGGGAGAGATAAGAATCATTCTTATTTCATAGTCACGGGAAACCAAACAAACTCACCACGAAACCAACAGCTTTTTTATTCAAAGTGGTTAACAAGTTTTAATCAACGAAATTAGAACTATTGGCCTGCTCAGTTGCAGTTTTCAGTGTTCCCATCCTATCGGAACTCCGCTACTACTTGGTCTAGCATTCTTTTATTGACAGTCTTAAAGCATATGATAACCATTTGATGTAATATAATATTATATAAAATTTAAGATAATACTTGATTATTCGTTTTATATTGACTGCCTTGGAATTTGATCACTTGAACTAACTGCAAGTTTATTCCGATCTTTATTATCAGACAACTTTAGAACCAGAAAAAGAAATCATTTGAAAATACATATAAAACAAAAGGGTTTTTTTTTTGCCTGCACACTCGATTATCTCACTTTACTGTTTTTGAAATCCTTCATTTTTATAATATCTCAGTCGCAAAATATTCTATTTCATAGAGAGGATTTTTTACTATTTCATTTCTTTGAAGCAGCTCATAATAGACAGGATATGTGTATACATATTATTTTACGATTATTATCTAGCAATCATTTTCCAAATTTATGTACCGGATGAGACAACGATTCATATGGAGTTCCTGATTTTGTAAAAAGAAGGAAAGCTTGCTTTAGTAGTGTAATTAATTATTGAGGCATTGGGCAACGGATACAATATAAAAAACTCAACTTTTGAAAGTCAAGAAAAATTGTTTGGGGAGGAAGAGCGGATTTATTCATACTCAATTTAATTGGGAGTACACTGAACTGAACATTGAACTGTAGAGAACATTGAAGGAGGGCTAGTAAGAATGCATCTCACCAGCCCTTATTGAGAAAAAATAAATAATTAAGAAAAATTTATATATATATACAGTGGAATCTCGATCGATCGTTTTCGGATCCATCGTTTTTCCGTATGTGTCGTTTATTTTATCAAGTCCCAACGATCATATTGCTTTGTTATGTTTCCGCATCTATCGTTTTCCCGCATTTATCGTTCATTTTAATCGGTCCCTTGAAAAACGATAGATCGAGATTCCACTGTATATATATATATATATATATATGTGTGTGTGTGTGTATGTATGTATGTATATACTATATACATCTATATATATATATATATAAATATATATATATGCATGTATATATATATATATATATATATATATATATATATATATATATATATATATAAGGTAATTTTTTTATCAATCTTAGTTTGTTTCATTAAGAGTCATTTTACTTAGAACGAAAACAAAGTGTAATTTTTCGAACGTCTATTAAAAAAGCGACACCCGCGTTCCTTCTTTTACAAAAAATCCCTTTTTTACTGAAAGAGAATTTTCCTGCATTTTTTCCTTGACCCATAAAATCTTTGCACACTATTTTCTTCGCAATGGAACCTCAGGTCTTCAGTCATGTCTACCATACATTTTATCAAACTAAGAAAATCGGTATTTCCAGACCTCAGAATAATCTCATCATGGGACGTAGAAATATAAATGTATAGCATCAAGGTCTGGAAATGGGTATTTCTCATCCCCCAATCTTAGTTGTAAATCAGGCACAAGGTTTATTTTCTTCAGTTACCAGCGCTTGAATTTTTAGATGCATCAAAATGCACCAGGCAACTGACGCCTACATCATGTAATATCTGCTTCAAGAAAGTCATGAAATACCGTTGATCACTCCTGTAATTAACTTATTGCCTAAACTGTATCCGTATCCATCCATCACACACCGCATCGATCGAGGTCAAGTAAATATGAAATAGTGTATGATTATTTATCGTCATTTTTTTCCCGATAAATGACTTTTATTTCGCAATGATATCTCTGTTGAATTCTATGGGCGAAAATATTCGTGACAGTGTTAGACGGATGGAAGAAAGGAGAAATATTTGAGCCGCTAATAACATTTATCAAAATTATTAAGCAGTATTAAAAAAAAAGAATGGTTCTGAACAATATCTTGATGTGTAAATTTTTAACATCGTATAATGCGATATGACTCACCATGTTGGGTATTTTTTTTATCTTCATTCTTATAACGGGTTACTGTGTCCCTGATGTATTTAATTATTATGGATCCTTATGCCTCTAGATATGTTGCTCTTTAGCCGTGATACAACAGGAATAAATACTATGACCTTCCACGTCATATGTGAGTGAATACGGTTGCAATAAACTGAGAACTGGTGATTAACATTTAGAAAGCAGCATTAATATTTAGCAAAAATCATCACTTTTGAAAGAGTATCTTTGAGAGATCTGCTTTTTCTTCTATTATCGTAAAAATCCTATCTCTGATCTTTATAATTTCAAGGGGTCCAGGACACAAAATTCTTCAAATTTTCCAAAATAAATTTTATTTCATTAAAATATTTTCTGTTCTTTTCAGCTAAAAATGACGTTTAAATAATTTTTTCTGTCTTAATTAGAACAGGAGATATTGCAACATTCTAATAGCAGCCAATCTTTGTTTAAACCTGTAAATGCGTTTTTCTGCATGATGGGTTTTTTCACCATTTCTCGTCTTTACATTGTTATAAGTCAAGAACCATTAAAAATAAAGGATTCAAACTTGGAACATGTCTTTTCGAATTATTTTACTTTAATTTTCAGCAAATTAAAAAAATATATATTTACTATTAAAAGTATGATTTTTTAAAAATAAGTTACATAATTTTTTTTAAATTTTTACTCTGAATATTTTTAATTTTTTTAAATTAATGCTTTTAAAAATGCTGAATCAAAATTAAAACTCATATATTTCTGTTTAATTAAATGAAATAATTTTGAATTTCGACAAATAATATTTCGAGTTATAAGGATTTTAAATTGCCCCACTTTAAAAAAAAATTAAATTTTAATATTTTTTAAAACTTTATGAGAAGTTTTATGATGTGATTTTGTTTTCAAATTATATGGTTAATCATCTCAAAAAAATTCAAAATTTTTACTCAATAAATAAAAAAAATATGAAATGTGTCCTGGACCGCCTTAATCCTATACCATAAATGGTATGCCAGACATGTACATAAACTGAATCATAAACTGAATCATTCTTAATATAAGGGTTGAATCGGTAAAATAAATGCTCATTTTTCAGAATTAAGCTACTTAATTTATTTCGAATCAAAAGACACCATTGCAAAATATGAAGAATTTCTTATTTCTGACTGAAACTAAATATCGAGAACACGAGGCCGCCCTCGTTTACATAAACGAGAGTTAAGATTTTAAATTCAAATTTTTAAATAAGAAATCATTTTTTTAAGAATGACTCTATTGTTGCAATAAACACCATTATGCATCCTAATGCTTTTAGACATTATATTCAAAAGATGTATACGATTGTCTCTTGTTATGTTGCTCATAAAACTTGCAGAATGGGACTCTAAACAAAAGCCATCTATGTCAGACTTGATTGAATAAGGCGAAGACTGTTAAAGCTACGAAGTGGCAAAATATGCAAGCGAACTAGATTCTGCCATTCAGTGAAAATTTCTCACAATCTTAAAGGACAATTGGTAGTGCCATTTAAGATTATATTCGAGGGGTAGGGGGTTCTTAATAACTTACGCTAGATCTTTTTTATTAAAAAGTCTTAAACGTCTTGATAATTGTTAAGATTAATTGCCGTAATAATGATATTTAACAATTTAGGCTAATATTTTGGACCACAAAATTAATAAAAGAAAATAATCATTTTGTTTGTCTGTTTTGGCGTTCTATTGCGTAGCCTATGACACAGTTTGTGTTTCATGCGAAAGGCAGAATCTATCACGCATTCCTGTTTTCTTCTTTAACAATGTGCAATCAATCCACAAAGTTGTTTGTTCACAGTTCAGTCCGTATCTAAGAGGGTAAACAATAAAGAACTATAAATCTGGAAAGCAGTGTTTCCAATACTCAGCAAAAAATATCACTTTAAGGAGATAAATAATGGCAAACTGATCTTACTTATCTAAAAAGAGCGTAAAAAAGATTTCTATATTCATTCTAATTTAACCATTTTAACACTAGAAAGACGGCTGCCATCATTTTGACGGTTTCGAACATACTATTGAGCGCTATGTCTGTATTTATGTCCTCCAGCTTCTGAAATGTTATGACTTTTTCTAATTTTACGCGAAATATTCGCACCCATTTACAAAATTAAATTCGATAGTAAAGAGGGGGAGAAAATGTGTTTTGTACCTACTAGACTGAAAGCCGTCAATCTGACGGCAATATAGAAAACAGGCAGAAATCTTTAACATAATACCGGAAAAATGTTAGTTACTTTTCTTCTTTTCCCCCTTTTGCAAATAACAGAAATATTGGCTTTTCGGAAATATTGGTGTTGAAAAATAAGGACTGCACAAACCATGCATATATTTTTACGGATAAAAAATGCCAGGTTGTCAGCTCGGCATACCTGCATAAAATTATATCTAAATATATTATTATATATTGGTATGAAATAGTTCAAAATTTAAAGTCTTTAACCATTAAAAAAACATTAAATATTTAAAATTTTTTATTTTATTTTTAACCGTCAAAATGACGGCGTTCAGTATTTTTAGTAAGAAAAGAATTTCCGCCTTTCTAGTGTTAAACATATTGTTCTAAAAAGGATCAACGTTATTACTTACGGCGTTGAGAGGGTGCGTTGAGAAATGGGAGTTGAGAGAGTGCTCGTTTGTCTCCAATCAGTAAATTATATCATTTATTAAGGATCCTAAGACTCCAAAGCAAAATGAGAAATAATAATCATTCCTTACTGGCCGTCTGTTTGCTTGAAAACAGCTAAAATCTTACTCAAACCTCTCAGTTACTCTAAAAAGTAATTACTCAAACTTCTCAGTCTGAAGTTCTTTTTCCCTTTATGTATGTTCTTATTGCTGAAATAAATAACTTTCTACACTCCAATGCTACTCGACCTTACATTAAAAACTGATATGCCTTAGGCAATTTTCTATTACTCATTTCAGAATTTCCCATCCCTCGAAATATGTAACTCAAAGTATATGTGTATTTTTTTCTGCATCAATTCCATCATCCAATGTTTAAACTCAAATAAATCCGTTCACTTATGTCACAAGCAAGAATAATTCTTTCAAAATAAAATATTTTTGAAATTTCTAATCGTAAGATAACCTTTTTTTTTTTTCCAACACCCAATGAATTTTTTCCCGTGTTTCTAAAGTGGTAATGGTTAAATTCAAATAGGGAGAGTTAGATAAAGGTATTAAATTCACCGGAAGACGTTTGTATCTCAGATAGCATCAAACTGGTTTTGCAAAATAGTGATGACTGGGGCGTGGTTATGACTTAAAAGGAACACGGAGAATAAAGACCATTGTTATCACCAGACAAGATGGCACAAGATAGTGAAGTAGATATGTTCATCTATCTTGAAATGTTGTTCCTTTACTGAAGACTATATTAGTGGTGAAAAGAACTGAAATTACTTTTTATTTGACCTGCATTGAAGAGAATTGTTGAAGGACTTGGAATCCTCATTTTTATGAAGAAATGTGAATGTTTTAGCACGATTGAGAGTGAAAAGGGAAGCAAAATAAAAATTGATTTTTAATTATTTTGCTAGCTTTTGCGACAAAGTGCTAAGTCCGAAATCAATTAGTAAACTACAGACATTCGAAAGAGGGACAGCTAAAAGTATAGAAAATAGAGCGATTGTAAGAAATCCGATTTTGTTCTTTAATTTCCTATTCCACATTATGAATAATGGTATGACGTATGATATATGAAAAGCTCATCGCATTGTATGGTCTATTTAGCTCGTATATTACAATTCGAGGTTTGTAGACCCATATTCAAGTCCTGGTCCTTGCAGAAGGTCGTTATAGTGGCAGCCAGTTATTCGTTATTAAATAATCTTAAAACAATGGATGCGTGTATGTGTTGGGGCAAGCAAAGAAACACGGGGAATTGGCCTTTATCATACATTTATTTCCCAATGCTAAAAATTCTTTTAAAGTGTAATTAATAACATAATAAGATTCCCCTTCACATTATCATCTAACACCTGAGGAATCAGAAGCAGAGTCAAACTATTTGTTCAAAGCAAGTATTTTTAGGATCTATCGGGAGTCGCTTACTACTCTGTTGATGAATACAGCGATGAAGTGACTACGTTGACAGGGGCCCATATCAAGTCATATTCAGGATCATCATGTCGGGTTCCCGGAATTACCGCTAAACTCCGAGGCAGTTCAATCGGGACTCTAGGAAAAAAGCCATCGCAATCTCTGGACCTTCTCTCGTTTTTTTTCTTTCTTGGAGGGACTGTTGTTCATTTATCGGGGCCATTTTGCCCCCCCCCCTTTTCTCTCATTGGGCAGTGGGCTGTTTTTCTCTCAGTAGTTCCTGCCCCAATTGGTCCCTTATTATACTACTCCTGTTCATAGTCTACGAAGTACCTCCCCACCATAATTTTCGTTTGGAATACAACTTTGACCATTATCTGCTAAAAGTTTTATTGTGGGCCATAAAATAACGCCCATCTATCTTGGAATATTTATAGTCTTTTGATCGCTATCAATGGCCACACAGACAGCTTTTCTTTTGCGTCCTCTTAGTGTTCAAGACTTTATTTTTTGCCTCTGATGTTTTTATAAGAGTTTTGTTCTTGACCGTCTTTCAACCACACACCGCGGTGAATTATAACATTCAGCGCTTCTACATCAGTCGTTTGAAACGAAGACAAAGAATTATTAAGAAGCATTTGACAAAAGATCAATCAGAAAAAAATCAATGACTTCGAAGTTATTAAAGAAATAAATAGGAAACAATATCAGACATTAACACCGTGTGACCTCAAAAAGATACCGTGTAATGAGGGGAATAAATTCAACAAATGAAGATTTCTTCTGTCGTCAGGATAGTTCAGATGGTAGAATGCCAAACTCGAGATTTGGAGAGCCTGTTTTGATTATCTGCCCTGTGAGGTAGTCTTAATAAATGGTAGATTAAATATTCATTCACTATATTATACTGAATGCTTGCATTCTTCCATTATAGACCTAGAAATAAATGTTATGTTCAAGACCCCAGCATCTTTCATTATACAGGGTTCCCGCCTATATCCGTTACACCACCCTTTAACTTCTACCCCTTACTTCCTTAACGGTGACAGCTTAGGCCATAAAGTTGGTGTCTAGGTATAGTAAAAAGGCTATAAGCTACTCGATGAGACAACTTACAATGCCATCGATCGGCAAATTTTGGAATTTGAGTTTTTATCTCAAAAATGGTACGAAATATGGGGAAAAAGTCAATTACAAAGTTGTTCAGCATGATCGATTTAGTAAGAAAAGACACCTTGCGCACATTAATGCTTAAAACAGAATGTAGAAAAATGAACATTTGTTTGGTCACAATTTTGAAAATTGTCATGTCATAAAGAGTGGAAGAAAGAAACTGAGACACTTCCCTATCTTCAGGATCATTTATTTATGTTTCTGAAAATGCTCTCCATTAGTCACTATACACATTTGCACTCGGGACTGGATGATTTAGTCCGTGAGGTGGTCTTTTCGAGCTCTGCTCGCGTTTCACGACGCCATAGTGTTGAAAATCGCGACCAAACAAATGTTCGTTTTTTTACATTCTGCTTTGAGTCTTAATGTGCGCAAGGTGTCTTTTCTTACTAAATCGATGATGCAGAAGAACTTTGTAGTTGACTTTTTTCCCGTATCTCGTACCGTTTTTGAGATAAAAACGCTAATTCCAAAATTTGCCAATAGATGCCGTTGTAAATTGTCTCATCAAGTAGTGCATAGCCTTTTTACTATACCTACACACCAACTTTATGGCCTAATCTGTCACTGTTTATAAGTTAAGGGGGTTGTGATGGATATAGGTGGGAATCCTGTATACACTAAGTTCTAAAAACTGCAATGTAATTATCTACCTTTAAAAGGGATTAGTTATCTTATGATAGGACATAAACTGTACTCTTCGTATGTCATATAAATAGATATGAGTATCATAAAAAAGAAATATACTGCCATCAATAAGAGGATATCACCTGGTAAAAGAGACAACATTAGAGTTAGACTTCATTTCAAGCAACCTGTAAATATCTGGCGATGCAAAAGGAAACTATGTTTTTAAAATATACTGCTGTTTTATTTTACTTGTTCAAAGGGCTCTTTGATAAATCGTCAAAAAGTGAAAACCAAGGAGAGAATCTATTTTTAATAACACCCTCTTTCTATTTTACATCATCACATTAGCAGAAAAAGCAACAGTATTTTTAAAGCCACATTCCAAAGATGAAAGCTGGAATTTTTACCTTCATTCATTTGATTGAATTATAATTCACAAGTGTAAAACAGGGTGTCCAGGCTAAAGGTATCCAAAAGTCATGACTTATTTTTATGGAACTACCCATTAGAATTTTTAAAAAATTGTGTAAATAGAAAGAAGCTCTCACCAAGTTTTAAATATCAATCATAGATTTCGATCATAGTATCATAGATTTCGATGTGTGCACCTTTTGTAACACGACAAACGTGTAAACAGTAATCCAGTTCTCTCCAAGTGTTTCATAGCATATCAGGAGTTGTTACGCGAATTGCTAGAATCATGCGCTTCTTCCACTCATCCACAGTTTCAATTTCTTGTTTATACACAACGGATTTAATGAATCCCCAAGCAAAAAAATCTTATAACTCCTGATATGCCACGAAACACTTGGAGAGAACTTGATTGCCATTTAGACGTTTGTCGTGCTACAAAAGGTGCATGCATCGAAATCTATGATAGTATGATAGAAATCTATGATTGATATTAAAACTTGGTGAGATGTTCTTTCTATTTAATTTGTTAATTCTAATGGGTAATTCCGTAAAAATAAGTCATGACTTTTGGATACCTTTAGCCCGGACACCCTGTATAAAAATGTGTTTAAATGTACCGAAAACAGAAATGACATAATGTATTCCAAGTTTACTTTACATACCAATCTTCATCTCAACTAGCTTATAAGTTGATATTATATCATATTTTTCCCTCTGGGGATAAACCAATTAAGATGCTGGGTATTTTTAAAGGAGCTTGATAATATATACTTAAATCAATAATATTCTTTGATAAATATTTAGTAAAAGAACATAATTTTTTATCCAAAAATAGTAATCTAAAAACAAAAAGTTTTAAATTTTAAATAAAAAATACTCTGCATCAGTTAATGAAAAAAAGTCAGGATGTGTATTTCAACTTTTAAAATTACTGAGTCAATTTCCATGTAATTAGAGTAATACATGAGAGCTTATAAGTTCTTAAGCATATGTAGTAGTATTGTCAGATAATCTCCTTTGAAAGATTTTTAATTCGACATAGAATTTTAAAAGTTCTTTTTCCGTATTCTACATCATTTCAGGTTTCATCTCTATCGTATTTTGATCATTTTCCTGTTTTTATTCAGTTGAATAACTAAACTATATGCTGGTAAGTAAACTTTTTCAATCGTTCTTTATCTATGCTCATAGAGAACTGAACAGTTTTTTATGCCTTGTCAAGTCAAAATTGTTCTCGTCATCCATACAAACCTTCATACATATTCAGCATCATAAGATCTTTTAGCAGTTTATAAAACCTCTACCAAAAAGTCTTCAAAATTCTTGAAAATTCTGAAATAATACATAATTTTCTAAAATGTATGCAGAATTTTAAAAATGTCAGCGTGTGGAAAATTTTTATGAGAAGTCTCTCCTTAAAATCATGTGTAAAATGTGTGCAATACTATTGAAATATGTTGATTTCATCCCCGAGTTTAGAAAAACTCAACCGCGGCAAAAGCTTTGCACATTACTAAAAAATACAAAAACATCATGTAAATTAAAATGTATATGCAATTATTGCAAAAAGAAATATTTCGCTCTTACTAAAAAATTGTGGTATGTATTGCAACAACTTCTTCAATCAAAACGTTTAAGAACTTTCCTTAAACATAATGCAATTAGTACAAAAAGAAGTGTTCGACTCTTACTAAATAATAAAAATGTTGAAAGGTATGTAGTGCAACAATTTCTTCAATCAAAACTTTCAAGGACTTCCCCTGAAACACCCTTTTCAGTTTTATCTTTATTGCTTCCTCTACTACTAACCGGGCGAAAATCTTATCTAATTAACACATTTGTAACACATTTTCATCCCATCCTACAACACATGCTAAGCAAATTTACGACTCGCTGTCAAAGCAATTACCCAAGTTGTAACATCAAGAAATCCGAGTAGACACTTCTTTTAGCCTCGGAAACTTCCTTGATAGATTTCAGTCGCATAAGCTTGTGACAAGCAAACCGATGTTATCACTTCTTCTGTCACGGAATTCGGACACTAGCAATCATTTTCAAAGTCTGTTTGAACTTCTTTTTTTTATCGTCAGTGACGATCATTACCCGCCGCGCAAGAGAAGTTTCTCTTTCCTTTAAGGTCTTCCTTATTACTGTCGATAAAAGAACACCGGCAGGTGTTATCAGAAGGTGCAGTTCCAATCTTTACCCATTATTTGTAGGAAGGAAAGTTGAGGAACTAATAAGCCAGTATTTTTCTAAGTAATCGATTGTATTGTTCCAGTCGTACTTTTGTAATGAAATTTTATCCATCCGTATGGGCTATCTGATGTACTACTCACATCCGTTGAAACACGCAGCTGGGCAAGCCTTTTATTAGAATCTGTAGATTTACGTGTTTACACCTCAGATGAGGAGCTTACTAACCTTCCAAGGTTGATTCCTAGAACATTTTCGACACGATTCCCATGAATATTAGACGATTCCTTAGATTAAAAAATAAATTTTAGGGGAATGCATGTATCTCCCACTTATGTTTAACACCCTCTCCTCTCTCTAAACTCCTCCGTGTTTGAAACCTATCGACTACATGCAAATAACTCCCACGCTACTGAGGAACTAAGAGAAAAGATTCAATTAGAAATTTATGTGGTGTCGCATTCGTTTATGTAGACAGGAGAAGGACTTTGAGCATTTATTGTATTTATTGTGGCTTCCGAGTAAAGAGCATCAGTTGAACTATGTTCACCTTTTATAATAAGTGTTGACTTCATAATAACAGTAGAGTAACTTCCAGATTAGTCTATATAATAGCAAATGCCAGAATTCACATTCGCTGACCTGCCGCCCACATCGCATCATGGCTAGCGTCATGCACTTCCACGGACTGGGAATGGGTTCAAATCTCGTCTAAGGGTTGGACGTTCTTGTGCTGTTCCCTAATAGAGAGTTCTTATGTGTATATGTGTTGCTTAACCTTTTCCTTACCGGGTGGGATAGCATGTATCCCAAGAATACGGAAATATATATTTATATATACATATAAATATATATATATATATATAACCCCCTAACGGCCATTCATACGAAGGGGGTGTGAAATTTCCCGTTCTTAAAAGGTAATCAGAAAAATGGGCCCCGTAAGCTAAAGGTTAACCTGTATGGTAATACCATAAAGTAGCCAACAAAATTTTACGATGTGTATAGGCGAATGTCTACCGCGTTGGAAAAAAAATATATTTTTTCTGAACTTGAAAAAAGAACGCTCAGATTGCATTTTATTCTCTAAAATTCTCTAAATAATTTTGAAATATGAATATTCTGTAAAAACTAATTTTCTTCACCTGCATTCTAAATTTCACGTAAAATCATCTAATACTTTCAATATAATAGAAACATTATGTTAGCACATTTCAATAGCAACGCAAAAAATAGGTAACTCCTCATTGTACTTCTAATATATTGAACACTATATCACTTCTTATGCAAATACAGTCGTTACCACCTAAAATTGCAAACCATGAAAACTCACATATGACGTCAGAAATCGACATTAATTCCGCCGCTTGCTATTTACACTGGAGTAAACAGAGGTCTCTCCTGTCGCATTGTTCTCCATCTACACAGAAGCGCACTTTCTTCTGTTAGCTGAGAGACGTTTCTGAGACACTTCGCTAAGGGTCACGACCCAAATCTGTCCGGAAGAGTGTCAAGTGGAGAATGAATCCGCTGCTGGAATGCCGGTTAGGGATGCTAATTGGTCTGAGTTGATGCGAATTTCGCTTGCTGGAGTTGGAAGAAAAGGTGGAAGGTTTTTCTGAAGGTTCTAAGTCATTATGATGAGTCGTTAAGGACTATTAAACCTCCGTATATGCATGTTGCTTTGGCCTAGATATTCTGCATTGAACCAAAAGAATGCCTCGGTATTGGGAGAGAAAACTACTAATAACATTCGTAAGATAAATTGGTGATGCAACGTTATTAAGAAAGTATGCAATGTTTCACAAGCAACTTCAGATTTCAATGGTACTTGAGTGCATCGGAAAACTCGAGTCAGAATTATTGCCCAAAAAGAGAGTTTAAGTTTGTGCGTTTACATACTCTAATCAAGGTTAATGTTTGAAGAACTTTAACAACAGTTCTGAGTACTACTTTTGACGCAATTTCAGCATAACATTAACGCATCACATACTTTACGAAGAGAAAGACATACAATATAATTCTTTTAAAATCAAAATCACAGTCATTTCATAATTAATATATTAGAGGTACCGAGTGCTCCTAAGAATTCCTGTCCTTAATAAGTCCAAAGCTCACTCTAAGTCCAGTCATTCCTTAACAGCATTATCATTAAACTGATAACATAATGGTTGTCCAACGTATTACAAATTTAAGCAATTCAAGGAACTTTCTTAGCACCAATATCTTTTCTCATAATTTAATGGGAAATCTTTATTACTGATAAACAGTTCAGCAGATTTATGACTGTCTAAACATGCTTAGAGCAGAATTGTTGTCATATCTCCACGAGAGTTGGGAGGAAAAATGCATTTTAACAAGCTCTTATATCCTGTAGATGTTTCTATGACTATAAAGATATAAAAATATTTACTTCTGATAAACAATTTAGCAGATTTATGACTGACTAAACATGCTTGGAGCAGAATTGTCATATCGCCACGAGAGTAGAGACAAAAAATGTATTTTAACAAGCTCTTATATCCTGTAGATGTTTCTGTGACTATAAAGATAGAAAAATATTTACTACTGATAAACAATTCAGCAGATTTATGACTGTCTAAACATGCTTAGAGCAGAATTGTTGTCATGTCTCCACGAGAGTTGGTAGGAAAAATGTGCTTTAACAATCTCTTATATCCTGTAGATGTTTCTATGACTATAAAGACAGAAAAATATTTGTCCCCACAAATACTTGAATACTTGCAATGAAATATGTGAAATTATTACAAACTGTCTGTTAAAATAGAAACCTTGCAACACACGTCTGAAGAACGTGAAGCTTTCATTCTCAGAAGCTATAAATCATATATTGATAGAATTCTAAAACGAATACCATAGTGTTATACTCTTCTACCAAAAAAAGTGCTAACCTTTAGCAACAGCAGAGTCACTTGTTACGACCAGTAAAGTGTTAATCGTTAGTGAGCTCTCCGCACTTGTTTTATATTTCTCCTCACAGTAAACTTTCTTTCGACAATAACAAACTAAAATATAATAAGAGGTATCTTTTTCCTATTTCTGAGAAAATGCCAGAAAAATTAAATAAAATAAGACACCGACTTGCAGAAAAATTAATGAGTAAAATAGATAAAAGTTAGTCTCCAAACTCTAAACATATATCCACATCAAAACTTCTTTTATGCTAGACGTACCTGAATTTAATATAATAAGCCTAAACCTCCAAAAACTCAAAAATATACTGATATAAACGTAAAAAATATCATACAAGCTATATCATCTCTATGGAAATTCTTAACACCATAAACGTTTTAGATAAATCTTAAAAATTACGATAAAAATTTCTGGTCGTAAGACTTAATCGTTAATCTTAAGTCTCTTTAATCGCATCTAACACCTCTACGTCGTTAAATATTTCTTTAAAGATGATATAGCGTAAATATGATATAGCGTTTATATCAGTATATTTCTAAATTTTCGGGGGGTTAGTGTCATTGTATTAAATTCAAGTGTACAATTACAATGCACAGTTGTCTAACTTTCAAACGGATAATAAACCTTTAAAATATGATGAAAGTATTTCATAGTGTCTTGATTGTTTTTTTTTATGACTGTAGAAATCATGTTGGATTTTTCTACGAGTTACATGATTTTTTTCTTGTTTTTCATTTTATGATATACTTTTTTTGAGGCAAAAGCAGCATATTATTCTATTTTTTATAACTTTTTTTACTTCTTGTCACTAACAATTTTTGAATTTCGAAGCATTTAGTTATAGGGAAGCATAATCTTCAAACCCTATAAAACTGAAAAACTAGGCTGTAATATCCAAAATTTCAGAGATTTTCTTCCTCATCCATATTTTTTTATTTATCTCATGCTCTGACCTGAGAAAAAGATTTAGTCCATTTTGAAGATAACAATCTTTTTGATTGATTGATCAATTACGTGGTCAGAAATTTTCTCATGATCTTCTCTACTTATAATGCTTCACATATGCAGAAAAAAAAACATAAGGGGAAATTTTCTTGAGGGAATCTACACCGCAGTATAAGATGGGTAATATTTTTCTAGGCTTAAAAAAATACGAAAAATTTCCCCAAGTTTGTTATCTAATCACGAAGAATAGAAGTGGGTGGAGAACAAAAGATGAGTAAATTTTCTTTTGTTCTATTTTTGCATTTCACACTGGAAAGTAATTTTTCTCCTGCTTTATTTTGCTAATTTCTTATTCATAAATCAGGACGTACTGGGTATTAACTCAAAAATGAATATTCTCATCTGACTGTTAAATGAGTTTCCTTAAAATTCAAAAGATCAGATCAGTAAAACGATGTTTGTGAAAAATGTAAGGTCTGTTTTCTATCTTCTTTACAACACGGGAAAAAAAAAAATTAATTATGATATATAGCTGTTTGGAAGATAAAGCCTTGATCAGCTGATTACACTCAATTTACGAGCAAGCCTTCCTTAATCCTTATCGCACAGGTTCAAAAATTGCAAATAATTATCACAAACATAGTCTTAAATTACTTTAAAATTTATTTCAAGTTTGTTAAAACTGTGTTTGTTAAAGCTGTTCTTATAAAATTCGTCATATTTATCTGCACTCATTTTGCTGAACTCTTTTTCTCTCTGCTTACGGCAAGTCTCCATGAATACTGTTCTGAATCGTGCCACAGAATGTGCTACATTACGCGATGAATGTACTGCTTTATCCGCGCATCTACAGATGAATAGAATGTAAATATTTTTAAAATAAAAAACTCCTAACTGGATCATTTTGAGTTGTAATTATTCTTAACAGCTCGGAGAACGAAGCATTTTGCAGTATTTAGAGATTTGGATGCGGTATTTTTATGGGACTTATATTTCAAAATATGATACTTCGCTGAAACATAGAAAGAACCCCTGTAAAAACATTATTTATTTTTTTTACATTACATCTCTTTCAAACCTCATGAATTTAAGGTAACTGATGCAAATTGTTACGATAAATTAATAATTCTGGCCTGTAGTATTGCATTAAGGTTGCTGTGTACTAACACTATTGGATTCGCTGACCCCAATGTTAACCTATGGAAAAAATGTGTCCTAGGATTGCCGACTTGGATTTAAAGACTTTTTTAATTGTACTCCATGAAAGAGAAAGAAATTTTACACCTAGGGGCATTTTTCGCTTTTTATAAAAATTGAAATAATATTTTTTTATCTAAATTATTCGGGAAAAAACTGGTATAGTGTGGTTTATATTTTCAAAGGGGCACAGTGGCCCAGTTGGAGAGGGCAGCGGGCTAGTGATCTGAAAGTGACTAGTTCTATGCTCGTCGCTGACGAATCCACTGCCGTGTACACTAATGGCAGCTGGTGCACGGAAAATCTATCGTGGCTGCAATGTCCTCAAAGTTCTCAAAATTACCTCTGGAGGTGCGGGGTCAAGTGTTCCGGTCTCGTCACTAGACTCGGTTCAAAATTACGGGACTGGTCCTTTTTCCAAGTCGGACTCCGACCCTTGTGGTGCCAGTCAAAACAGGAGCCGCACCTTCATCGCCCATAGCCTTCGGGACTTGATCTGATGTTGCTGTCCGTCAAGTGGCATAAGAAACAACAGCAACAAATATTTATAAATTCCTTTGGTGGACGAAATTTATAAAATGAATCCTGTTGCGAGGGACATAAAAGTTGAGGCTATCTTAAAATACAATTTTTATTGGATTATCGGCATTTATGTAGCTGTAAATAGTATACAATTTTGTCCTTCAATTAACACTGAGGTGAGCGAATCCAATAGGGTTAGTACACAGCAGCCTTACGAACATCCGTTATTAATCGTGATTGAAAGATTTTTAGCAGTGATTGAAAAAAACTTATTTCATGCAGTACACTGAAAGTTGCAAAAGAATGGTCCATCTGATCTATCCAACTACTTTTTACGGTGAAATCGTTCTTAATGCAACGTATAATACTGCCACTATAGGAGATTTTACTTGTTTGATGCATACTTTCTAATTAATGGAAAACGGACCATAACATTTTTGTCACAATTTCTTCATTGCTACGTTGAAATTCTGCTAACCTGTGTTTTACTATTTTTTATCATTTTTACTTTCGAGAATATACAGGGTGGTTGAAAATTATTGAGCGCATTTCATGTTTGAAAAAAAAATGAACTAAATGAGGTACGTTCATGTTTATTGTTTTCTTAGAAAGAAAATGTAAAACAGTTTTACACAACAAAATTTTAAACATTAAATAACTTCCACATAAGCCGGTAGATGGCGCAACAACATTTCGCAAGAAAAATTTACTAATTGCATCAGTCTGCAAATGGCTACTGTACAGGAAACACCAAAGTACGTTTTGTGGTTCCATGAAAGCAAATTCGTTGTAACTCATTTTGTTCTTTAAAGAAAAAAAATTTGGACCGCCCTGGGGTGGTTCAAAATTATTGAGCGAATTTCATGTTTGACGGGGGAAAAAGAACAAAATGAGTTACAACCCTGTAGATCGGCAGATTCGTGCCTCGATTCAACCAAATGATTTTGAGGTCAACCATTGCACCACCACAAGAACTAATTTGGCAGGAACATGCAGCTTAAGGACTATTCCAATAAGCTACAAACACTCATGTCGAACATGGGTTTTAAACCTACCGGTAGAAAAATTAGCGCCCTAGCAATTCGGTTACCGTTCGGCAAATTTAAATCGGACTTATATGCATGAAAAACTGCAGCTGCAAAAGAGAGAGTGACAACGTTCCCGTTGATTTCTAAACGCCTATATCTCTGTTTTTTCTACCTTTTTGTACGTATTGATATATTTTATACATTTTATGTAGTAACTAGCTGAAGTACCCAGCGTTGCCCGGGATTTTATGAAGGTTTGTTAACCAAAATCTATTTAAAAATTAAACACAGTATAAATAACATAGAAAAAAAGTACGGGAAATGTTATACACATGAATAAAATAAAAACCCAATATAAAAATATATATAAAATTATAATAAACTCCTCAAAATTCAGCAAGATTTAGCCTTTCATAATTGGAGGAAAAAAAAACTGAAATTACAAGTTTAGCCGAATTTTAAAATAGAACTCTGAAATGAACACGGCATAAATAACATAGTATAAAGAAAACATGCGAAATGTTATACACATCATTAAAATGAAAACTCAGCATAAAAACATGCATTTGTAATAAACTTCTCGGAATTTAGCTAGCTTCAGCCTTTCATCATTGTACCACTAAAAGCTGAAAAGGAAAAATGTGAAATCGTCTTTTGTCCTTGTGAACTCTGCATGAAAAATTAAACACAGTATAAATAACATATCAAAAAAATAACTACTACTTAAATAAGATTTTGAATTTTTTTAAATTATAATAATTAATGACAAATAGATGGACAAATAGATGATAGTGTGAAGAAGTATAACTGAAACAGAGACAAGTATATTTCGATTTTTTTAATTGAATATATATTTCCCACGATAGTACTTGAACAAATTTTAACCTTGGGTATATTTAGTCCCCATCGAATCCACGGAGTTGTGGCCAGATGCGGTGCATATGCGCAGATCGTATTATCAAGATACTTGCCTTAATTCGATGTTTGTCACACAATGCTGACTAAATCCAATGCTTTTCACATGATTTTGATCGCAAAAGTTATAGATTATTGGAATTATTTACCTGATGAATGTACGTAATTTTCACTTTTAATTCAACTTTGAGTGATCGTATTTTAATTCTGTTAAAAGGTAAGGTTTTCCCTAGAAATTTCGTTATGGTAATGTCGTCAAACGACGTGTCTTGAATCTCGATATATGTAGAAAAACAAAATTCAGGTAGTCTCTTCTAACGAAACTACCGCGGGTTATTAACGAAGGATTACTTATCGTTGCTTACCTCTTTTGTATGTATATATGTAACTATCTATCGATCTATATCTATCTGTCTATATATATATATATATATATATATAAATATATATACTATACTGACTGACTGATATATAACGCTCAGACCAAACCGCTGGACCTAAAGGGATGAAATTTTGCATGGCGATTCTTCTTATAGTGTAGGGGTGCACTAAGAGAGACTTTTGAAAAATTCTTCTTAGATTTTTTTAAAATTAAATTTTTAAGCTGTTTTTGAAACATTTTAAAGTTTGCATTTAGAAAAATAATCGGAGGGTTATAAAATTTTTATCACGGGAAAGATCCTAAAAATTCCTTTAAAAGGAAATTTTTTTCGAATCTTTACCTTCATTTTCTGATATTTGGTGAATTTTTAAAGATTAATTTTTAGAATTTAATTTATTAAATGCTGATCACAAGGTTTCTTTTCTTTTTGTGATGCTTTAAATTAATTTATCGTCACGTGCATAACAAAGAAATAAATTGACAAAAAAAAAATTTCTTTATAATGCGGCAGACGATTGGACATTATCCAAAAAAAAATATTAAAATATAGTAAAAGAAATGTTCCTCAAACTGTACTATATTAACTGTACTATACTCTTTAGTATGTTCTATTAGATTTAATTTCAATATTTTCTTCTACACTATTTTGTCTATAAAAATATCCGTTTCGATTTTTTATAAATATATATATATATATTTTCTTGGTATTAACTGCATACATTGACCGTTGCATTTAATTTGAATGTACTCCGTAGCGAAGTATGGGTTTTCAGCTCGTATATACATATATGTATGTCAAAATTTTGACGCATCTTGGTACTTTCCGGTTTAACTTTTCCAAGCGATAGACTGGGTTTGGCGTGCTGCCAAAATTATAACTTGCGAGGACGGACGGACGGACGGGGTTAAAGTCTGAAATTTTCCTTTCCGAAGGACCGTTATGAAGGAACGTAATCCTACATTAAAAAATCAAAGAGAGCATACTGTAATGACGTAACATCCAGCTCGTCTGCCTGATCATCAGGTCTGGAAGAGGTGAGCATTGAAACGAAGTACAAGATAATAACGTTCTTCCAACACAATTAACTTTAACTTGAAAACTAAAATGAGAGAAAGTATTTTGGTGACCTCAACACCTTTTTGCCCCTTTCAGTCATTTACCATAGATTCATAACAACCGACTTTTAATCCTGAGGAAAAAAAATATGCTTCATTGTTAAAATAAATACTTTAACAGATTTTGATAATCATTTATAACTTGTTCTTTCTCCGCAAATGATGTACTTGCCCAGCTGAGGTCAAAACTACTCATAACTCCTCTGTCAACATGCTACGAAAAGCAGTAATACAAACTAAAGGTTAATTATAATTAACGTGTTCTGTAGAATGATGACGAAATAACTTGATGCTAAAAAATAAGACTCTAAACACGTTGTTCTACATAACACAATGCATGTATAACGGATTAAAAAAAAAATACGTTTTTTCTTGTTTTACTAGCATTAAGCTTTTTCCCATTAGTTTAACAGATTTTCGGCTCTGAAGGATACTTAACAATGTATCACTTGGCATGATATGTGACTAATCAGATCTTCCTCAACACGCCTGGTTTTGTTATCACGAAAATCGTTTTAGGGTTAAGTGTTTCATTTGAATTATTGCGTAATGCTGGGTCTGAATGCGAGAAAAAAATAAAGTACTTGTTGCTACCTGTCCTGTTTATAACCAGATTTCACTGGAGGCATTAAAAATGCTTTAAAAAAGTATAATGCTTAATTAATTCCTTCGGGAATCTCGATTTAATTAATTACTTGATAAACTTCAATGAAAAACTTCGTACTAGAACAATATATTTTTTTCAGTGCGGCAGAAACTTATCCTGAGGATATTCATCCGTACGCACGATGAATTCAGTTAACTTGTTTATTATGGGATCATCTGATAGATGAACCAACATTGGTCCCTTTAACCTTTTGCTTACGGGGCCCATTTCTCTCTTTTACATGTATGTATGTATGTATGTATGTACATACATATATATATATATATATATATATATATATATATATATATATATATATATATATATATATATATATATATATATATATGTATATGTATATGTATATGTATATGTATATATATACATATATATATAGAGAGAGAGAGATAGATAGATATCTATATGTGTGTGTGTGTGTAAAGGTAAAAATTTTCTAGAGTTTAAGAAAATATTTCCGTGATTTCATTAGATTTATCTTAACTAATCAACAAGGTTTGTACGATTTCATACGACAGACCTAATGTCCTATTGCAGTTTTCAGCTTGAAAAGAAATAATTGTTCTATGCTTTTGATTTGGCAGCTTGATCAATTCACTCGTAGCGTCACTAATTAGCTGTGAAAGTTCGATTCCCTAATCGTCAATTCCTTGTCCCTAATACGTAAGCATTATATTAGGTTAGAATCCATTTTTCCTTCCGTGTACTCAAGGCACCTGAAGACAGTTGTGTACTAACCCTATTCGATTCACTCACCACAGTATTAACCTATGGAGAAAATGTGTCTACTATTTGCAGCAGCATAAATCATGATAATGAAATAAAAATTATATTTTCAGATAGCCTGAACTTTCCTGCACCTTGCAACAGGATTCATGTTATAAATTTCGTCCACCAAAGGAATTTATGAGTGTTTAAAACACATTTCCCCAGATTTTTCCCTGAGTAATTTAAATTTTAAAATATAATTTTCATATTTTTTAAGAACGAAAAATGCCCCAAGTTTAAAATTTCTTTCTCTATTACAGAGTACAATTTAAAAAAATATTTTTATCCAAGTCGGCAATCCTTGGACACATTTTCTCCATAGGTTAACATTGAGATGAGCGAATACAATATGTTTAGTACACAGTAGCCTTAATGCAATACTACAGTACTACAGTACAATGCTACAGTACAACACTACCGTTCAATACTACAGTACAATGTTCTCCATAGGTTAACATTGAGGTGAGGGGATCCAATTGGGTTAGTACACAGTAGCCTTAATGCAATACTACAGACCAGAATTATTTATTTATCGTAACAATATGTATCAGTTACCATAATTTCATGAGGTTTGAAAGAGAACTAATGTAAGAGGAACAAATAATGTTTTTACAGGGGGCTTTCTATGTTTCAGCGAAGTATCATATTTTGAAATAGAAGTTCCATATACATACCACATCATAATATCTAGATACTGCAAAATGTCTCGCTCTCCGTGCTGTTAAGAATAATTTCCAAAAGTTGTTCCTCGCTTTGTCATTTAGTGATCCCACGGGTGTATGAAACAGATTCTCATAGACGCTTATTGTTAGGGGATCCTCGCGCAATGTGTATTCAAAGTACTTGGGTTCTTTTTGAAGAGTTTTCTAGAGTGACTTCAAATTGTGGGGACTTTCTCAATTTTTCCTAGTCGTCTGTATTTTTTAAGACACACAAAAATAGGTCTTTGTGAAATGGACCACGCCGAAAACGCTTTTCTTATCAATTTGCAAGTTTTTGTTGCTGTTTACGGATTATCGAACTAAAAATTGCCTTTCTCCTTACAAAGAAGTCTCAACATCCAGGTGTATGATAAAAAGGTATACATTCGAACCCCATTATAACGAACTTCAAGGGACCAAAGGTTTTGTTAACTTTATCCGGTGGTTCGCTATATTCGATCCGTTAACAAAAATACTAGAGTTCACAAAATGTTTAACTCATTAGTTACAATGTTTATTCAATAATGATGTATTTAAAAAAATGATAAAATCTATTAAAAATGATCATTAATGAATTAAATCGATTAAAATCGATTGCATTAAACTGACACAATACTAATTAAATTGCGTACAACAGTAAAATGGTGGGACCAAAATTTTCGCTCGTTATATCCGTGAGTTCGTTATATACCGGTTCGCTATAACGGGGTTCGACTGTATTAAAATCCTGACTTCGGAACCCTTGTTTACCAACTGCCTGCTTTCCAGGCGTCGATACACACTACTATAGGACCGTTATGTTTTACAACAATTTGTCGTCTTTCAATTACTGCCATTTTATATACCAATTGATATAGTTTCATGACATTTTGAAAGCCCCTCAATAAATTAATCCAACCATACCAAACATTTATTTCTCTTTCACCCTGCATCTCTACGTTTTTATGTATGAACTATGATAGTTTTAACTTTCAATTATTTAAACGTTTCTTTAAAAGCTATCCTTATGCAATTCATCATCCTCCCACAGAAAAAAATACAATATCCATTGAAACGTCTTTCACATTTCCTTTCACCTTTCTCATTGTCGCTCTTTTCCTTCTCTTCTTCGCATCACTATAAAATCAGCTAATCTCCCCGGAACTAACACATTTAATTTGAACCATTGTGAATATGTCAAAGGCAGAGAACACTGAGCTAAATAAATGCAGATGGGTATGACTGTAATCTCGCCTTAATGTCATATTTCCTATAGTGATCGCTTTTTTATTGGATATCTTATCTGAATAAATGGAACAGGTGGAATGCTTTTATGACTGCGATTCCAAAGAATTTGAATAAAAGTGAAAAATCCCGTCACTTTTCTTGGGTTTTTTTCTCAATAGATTCAGAAAGAAGAAATTAATTTAGAGTCATTCTTTATTAGTTTTTTTCATTTTACTGCGAGAAACTGCATTCGATTTGCTTATTTCGCTCTCATGTCACGCAAATCAGAGACTTGATGGCTAGCGGGAGATTTCATCGCAACATAAATTTCTCTCGAGGGATTATAAAATAAGATTACATATTGCTAATCCATTTATTTTCCTGTATGTTTTCTGTAATCACTGCTCCTATCAAAACAGCTGACTAACACCAGTTAATATCCTTTATAAACTTTGGCTGACTATGTAATGCATTGAAATGTTTCTCTTTTCGGAATATCAGGGAAAATATTAACTGTGCAAAGAATGCAATTAGAAATAAAAATTTTAAATAAAAAATATAATAAACTGAGATCTGCAGAAATGCATAACAATAAAATTTCACAGTTCAAATGGCTTTTACTCTATTAAAAAAATGTTTTGCATATTTACTTTATCTGAAAGGAAATGTTTATTCTCTCCAATAAAAGTATTAAAAATATTAGAAGAGCATTGCGAAAAGGATATGGATATATATATATATATATATATATATATATATATACAGTGGAATCTCGATCTATCGTTTTCGAAGGGACCGACTGAACTAAACGATGGATGCGGGAAAACGATAGATGCGGCAGCATACAAAAAAGTATTAACATACCTTAAAGTTTGATATCCCTAAAATATATTTACTCAATACATAAATGCATACATACCCGTAGTGTAAGTGAAGATAAAATTACGAAGTTGTACTGAAATCCAAGATAATAATAATAAAAAAAGAAATACACGTAGATACACAGGAATTTTGATTCAAACAAAAGTACTTAATCGTCGTTTGTTTTTTGGTGGTTTTCTCTCCACAAGTAAACAATATTTTTTTTGTGTTGCAAATTGCATTCTTTTCGGTATCGTTTATTGTGTGAGAGTATAAAGAAACGGCAGCCCTGAATCGTTTGTAACTAGAACCATTCCATTGCACTGGATGGGGTCCGACATAGGACCACCAGGAAGTTCTACTTCCGGGTGCAACACTCATCGGCCAGTGTATAACTGTGGTAATTAGAAACTTCTCACACACTAGACCAAACACCAGGGCGCCTCCATCCCAAGGCCAACAAAAACCTGACTGTGAGCCATTGCTGATAAGAACAGAAATGTTGAATAGTCGGTGAATTTGTAATGAGTTGCCAAAAATGAGGTACTCCAGAGGCTAAAGAATTAAGGAACACCAATGACGAACAAATAATGGGAGTGGTACAATAAAGCAAAACCAGGCTAAACAAGAGAGAACAAAAATACGAGACCGTGCATCTCAAATGTTCTGCTCATTGTTTAATTAAAGCGTCAATCTAGCTCAATCCAGCCATTTATATTTCAGGTTCAGTTATTATGAAAAAACGATCGATTCGATAAATTAATATAAAGCTGCGATATTCTGAACGAATATTGCGGGAAAACAATAGATCGAGGAACGATCCATGCGGTCTTTTTTGCTTGTTTTCTATAGAATTTATTTAGAAATGGGTGAAATAAACGATACATACGGGAAAACGATCGTTCGAGGAACGATCGATCGAGATTCCACTGTATGTGTATATATATATATATATATATATATATATATATATATATATATATATATATATATATATATATATATATATATATATATATATGTATGTATATATATATATATATATATATATATATATATATATATATATATGTATGTATATATATATATATATATATATATATATATATATATATGTATGTATATATATATATATATATATATATATATATATATATATATATATATATATATAGAGAGAGAGAGAGAGAGAGAGAGAGAGAGAGAGAGAGATGTACTTGTGTGTAGTGAGAGAGAGCTGTGCATAGGTACAGGGGAAGGTCAAAATATAGTTTTTTCTATAGCTTTGTGTAAATAATTTAGCATAAATAAAGCTATTGTTGTTTAAATAAAATAAGAGTGAATGCTATTGTTTTATTCGTTGAATGATTGGAGGTAAAGTAAAAAAACAAACGTGTATCTTGTACTAATATTTTTGTTCAGCGGTGAATATATGCATTATTTAAAAAATGGTTGTTTCTCGTAAAATTCCTCTACGCACGTTAGACCTGATTCAGACGTTCGGAGTGTCCATTGCCTCAAATTTCAGAATTTTATTTTAATTGGCCGAACGTTCATAGCGTTTGCGACCTTACTATTATAATAAAATTCATGTACAGATAATCCCTGGATATATATATATGTGTGTGTGTGTGTGTGTGTGTGTGTGTGTATAATTTGTCATTTTTCGGGGGAACTCAACCTCACATATTCCTATCAATATGTAGCCAACAATATCACTTATAGTTGGAGTAAGAAAAATGACTAGAGCTAGAAAACCATATTTTTTTACATCCTAGATGAGCAGTTCTATCAAACATTTAGGACCATTTTTAAAAAAAATTTATCTGATATTTTTTCCTAATCGGACTATAAAGAGGAGTAAACAGTAAAGCAGCATAACACAATTTGACACTTTTCAGTAAATCACTTATTATGCTGGCGTTGCATTCCTCCCATTCGGTTATATCCTCGCATCAAAGTTAAATTACCAGTTAAGTTCGGTTTTCCTTCCGTTACAAGTGACCAAAACCAAAATCAATCATTCCAACCAATATTAGTGGACAAAATGAGATCAGTAAATCACGAACCCCTAATCTAAAACAATAGCTCATGGCAGTAGGGGGAGAAAAAAAAATGATTGTGGCATCGTGATTTAACAATAATCCACTGACTCAGGATTACACACAATGTGTGGAAAGAAAGGAAGTTAGAAGATATCATTACATATGATTTGTGACGTTGTGCGAACACATTAGGATAGTTCTATATTATCAAAAGATCTTGAAAAAGGCAGAGACGACAGAGAGTTCCAGAACTTCATTACTATTTAGACAATTCGGTTGTTTAGCGGCAGTAGGTTATCGTAGCGAAATCCATGTGATTATCCCAAGGTATGAATTTCGGAGCTGGATAATGGCAATAAACATGAATTTCGTGAGACACCAATTTAAAAATCTTTATTAGTCATTTAAATATCCGGAGAGGTTATGAGCTTCTCGGGAATCGACCTTTAACCCTTTGAGGGGCGCCGTTTGCACAGTGCAAACGCTTAAACCTAGTCTTTTTTTCACTTGAATTCAATGTATTCCAGATAAATAAGCAGAAAAATGTTTAGTACTGCCATCTGTTATCAGATTAAAGAAGTAAAAACATTTTTTAACCTTTCATTCGAAAATTTTCCAAGATTTTTTAGGTTAAAAAAAATCAGGAAAATAACTGCACCCTGCAAACGAGAGAGGCTGTTGCCCCTGAAAGGGTTAAAAGCTTATGTTTTTATAAAAAGGGGAGTGCTGTTACAGAAACAATATAGAGCGGAAATAACACATACGCCGCTTACGTTTGATAAGATTGAAAGATTTAGCGATTTTTTTAGCTAAAATAATTTTAAGGGTTTATTTACCACTTTTCAACAATAGTCTTACTGAAACTTAAAGATTTTTTTCAATTAACAATTATTAAACATGCATTAAAAATTTCCGTTTGTCAGTTTTGGAGTAGGGGCCTCTCTCTCTGCATATATATATATATATATATATATATATATATATATATTAGACAAAGTTGTGAAAAACCTGTAAAAGCACTAAACCACTACAGCCAGGAACCAAAGACATGAAAAGGTAAGTGATAAATATGAATAGTAGAAATGTGAAAAATGGGTTTTTAGATAGTACCTTGTCTTCAGCGGTGCCAATACTGTCTAAAAACCAATGTATTGTTTCTAATAAGTATGATCTGAGCAATAAACATACTTAGACACCGTACAATCCATATTAAACAGAAGAAGGAATAATCAGTGGTTTTATCATAGATCACCAAACTCGGCGCCAGACAAAGTGAAAGTTAAGTTTAGGAGACCGCAAGTAGACTGACGTCACAAACATTGCAACCATGGAGCCAATGGAATCACTTTAGAAGACTTACTATGTTACTGTTTTATTGGACATAATAACCTAAGTTAACTTAGACATTTATTATGACTAAGAGTTATTTATTATTTTAATTACTCTAGTTTTTATTTACTTTTTGGTAGAAGTAATAATCAGTGGCTTCATCATAGATCACCAAACTCGCCTTAGAGTTGATTTATTTTTTGTTACCATGTAGTCGGTGATTAGTTTTTGCGACGACGGTCCTTTGATCAGCTGCTTGTAAATGTCGCGATAGCCAGATATACACGATCGAAGCTCTTTTTGGAATTTCAAACTTCTTTCGGAATTGTTATCTAATTTAATAAAATGCTTTTCTAATTTGCTGTAAAGCTGGATCCCTGTAGAAATCGCACAAAAAAAATCGCATAAAAAAAGACCGCAAAAAAACAGGTGTGACTGTATTCCATATTTTCTTCTCAAATATCACCCCATTAACATAAGGGTAAGACCAAAATAATAATAAATGTTTGTTAAAAATTATGTGAATTTATGAATCAGGAAGTATTGACACTATAAAGACCTTTAATTAACATAAATATATCTCTAGTCTAATTACATCTTTTTAAGTTTATGCTTTTAATACAGAAGTAGAAAATATTATTCTCTTAAAATATACATTTGAGTTACATTAAATTGAATTTTTAAAATGAATTTGAGGATGAGTATTTTATTTTTGGTCCCTCGTATAACGATATATAATAAAATTATCTGCACAACATTTATTAAAGCACCCACGAAAGTGTGATAACGTGACCAAAATATATGAAAAAAATTTCGGTTATGAAATTCCCAGAGAAACTTTTTTAAATATTCAACAGAGCTCTGAAGCAAAGCCTCTTTGACACCTTTATACCTCTAATCATTTCTCATTGATTTGGATCACGTTTTATAGCTCTGCGTGAGATAATTTTTCTTTTGAGGAGTGACTACAGAATAGCGAAGGGCGGATACAATTTGCTGTTCTTTTTAAATAAGTCATTACTAACTGCTAAACACGTTCAAAATGATCTAATTATAATTACTTTTTTGTTAATACTAATTGTTGTAACTTCTATCAAATACGTTGTAACTTATATAAACATCTATTAGATTAATGTATTTCTTGCAAAAGCGATTTATAATTATTCTGCAAATTGATTTGCTGATTACTTTAGATCCGAAAGCCTGATTCTAACTCAGAAGGCAAAACAAACTTATCTTTTCTTAGATTGCACTGATATTTAGTTATTTACCTCTCCTAAATGCTTGTCTTTAATGGTTTGACTGTGAGATTTTTTAAAAATTTTTAGATTAGCTTAAAAAATTTTTATCCTAATCATACATCGTTTTCACCTGATTAGATAAAATTTTAATTGGTTTGAAGACATTTGTTTTTTTTTTATCAGTGGGGTGATTTTTTTTCACCTCTTAAAACACAACTACTTTGCCAGGAAACGAACCATGGACTTTCTACATTCCATAGACATATACTGACAATTACACCACTAAACCATATCATGATGTTTTTCTAAAAACCTCTTACTCTCCCTTCCTTAAAAATACCCTAGTCCTCTTGAAATAACCTACATGAACAAGTGCAGACCTAAATCTCTAGAATTAGAACATTTTGTGTAAAATCAAAGTTTTCTTTCAATAATAAATTTATAATTTAAAAACAGGAAAATTACTTAAGATTATATATATACAGTGGACGCTCGTTAATTCGAACTCGAAGGTTCTCAGAAAAAAGTTCGAATTATCCGAAGTTCGAATTATCCGATGTTAAGAGAAAATATATAACTTTAAATGTGTATCACTGAAGAAGAAACTCTCCTAGTATGTATAACCCCAGAAAATATATTATGCTATGTTATCTAAAGTTAAAAAGCAATACAGACTTACATTAATCATAAAATGAAGCAGAAGATATGCAGTATAAAGTAAACTTTTATTAAAAATATGAATTACACTTTGGGGAAAAACTGTAAAATGGATGTTTGGTTCTGTTTATGATGCCTTCATTGTTCAGCCAGATTCTCGATTTGAAGTAAACATTTCAATTCATTTTCAGAAGAAGGTTCCATCTAAATAAATGTTTTCAGAGTTTTAATAGAGTCCATTATGGCTTTGACCATTATGGCCGCATTAGAAATATCTTTCTGTAGGTAAGTAGAGAAAAGCCCTGGCAGTTTCCTACCGAAATTAGTGCATACGTCTTCGATTACATCAGAGCTTTGGCCACATACAGAGATAATAAATATTGTGCCTTGACTTAAATCAAGAAAGTCATCCATCACTGCATTTAAAATCTTCAATACCCATTCGAATTGCCTATTCATCAGCCTTCGTCAGCACTAGGGGTCCATTTATCGGAAAATTTCGAGATCTAACATCCTGGAACCATAGCAGTAGAGCTTTTTCTAGAACTTCTTGGGACGCATTTCCCATGCGTTTCCTTCCTCTAGCAAATTTTGATTTTTCCCATGAATCTAAAATTGACTCCTTGTTTTTCAAATTAGTTGACAAGGCATTTTTTAAAATTCTATAGTCAGCTTCTAACTTTGTTTTACATTCGCCTTTCTCTACTTTCCTTAAAATTTCTACCTTTGTCTTCAAAGTTAGGGTTTTGTACTTTCCACGTGTAGACATCCTGAATTTTTACACGTTCACACCACACAACGAGGAAAAAAAGCTAGACCACATTAACTTGTCTGCACTGCAGTTATAACTGACGCAGCTCCCTAGAATCTATAGTAAAGACTAGTTTTTCTGAAATTCTAAGAAAATCGATCCGAATAAAGAAAAATTGCTTTTTTCGTTTAACACTAATAAGAAGGACAATAGCTACTAACGTTTTAGCGGACATGTAATAGTCTAGGAATGCAGGCAAGGGCCTCTTTACACAGAAAAGAAATTTTGACACACAAAATAATAAATACAGTGTGTATTTTCTCTATTAAACGAGGAAAAAGAATATTTTTTGTCAAATTTTTAGTTCGAATTAACCGAAGTGATAAAAATTAAGTTCGAATTAATGAGATATTTTAACATTAACTCCAATACAAGTTTTTTGGGGCCTTTGGATTAGTTCGAATTAATGAGATATTTTAACATTAACTCCAATACAAGTTTTTTGGGGCCTTTGGATTAGTTCGAATTAACCGAAAGTTCGAATTAACCGAGTTCGAATTAACGAGCGTCCACTGTATATATATATATATATATATATATATATATATACATTGGTATAATATTGAAATTAACCTGAATTCTCTGCTTCCGGTGACCACTGGGCGACCAAGCGAATCCGGTGAAAAGTTTAAAAACACTCAGTGCATCACATCTGCTTTTACCATGGAAAAAAACACATCCGGAATATGTAAAATATGCATTTATGAACACTCTAGTGAGAATGCGGAAATCCATCTTCAATTTTTCTCCAAGATTTATTTCCTTTTAACGTCTTGCGTGAGGGAGCCATCTTGCGCTCACGATGAAGCGAATTATAATCTCAATGTTTATGAAAATGGCTGCATTTTCAGAAGTCGGGCGAATAAAATAATTCAGTTATTCGTATGTTGGAGAGGAAAAGCGTAAGAGTTCGTTAAGGATCATCACGACAGCGCTTGACAGTGTAACAGTCAACACACCTGTCGAAAAGCAAGAGGTCAGACGTCGATTTCCGTGTCAACCTAGTTTGTTTGTTTGTTTGTTTGTTTGTTTCTGTTTAAGGAAAAAAATAATGTAATTCGTTTTATGATTAAACGTGTGGCAGCGTCAAAGTGACACCCGACAGTAAAAGAAGTGAATTTTACCGGTGATTAAGAGTACCCATTATCTCTATCAAGCAGGAGAAAATATGGGGTTCATTAAGAGTAATTTTGGCTTTGCTAATTCAGCTTTCTTCAAATCCCAGTCAAACCGTGGTGTGTTGCAAGTAAAAGAAAAGAATTGAGTCAGAGTGTGTGGCAAATAACGAGTTGTCTCATGAGTTCTTAGTAAAAGCCCTGGTAACATATTCCTCCCATTTTTACAACTTACCTTTATTATGATATCAGACGACTAATGAAGTTCGTTAAGGAGGAGTATGGCGTATAGCTCTTTGCTTTAATGGGAGTAGCGGGTTCAACTCTCGCCCGAGCCAAGGTATATTTGCGCAGCAAAAATGTGAACGTTAATGTTTGGCAGGGATTAGTTAATGAGGCCTTTAGTATACGGCCATTTGCATTTACTTCCCTCTTATACTACTTCACTGTAATAGTCATCAAAGACATGAAGTTCATTAAGAGAAATCATTGCGTAGCTCTCTAATGTAACGATTTTCCCTCCTGTACAGTTTACAGGATGAGTGGGTTCAACTCCTGAACGAGCCTACATGCATTTAATTTAAAATAAATTAAAATTGTGAGTTTGAATCTATGGAATAGATTCATTTATAAAACGGGTTCTTAGAAAACACCGTTTAACAATTGCTTCCCTTTTTAATAAATTATGTTTACTTGTGTATAAGGAGACTATGAGGATACTATAAGGAGACTGAGGCTCATAGAAAGAAAATAATGTGTAGCTCTCCACCAGGAATTTTAACCCTCGTGTCCAATAAGCAAGAGGAGCGAGTTAAACTCCCGACAGGGATAAGAGGCATTTGGGAAGCAATAAAAAATGCTATTGGTAATGAGCGGTACTCATTGAGTAGAAACAGTGCAACATTTACTTCCCTTTTGTACAATTTAATATTTTATAAGGAAACTGAGGTGCATAAAGATAGATTATGACTTACTCCCTAGTGCAACCGTTGGCCTTTCTGTTCAGTTAGCAAGAGGAGGTAGTTTAACTATATGAGCCAAAATCGTACCTATGGCAAAAAATGAATGTGAGCCTGAATGTTTAAGTTCAGTTTAAGTCCTAAATAGGGCTCTTAGTAAACGCTGGCAGTACTATATTTACTTCCCCCCTAATCAACATACCTTCAATAATAAAGGAAGAGACATGAGGTTTATTAAAAGGTATTATGGCGTAGCTCCCAGGTGTAATGTCTAGCCGTCCACTTAGCAGTAAGAGTGGGTTCAACTCCTGACAAAGCCAAGGTGTATTTGAGGTAAAGTAAAAGATGCGAGTTTGTTTGGAAGATATTTAAGCTAACTGGAGTTCATATTAAACTTCCAGTAAAATTTATTTCTCTTTTGCACAAATTACATTTAATAGCTTATGAAAAGATTGCGAGGATCGTAATGATGTATTAAATCATAACTGTCTGGTGTAATAGTTGGCACTCCTGTCCTAGTTAGCAGGAAGAGACCTTGACCAGCTCTTTTCCATCTAAATAATGAACGCCAGTTGACTCAGTGGCAGAGATGAAGAGATATGCATTTTATCAGATTCAGTATCGATGTTTGTTCTTAATTTTGTTTTCTGAGGTATAAACTCATTTTTCCTTAGTCGAAATTCATTTACTAGAATGATTTATTCGTCGTTGTACTTTAATAACAGCATAATTTATGTTTTAACCTTATTCATACACTAGGTTACGTTTTTACAGATTAAGTTAATTTCTATTGAATACATTTTCTTTATAGCGAAGTTTATGCGTAGAACGAAGCAATCTTTATTTGTAGCATAATGATGAGCAAAATAGATAATAAGTATGGTAATTTAAATTACTCTTACATGGTAAAAAGTTTTGTTAAGTCAATAAGTATAAGGTAATGTTATTGGGAATCATAAATTTCGAGTGCTTTCGACGGAATATCGGAACTTGCCTTAAAGGGCAAGTATAATTTAACAATTGCGCTATTTCTACAATCACGTTTTAGATAAACGGTTGCACATAGTTAAAAAAGATAATTTTGAATACGCGTTAGGTTAAATTTGGTGGGACACGTTTTCTTTTTACACACACACATCTCTCTCTCTCTCTCTGTATATACAGTGGAATCTCGATCGATCGTTTTCGGATCCATCGTTTTTCCGTATGTGTCGTTCATTTTATCCAGTCGCAACGATCATATTGCTTTGTTATGCTTCCGCATCTGTCGTTTTCCCGCATTTATCGTTCATTTCAATCGGTCCCTTGAAAAACGATAGATCGAGATTCCACTGTATATATATATATATATATATATATATATATATATATATATATATACGATATTTTGAAGGTCCTCGGATTTCATAATAGCACAAATGCTAGAATTTTTTTTTTCAATTCCAATTTTTAAATGTTTAACGGCTATAAAATCTCTTAGGATTAGAAATATTTAAAATAACGTTTTGTGCTTAATATCAATTTAAAATACAAAAAGGATTAAAAGGAAGTAATCAAGGTTTGTAACACAAGACCTAGAAAACAGAAAATTGCATTACATCATGTTATAAAACTATTAAACCCAGGTAAGTTTATTTGTACTTTTTTAGTAGCATTTATACTGAACAAACTATCTTTCCTCCTTATTTAAAGTTATCATTTGTATCTCATTTTCATGCGTAAAGACTCCTATGACATATTAAGATGAATTACTCAAGCTGCCCTATTTGATAGCCACTCCTTTGAAAATCTCAAACAATATACAAACAAAATTTTTATAGCTCGTGTTACTCTATGAATACATATTTATATTTCCTCGCAACGAACTGTGAAATCTCCTACTTACAAAACGACTGACAGATGATAAATGATTGAAATTTACAAACATCTTTCTAAGTATGCAAAATAAAAGTAGGTGACTTATTTTTTGAATATTCTATGAATCAGGTGAAGGGAGAAAGTTTTTACAAATGTTTGATGCTTTACATGCCGAAGAATAATACGCATATTTTTAAGCTCACAACAAAGATATATTAAATTATTTTACAAAATTAGCTGTTTGGTCTAAGAAAATTATATTTTTAAGTTTTTTCTGTTCGTTTTTATATACATCGACGCGTGCACACACACACACACACACACACACACATATATATATATATATATATATATATATATATATATATATATATGTATATATATATATATAAATATATACAGTTGGCTCTCTGTTTAACGACTTTCAAGGGACCGTGAAAAATCGTCCTTAAGTGGAGATCGCCCTTAAACAGAATTTGTGAAAACATAACATTTTCCATAATGTCGGAGGGGCCGGGACTGGGAAATATCGTCTTTAAATAGAGATCGTCGTTAAGTAGAGCGTCGTTAAACAGAGAGCCAGCTGTCTGTATATATATATATATATATATATATATAGAGAGAGAGAGAGAGAGAGAGATGTGTGTGTGTTTGTGCGTGTAACAAAAAGAAAGAGTCCTACTGAATTTAACCTAACGCGTATTTCAAATTCTCTTTTTTAACTAAGCACAACCCCTCAACTAAAACGCGATCTAGAATTAGCGTATTTGAAAAATTATTCTTGCCCTTAAAGCACTTTCCGATATTCCATAATAAGCACTCGAAATTTCTGATCCCCAATAACATTACATTGTATGGTAATGAAACTGGAAGCCATGTGCGCCCCATTAATTTTGTATATAACAAATTAAGTCCTGTTTTCAAACAATTACTCACTAACAACTCGCCGAAACCACCCGCCGTTGCCCCATTATGGACTATTGCATAACGAATTATAATCTCTTAAAAATCACGCGATAATAGACTACTTGATAAATACTAACCATATAATTATTATATTGGTTGGTATATCAATTAATTGATATACTAACCAATATAATAATTATATGGTTATATAATTCTAATCCTGGTGATTCATATATATATACTATATATATATATATATATATATATATATATATATATATATATATATATATATATATATATATATATATATATATATATATATATATATATATATATATATATATATATATATATATATATATATATATATATATATATATATATATATAAATATATATATATATAAATATATATATATATATATATATATATATATATATATATATATATATATATACATATATATATATATATATTTATTTATTTATATGTGTGTGTATGTGTTTGTTTTAATGCATTCGTATTTAGTAGCATTTTGAGCATTTGAATTCACATAGTATGTATCAGTGTATAGAAGTTAAACATTCGATGGTCACTTGAAATTGACATTGAAAATCAGATGTAATCATCCATTATTCTAATTTTCAATGATTAAGTGATAAAATAAATATAATATAATTATAAGATATGCAATGTAATCCAATAATAAAATAAAAGTAATCATTTATAAACCAACAAAACAAAATAACAAAATTGAATTATCATTTGCTAAATATTGTATACTAGTATAATGCAATAAATATTTCTAATATCCAATTTTCTTATAATATAATACTGCTTAATAAGAAGACAGTAAAGGGGGTATTTCAATTTTACCTATAATATCAATTATGCTTATTAATTCTAATAAATGCTACAAATTCGGAAATATATGAGATTTAGAAATACTATAAATATCATAAATAAATGCTTTTAGAAATCACACAGAATAAATACATTCAGTACGTGTATGCATTTATTAATAATATATGAGATGAATGAAACGCATTTGATGAAGGTAATGTAAATGAGATGAATGAAATGTGTTAATTATAAATCCCATCCTTTTACCCAAGATCATTATGGGTGAAATCTTATTGAAATTTTTAAAGTATTTGCTGTTTGTTACAAATTCAAATCGTAAACTTTAATTGGAGCATGACAAACAAATATATGGAGTTGAAAGTGAAATATTTCCGCATACTAGAGTCAAAAGCAATGTATTCTGACAGATCTTTATCGCATGATACTAAAGTGAAAATGAACTGACTTTAATCTATGCAAATCAACTCATTATATTCCGACTGACATGTAGAGCTAGGCCATTTAGATAAATTTACAGTCCTTCCTGCTAAGCACCTGTCAGAAGCTGATGGAGAAGTGTAGTTAAGAACCTGTCTGGGAATCCCAATCGGCGAGTCGAAGACCATTTACGTAAAAGTTAACTGAGTTTTTCCTAAAATTTATGACGATATTACACCCCCTAAAGAATATAATCAAAAAAAGTACAGTGTGTGTATTGAAATCGTTTTTCGAGAAGAAGCATATAGTGGTATGATTTATTAACCTGCAGATTCCTTAAAGGAGTGCATTATCATAGCCGGCAATGCTACGATCTTCTCTTTTTGGGGCCAATCTCTGTATAAGGTAAAGTTCTAGCTAATGTAAGTGAATCAACTTTGCCGCTACATAGTTCGTTTGTGGTAAAACTTATAATAGGTCTGGTTTTCGATGCAAATTAAGGCTTATAACATTCTGGACTTTTACCATTACATCTAAGAATAATGCTCTGAGCTTCGCTAATCCAAACCAACAATTTTCTGACAAAGTATATTCAGAAGCTGTTATATAAATGACTATAAAATTTAGTGGCTGAATTAGCTCAATTTAGTGAATCATGAAGAATTTGGGAGACTGACTTTGAAATAAGCAATAGGAGAACTTTCATTTGACAATAAAAATTATCAAGAAATAACAGAATTTTCTCAGAGAAGGATATGATTTTCGATGTCTTTTTTTTTTCGAGTCAGATTTGGTGATTGCTAGAATAAGAATAATTTCTATCAAAATATTGTACAGCTAAATAAAATTAAGATGAAAACCGGGTAAAATATCTTAAACAAATGGGAAAATTTTCTTAAAGAGAAGTTAATTATAAATGACACCTCAGTGAATCGCAAATCTTAAAAATATCCTCGAAGAGTTAATGTATACTCAAAAATTAGCTCTTTGTGAAGAAAACACGGATTTAGTGGTTGCTATAATAAGAATAATTTCTATTTAAATACTACACAACCCAAAAAAATAAAGATGAAAACCGAGTAAAAATTTTTAAACAAATGGCAAATTTTTCTTAAAGAGAAGTTAATTGTAAATGACGCCTCAGTTAATCGCAAATCTTAAAAATATCTTGGAAGAGTTAATGTATACCCAAAAATGTGCTCTTAATAAAGTTAAAACGGATTTATTTTTCTAAGGCCTTATTTTTCTATTTTGCAACTTTATACAGTATGACTTCTTAGCGCAAAATTTATTAACTAAATAGTAAAAGTAAAGATAATTAACATAAAATAAAGTATTTAAAATTAAAATTTATTTATAATTAGCTTGAAAAAAGAAAAAAATATTAAAATTTAAAATAATTTAAAATAATGAATTAGTTGTTTAATTTATCACAAGTTATTTATTAACAAAATGCCTTTAGATACATATATGATAAGAATTAGAAATTAATCAAAAAGATTTGTTTATTTACTCTTGGCGTCCTCATGTATATGTATTCATTAACTTTACTTATGACATATTTATGAACCTATCTGTCTATATCCTTCTTCATAATCCCACTAGCGAAGCGAATAAAGTTAAAATATGTATGTTCAGTATCTCTTGGGTGTTTGATTTGATCTCATTTTATCGAAGTATTCTCTTATATTTAGAAGCACAAAATAATTTTTTCAACTACTTTTGTCAAATAAATTTGCCTTTTTCAATTTAAATTTCCTCTAACCCTTATCCCTAGACGCCCCCAGAACACACTTCCGTTATTATATAAACAGAATAATAAAATTAGATTTATTGAAATTGACGAAATTTCAATAAATCATATTATGAATTATTAGCTAGCCTACAGCTCTAGATATTATTTCTAACCATATCCAGTTACATAATTTAACCGTGTTCATTAATTCAAACGCGATTGTGTCACATTTATCAGCTACTGATCTAAAACGTAAAATAAATGAAGTGACTGTTTTTCATGTCTTAAAAAAAAAACTCATTTCCATTAATCATGCCGAAATCTGAACAACAAGCATACTTAATGCAAATCTGAAAGTGATTTGTGACGGAAGACATATGAAGCAACTACCCATGTAATTACATTATCATTTTCAAAAGTAATTTTTACTTTCAATTATTGATGGGTTGCTTAATAACAGACCCTATAAGATCTAATAATCAATCGCTTTATTTGTAACCATATTATCATTAAATGCCGTGCCATCATACCTGTTAAGTGATTATTTAGTAATCATAGAAGACACCTGCATTCGACATGCCCTTTACATATTTTAAGCTTTTTATGTTTATTAATGTATAAATAATAAACCTTGAATGACATTTGAATGAGTTGAAATTATCATTTGTGAATGATGGATATGCTCTTCCTAAACCTGCATACTAAATCATTGTTTCAGTTTAAGAAATGTTTCACAAACAAGTAACTGTCATTCGTAGAATATAGAGAAGAAAAGCTAAAATGTGCAGAAAGATTTATTGACGGCTTTGCAAATATTGAACTCTTGTTTGACTATTAATATCAAATATATCATTATGTTTATCACATCATAATATTCATTTAAACGTTATAGAATTTTCATGTAATTTTTATTCTAAATTTGTCCTATGTTGCTAAAAGTTTGAAAACCGTAAATTAAACTAAAGCTGAACCAGCTTAGCCCAGTAAGACCTGACTAAATCAAATTTAGGGGCGGGGGGGGGGGGGGGGGGGGGGGGTCATTAAATGTGAAGAAAAATATCGTGACTAAAACAAACAATTAAAAACTAGAATACAACAAAAAATCAAAATACAACTGAAATCAGAATTTCAGCTTTTAGCTTAAGAACTTACACACAGCTCGCCAAGTAAGAACATATTGTTACGAATTTTAGGAGTCTATGGTAATCTAGCCAAATATTAGAGTTATCGTCAAATTAGCGATGGATTTGGTGACTTATATTGGTCACAAAAGTTGGCGCTATTTCGCCACATTTGGCGATATGGCGCCAAATGGTCACCAACTTGCCGTCTAGACCTTTCTGGAAGCTTCTAGAGATATCTAGCTGACTGACCGATAGGAGGCACTTTGGAAGTCTATAATATACCTGACATTGGCATTGGAACTCAGTTCTTTTGTACTGAGAATTGAATGTGTTGAAAGTGCGTTAGGCGTGTATTTTATTGAAAACTCTGGTATCCTGACTTGTGTTTTTAGAGTTTTCTGCTGTATAGAAGAGAGTTGTTACGTGTTTTCTGTTTGAATTTGTGTATGCGCTTGAAGAATTTACAGAATAACAAATTCATTTTTGTGTGCAGCTTCTGAAGAGATTTTATTCAATCCTAACGAACACAGGAAAAACGGAACACAAAAAAAGGGGGGAAATGGAAAAAAACAGCTGTGGACTTGCGCACAGCTCACCAAATAAAAATATATATTACAATGGCTCAAACCTTATGTCTTAATTCAAAAATTCTTTGGTTGACTATTATTGTCTCTTATGCTTCTTCCCCGGCCTCTTGCAACACGCCACTGACAGCACTCTTACCAGTTACTTATTGCTGCATTACATCCATTGGTGTCAGAGTAAATGGATTAGGTAACGTCAATGGTAAAATTTTCTAACTAATTACGGAGTTCAACAACTTCGTGGCTAATCGGGGAGGCCTTATGATTCTAAAAGGCTTTCGATGCGAGTGTCGGTGACGAATGTAATGTAAACAGTCCCTTAGCCTCGTCCTGGCAGAAACTACCTCGACCATGGGTATGGCTATTGTAGAGCATTTCGAATCTTCAAACATGTAAAATTTTCTTCTCTGACACGAACGCTACTTTCTGTTCGCAGTTAAGCTTTTGTATCATTGTTAATCAATCCTAATTTTTCAAGAAATGCCTTTTGTCTTTATCAAAATACTGGACAATAGTAGCATGAGATAATAGGTAATGATTTTGCAAAAACTGTTTGAAAAACGGGAAACCCTAAAATCTTACCTACTTAGTAACCAAAAATATAGCCATAATTCACAAGCTGGGGTTTCAAATTCACCATTTGATACTATATAATCCTCTAAATAATTTCTCCGTAAATAAACCTAGAAACACATCTTTTAGGCAGTTGAATAAATTCTGTTGCGTTTTGGATAGCCTAAAAGAATCAATCACCAATAAAACCAGGAAGAGTAAAAATATAAATCACTTTCATTTAGATGCAGCTACATTAGTCCTTTCTTCATTTCAAACTTATTCCAGTATCCGCTTTGATGAGATATTTTTATTCGTCAAATAGTAACACCGAAACGTTTTTGACTATATTGAATTTTTTTCTTTTTTTTAGTTCAAACTTTTTAAAATCAATATCTAGTGGCTACAAGATCTGGAAAGGAAGAACTTTGGCCTGATGGATCATGATTAGTACCATTGGCTACACCTATATTTTCAGATGCTTTTATATTTAGACTTTAATATTTAGACTGTATTCAACTGGGGATCAGTTGGAGAACCTTAATGTTAGGTAAGCTCTTTGAGGAATCTGATGAATTTTCAGATTTATACATTTTGCCATTCAGGTAAAATATTCGGCAGCAAAATATTCGGCGAGACATCGGATCTTAAAACTCTCGAATTTTGACTTATGACAGATTTTGGCACATGTTTTGTAACCTGCCAGTTTTTTTATACAATTGCACTTATGGTAAATAATAGGTTGACACGGTAGAACCTTGTGATGGGGAAAGAAGACGGAAACAGTCTGTTACGGAGAAAATATAATGGTGGTGAGGAATGGAAGAGTCTTCATTGAAGAATCAATCTTAAAGGAGAAAATGGACCAGTCTATTTTGAAGCGGGATCCGTCTATCTAATAGAATAATGGAGGCGATTAACGGCACAAGTCTCTATCGAGAGATGACGAAGAGGATACCAATCAGTCTTATAGCAGTTGAGACATCAAATCTAAATTGTAGAATTCTTGAAGTGTCCCGAAGATAAATTGGAGGAGTTGGTGACTAAAAGAAGGTTTCGGAAGAATATGAAGAGTTCGATGGTTCCTCAGCACTTCGGTTGAAATAAAACACTCACTTACGGCCGAATCGATACATGATGATAGTGGAATGCGCTGAACAATAACCCAGTAGCTTCACAGTCAAATCATCTAGGGTAAGCGTAAAGGAAACAACTTGGTAAACAAAGTACGACGTCAAGTTTTTAGCAAAAAGGGATTTTATTACGTATCAGTAAACATGGAGCCAGTCTTGAATACAATGGAACGACTATTTACAACGTAAAAGATGAACTCGGGTCAACTTGAGCTCAACAAAAAAGATGACCGTTCAGGTCTAAAGTCTGAAGAATATATAGCTAACATGGCATCCTTAACATATAAAAAGAGAGCCCCCCCGATGCAGAAATGGCAGGGCCAAAACTGATGGGGTGCTTAAACGCAAAAAAATATAAGAGACAACTCTCTCTCTTAGTAAAATATGGCTCACTGATATTTTTTTTCTCATCGCTGGACAGAAGTGCAAACAAGGAGAGCGAGGGTTACAATAATTTTAAAATTACCGCCAAGCGAAGCGAGCATAGGGAAATACCCGAGAAGCCTACAGGAACGGCGCAGACGAAGAGCGCGTTGTGCAGGAAGCTGGTTAGATTAGAAAAGGCGATTCACCGCCAAAAATGAAGGAAAACTTGCGCCAAGCAGGCGAAGGAAGCGGCGCGCACAAACCTCATTGGTCAAGCGAGGGATGACGTAGGAATGAGCCAAATTTTAATTGGAGGAAGTTTTCCCAACAGACTAAGGAATACATTTTCCCACGCGGCGTAAATCACACCCGCCGAAAAAGATGTTATCTGTAAAAATTGGAGACCGACCGTCTGCCGTTATTGTTAGCGACAGCAATTTACGGTTCAATTAAAGTACCCCCAAAGGAGCGTAAATACAGGATAGATATATCCGATGCTTTTGATAAGGGGATCATACAAAGAAATGCAATTTTACTTGACCACGGGGCAGCGTTTCGAGAAACGAACAGATTTTATGGTCCAAGTTAGGGGACGAACGTTAACGGCATGGCGTGGACAAAGGCTAGTTGGATGTTCACAAGAAACACCCTGCAATTACCAGCCATAAAATGTTCATTTTAGACAAACTTAACAAGGGAATCCGGAGACTAACACCTAGTTAAGCAATTTATTGTTGAACCTTTTAAGGTTTAAGAGAAATGGACAAATGCTAAATTCTCAGGAATACACACGTCGAGGGCATGGTATAGAAATTACACTATTTTATTTTATGGAACAACTATTCAGTAATAGAGATTTTATATTAATTTAACGTGCGTTATTAGCTCAACCAATTAATTATTTCTGGAACGAATTCCTCGTTACAAACCTCATGTCAATAATAGCATATTGGATTAACAGCAAAAGGAGAGTGATAATTTGTAATTACCCTTAAAATTTTTTCCTAGTAATCTGTTATTTTTATTAGACTCGTAAAGTAAGAGATACCTTAACGCTCCAAAACTAAAACACCTAATTGTTTGTTGAGTGTCTATTCGTGATAATCGAATGCTACTTCAATATCTTTTTTTTTTTTTACTTATTTACAATATGAAGAATACTTTAAAGCATAAACAGTGTTATCGTCTCGAGCATGTACCTAGGCTGTAACTGTGTTGCGGGATTTATCCCAGATGATTATCCTACATCGTTCTTGTTTCTCTGAAGTGTAAAGGACAAAAAAAAAATAATCATTCAAAAAGTAGGGCTTGGTCGTGATAAAACTAAAGTGATTAAAACTCCATTAGTAATTTTCTATTTACTTCAGAATTTTAGGTTACTTTAAAGAGTTTAACCACCATTAGATCGTATGCTACCTGTATCGGGGATAGGTAAAATATTCGGCGAGACATCCAATCTTAAAATTTTCGAATTTTGACTTACGACAGATTTTGGCACATGTTTTGCGTTGGCACGTGTTTGGTCGTGATAAAACTAAAGTGATAAAACTAAAAATTCCATTAATAATTTTCTATTTACTTCAGAATTGTAGGTTACTTTAAAGAGTTTTACCACCATTAGGTCGTATGCTACCTTTATCAGGGATAGGCAAAGTATTCAACGAGACATCCGATCTTAAAATTCTCAAATTTTTACCATGTTTTTATTAACTTGCTTTCTTGTGTGTTTGTTTGTATGTGTGTTTGTCTAGTACAAATCTTGCAATCGATTTTTAACTAACTTCCCGACTAGCTAGACATTTGAAACTTTTAGAATAGCTCAGAACACGATGACAATGCATTTTTAATACTTTTAGCCATCTTTAAACAGAATTAAATTAATTTTCAGTTATTTTCAATTAATTTTGTTTTGTAGACTGGTGCAGCCATCTATTGGCCGGAAAGAGAACTAGTCAAATGCAACAAGTCAAATAAGACAAATGCAAGTTAACTTCCAATTAACTTCATTTTCTTTCAAGTTGATGGGATAATTCATCAAAAAAAAATTTTAAAGTATTTATTAATACATAGAATTGTCAAGAATTGTTTATATGATTCAACAGAAAATTTAAAAACATGGTATATAAAAAGTCTTTTTATCTTGTAATTATTACTTAGATTTTGGCACATGTTTTGTAACCTGTCAGTTATTTCTAGGACATCTAGATTAGCTGTAAATGATGGAAAGGCCGTTCTTGCATGCCTCTTAACTGTATTCTTCGGATGTGGTTTTAGATATTTAATAGCACATGCAGTGTTGCAACTTCAAGAAGACAGCTACCAAACGAATAGAAATATTGATTTAAATCCACTGCTAAAAACACCATCCCTCATTGGCACTGCTCTGATTCACGTGCCTTTGTTAACATGGGTATTGACCATCCACTACCGTGATTTAATTTAATAATACCATCACTCCCAGTTGAACGCACAGGGTTACGGGAACATGATCGCCGACAGAATTTCACAAGAGTTGCAAGTTTTAATTAAGATTTAATTCTTAAACTTATCATCTTTGGCTGTTAACTTAAGGGTAATTAAAACAAAATGCCTTTACGGTGGAAAAACAGTCTTTCTCTATGCTTTGATGCATGAAGATTTGATTAGCACCAAAGCCTCTCGGAAATTTTTAGTGGCATCACAATCAATCTATTGCTAGTATAGTTTTTTGCATGAAAAATTGTTTAATATCTCTGTCACAGACAGTACTTTGAACATATACCTCTCTATCAATAAATAGTTTTTTCCAAAACTCATAGGATAACTACTTTTGTCTGTTATTTGCATTAGAGCATACCTGATACGAAGGTCATGGCAGAAATATTTTAAACAAGTTTACAGTCTCTCGAAAGTTGCCAATATTACAGTGTCCAATTACAGAAATATTTTACCTTATTTTCAATATATTTACTACCTCCATTCTTCCTACTGCCATATCTCATTAATCTGGCTAACGGCATAATTGCCATAGCCAGATTAATGAGATACTCTATTTGCCACTCTATTTTCCATAAGTTATATCGCTTGCTGTTGTTTACTAACCCTATTGGATTCGCTCATCTCAATGTTAACCTATGGAGAAAATTTGTCCAAAGCCTGCAGACTTGGATTGAATGATTTTTTTCTAACTGTACTCCGTAACAGAAAAAGAAATTTTACACCTCGGGGCATTTTCCGTTATTTTTTTAATGCAAATAGTATTTTAAAATTTAAATTATTCGGGAAAAAATCTGGTCTATTGTGCTTTAAACGCTCATCAATTCCTATGGTGGAGGCAATTTAAAAAATGAATCCTGTTGCAAGGTGCAGAAAAGTTTAGTCTATCTGAAAATACAATTTTTATTGGATTACCGGTATTTATGTAGCTGTAGATAGTAGACAAATTTCCTCTAGGATAACATTGAGATGAGGGTATCCAGTAGGGTTAGTCCTGAATATTAGCCTTAATGGGTGTGAAAACATATATGGTACATAAGGATTTCTTGTACACATTTATGTACATTTTCATTACTTCAATCCGTTTCGATTCGTCACAGACAGAAAAACAAAAGGAAAAATTATTTCATCTTAACTGAATGACGAATGATGAAGCAGGAAGTAATTTCTTTTGTTAGCTAGATTTCAGTTTTGAAACCTCTTTCAAAAAATAATGTTTCACCGACCATTCTTCCTTCTCAAATGATTTTTTAAACTAAATAAGGGTCCATTTAATCTATGTAAGACCATTAAAATCTCAGAAGAAATTTAATAGATCTTGAAACGCGTAGCAGACAGAGAAAAAGGAAAAATCCTACAAATAAAAAATAAAAATTGGCACAACACCTCTATGATTATTCCACGCATACTTCTAACCTTATGACACTTGAAAGGAAAACACTGGAATATTCATTGTATTTTATGAAAGCTTTTTCAGATTTGTTCAATTTTAACTCAGAGTACGATTCTCATTTCTATAATATTTCCGTTTTGTATAAGTTGTTACTTTGTTTTGTTTGTTATAAACAATGAGTAAATTAACCAAATTATCATAACTCTTCTTTCTAACTTTCACTAAATTATTATTACTCATGTAGAAATACTTGCTCAAAAACCAGATAGTTTTGCCCGTTGTGCGTAAAAATTCCTGAATATTGGTCAAGACGAATTAAATTCACAAAACACCATAATCACAGTTTAAGAAATTGTTATTAATGACATCTTAATCATCAGTCAGTTTTGAAAAGAAAAAAAAAACCCAACATACAACTTGTTTATAAATAGAGAGAAAAATATTTGATTGAAAAAAATTATTTAAAAAGCATAGTTTTCTTTTCAAATGTCATAAAAACCTATTTTGAGTGGATGATATTTTATTTCCGTTTAAGGGAGACAAGGGACCTTGAACAACGAATATTTTTATTTTCGATTTTTAACTCTATATACAAATTGAGAATAATTTGTGATTTTTTTTTAGTACAATTGAAGACCCTTGGAATTCAAAATAAGAATTTTTGGAAGAATAATGCCTGTTTTTCAAAAGAAACTTTCAAAAATACTAGCATTTTTAAAAATACTCCAACTGAATTCCAAATCATTTGAAAACCTTAATTTTTTTATATAAGTTGACTGTTTATGTATTAATATAATTGTCCATTGGTTTTTATTTTGGGTGAATCTAAAGCCTTATATAATTATTACTTTTATTTTCGTGCTATTTTTTATGTTTTTTCATGTTTTTGCTTTATTTCATGGTCTTTAGATTTGAAAAATAATTGTGGTTTTTGAAGAATTGTGCACAATTTTGTGACAAACACTTTAATAAACAACCTTGAGAAATTTGGAAGAAATCAGGAGAAAATAAATGCGTATGGAGCATTTTGAATAAATTCTAGTATTTTTTAAGAACTTTTTGAAATACGGGATTTGTTCTGACAAAATATTTATTTGTGACTTCTGAAAGTCCTCAATGTACTTGTACTAAGGAAGAATATTAATTATTCTCATTTTGTAGTAGAGTAAAATATTGAAAATTTAAAAAACGAGTATAAAGGTCCCTCGTCCCCTTAAGGTGTTTTCTTTTTTAAAAAAATGAATTAATAAAATGAAAAAGAAAGCTAAAAGGATAAATCTTGTATGGATTTTTCGAAATGATTTTTAAATGCATCGAAATACTTTGTGGTAACAAACGGAAAAGAAACAAATGTAGACTTGAAACATGTTAAACAACAAATATAATGATACCTAAATCGGTTCCTCTAGAAAGAAGAATCAAAATGTATGACCTCAACTTTGAAAAAAAAAAAGCTCCCAACTAAAGCAAATACAGTGGAATCTCGATCTATCGTTTTTCAAGGGACCGATTGAAATAAACGATAAATGCGGGAAAACGATAGATTCGGAAACATAACAAAGCAATATGATCGTTGGGACTGGATAAAATGAACGACACATACGGAAAAACGATGGATCCGAAAACGATCGATCTAGATTACAATGTATAAAATTTAACCCTCAAACGGTACAGTGGTTTGAGACGAAATAGATGGTACGGTCGGGTCGGATCCGACTCGATCTCTTTTTCGATGAGGTTTTTGGTAGAAATAAGTACACAGTCAGCATTTTTGTTGTATGATAACATTTATTGATAATATTTTACATGAAATAAAACATTTTCGTAGAAAAAATGACCAGTGAATTGTAATTTCGCGAAACAAAGAAAATCTCTTTGGCATTTACATAGAATGTTGTTTATATTAGGTCTAATATATAATTTAGTGTACCTAGCTTTAGAAGTTAGTGAAACCAAATTTCCGAGCACAAAAATGTAAAAAATAATATATACTGACATTTTTGGCCTTCAAAATTGAAATAAAAAAATTTAAAAATCTAAAATTAAAAAAATTTTAAATGACTAGTGATCATGAATAATGTTTTTCAACAAAGACACTCGTATTTACTTATTCCTATATCTAGTAGGGTGGTCTAGTTTGTCTATCTGGTAAGGTTCCTTGTCAACTCGATCTCTTGCAATAAGAGGGGAGAGTACGGGAGGAGGAAGACACACCCTTGGGGTGGATCCGACCCCCACTGTACCATTTGATGTTTAAATGGACAATCTGCGGGCTGCGGAATCAGTTACTGTACACTCTTCTGTGACGAATCAGTTAAGTAGAAAATCGTAAATAGTTCATGAAATCCTAACCATTTTACACTATATGGGACTATTAGTGAACCAAAATTACAGAATTTATCAAATCAGGCCAACTAATAAAAATATATATATTACGGTTGAGGATCGTGCAAGACTTTTCAATAAAAACATACGATATGTTTACACGTGAGTATAATCACCTAGTGGCAAAGTTGTTAAGGCATCAGCCTGCACGCCGGGTTCGAATCCATCATAAAGCACGGATGTAAATTGAGGTAAAAATCAGTCTTCTGCCCACAACGAAGGCGACTCGAAAATAGAGCTGCAACCTGCAGTTCATCACTGGTGTGCATCGTTTGTAAATAAAAAATTCTTCTGTGTTCTATATGCTGTCTACTGTGAACTGTCTCATCTTCTCATGAACACCGCTTGGGGTCTCGTAGTGTGAACTCCAGGGACATAAGAAGCAACAAGACATGAGCATAAAACTAAAGACATAGAGCAGTGGTTCTCAAACTTTTTATACCCTCGGCTCCCTTGATCTACAGATAATTTCCGGAGTTCTTATTATGAACCAACTATTGTACAGTACAGAAAAATTTTAATTATATTTCTAACTAGATTAATTTTCATTTAATAGTATAATTTAAATATGGGGTGGTATAGGTAAAAAAATTAAGATAATGAAATTACAGTTTGTGTAAAGGGCTTTATTGTTATAAAAATATATATTTATATTTAACAAATACTGCTTGCATTGACTTCATATTAGATATTCTCAGAAAGCATACGAATATCAGACCTTTTTATGTCACAGAAGAAACAAAGTTCCATTAGGAGAATCAGTCTCAATATCTAAAAACTAAACATAAGTTAAATTTTCTGTCCTAATGAAAGGAATATGCCTGTTTAGCTTTGATTAGCTCACAGTAAACTGGTGTTATTTTTTATATATCTCTGAAGCCCGGTATAAAGGGGTTAAGGCAAAAAACGAGATTTTTAGATATATGTTAGTATTGATAAAAAAAATCTTTTGACTGGTATAAAAGGCTTAAGTCTATCAATTTTGTATACAAAAGACTCAAGTCGAAATTATAGTTCTTCAATTGGTATAAAAGCCAATAACTTGGTATATTTAAATCACTGTTTTTGACTAAGGGGACTCACCACCCTTAAATCTTTAAAACATTCGATAATTTGAAAAAAAAATATATGTTAAAGCCTGATCATTTCTGAACAAAATAAAGCAAACCGCATGAAAATATTCCGCTTAGTTCCAGAGATATTTATATTCTAAATATTTAATTACTGATCAAGTTTATGGTAAGAAAAATTTTAAAATCATTTTTCTCAAAATGTAATTTTGCATCATTCCGCAACTGATATCTCAAAAACTATGAAACATAATTCCATGAAATTTTTATCACTGCATAATCATGTTATTTTATTGCGTTTGATGTAGAATTATTGCAATCACTGCCCATTTTGTTATTTTTTCAGGGGTAAATTAATGTAAAAATTTAAGGAAATTTTAAGTATATTTTGATCAGTTTTTAAAAAATTGAAAAAATATTTTAATGTTGAATGTTTTATGTTCAATTGTATTTTGAATTACTTATTTTAAATATAAAACAGGAATTATACATTTAAGTGTAAAATTAATTTCATAGTCCTGTGCGCAAGCCAGTATACAATAAAAATACTTAAAAAACAAGGTATATCTAAAGCATTTAAAAAAAAATATTTAAAATTATTTTGAGAGTTGAAAATTTTTTTATTAAAATAAATATATCAATTTATCATATACAAAAAATTTGGTAAAACTAGCCACTGCGCGACCAGCATGGTCGCTTTTTCAAAACAACTCAACTGAAAATAACATATGTAAGGAATGTTACCATTACCTGTCATCATAAATATACGTTGTTAAGGGGTATTCTTCATAAGGCTGATTCTGAAACATCGTGATTAAAAAATATGAATTTCCATTACTTCAGATTATACTTAAAAATAAGACTGAGAAACCCAACACCAATGATTTTAAAAATTACATCCCTCTCTGTATGTACTATTTTACATTTGTATGTACGGATGTCCGGTCTCTCTGTATGTACTATTATACATTTAAGTGTAAAATTAATTTCATAGTCCTGTGCGCAAGCCAGTATACAATAAAAATACTTAAAAAACAAGGTATATCTAAAGCATTTAAAAAAAATTATTTAAAATTATTTTGAGAGTTGAAAATTTGTTTATTAAAATATATATATCAATTTATCATATACAAAAAATTTGGTAAAATTGGGAGTAAATTGAAATAGTTACAAAGAGTCAAAAAGTATGAAAATATGCCTTGAAAATATATACAAATATAAATATGCCTTGAAAATATATACAAATATAAATATGCCTATATAAATAAATATAAATATGCCTTGAAAATATATACAAATATAAATATGCCTATATAAATAAATATAAATATGCCTATGAAAATATGATTTTTTTTCAATATTAAGTTTATCTTTATATTTATATTTTATCAGAGAAATCAAAGTCTATACAAAGCCGTATGGACGGCGCCCCTGGCTGCCGAAGCCCACACTTTGAGAACCCCTGACGTAGAGGATTCGTCAGGAGGATTCATAGTCGGATTCATTCGTCGTAGAGGATATATAGGAGCAGATAAGAATCTTTATTGGGTACAACATGAACATACATGTATCTCAACATAGAATTTATCTAAGTGAAAAGCAAAAGGATATATAAATGCAGATAGGTGGTCAGATATTTCAGAGGGAGCATAGCTGAATAGACATACTTAGAGAAACCGGAAATAAAGAAAAGGAGACTAAAAGAAATGCCTGCTAGGGAAAAAAAGAAATGTTAAAAATGTAGATGATATTTTTATCAAGTACTTTGAAAATATGCATCAGGTTTCTTTCCAACAAAAACATTCAGATATTTTCTGTACATTATAGGGAGTAATGATTTCCCTTTTGAGTAATCGTTGCGAGCCCAAAAGAAAGGTATCCGTACTCCAAAGTTAAAAGATGCTATTCATGCTTGCATTTTAATAGTAAAATAGAGATGTTTAAAAATTCATAGGCTTTCTCATGAGAAACTTTTTATTATTATTGAAAGACAGATTTTAATACATCATGTACATACAGCTTGAAGTTCAATATATTTCGCGCATCGGTTGATATTAAATAATTACAAGATAAAAAGACTTTTATATACCATGTTTTTAAATTTTCTGTTGAATCATATAAACTTGACAATTCTATGTATCAATAAATACTTTTTTAAAATTTTTTTGAGGAATTATCTCATCGACTTGAAAGAAAATTAAGTTAATTGGAAGTTAACTTGCATTTGACTTGTTGCATTTGACTAGTTCCCTTTCCGGCCAATAGATGGCTGCACCAGTCTACAAAACAAAATTAACTGAAAATAACTGGAAATTAATTTAATGCTGATTAAAGATGGCTAAAAGTATTAAAAAATGCATTGTCATCGTGTTCTGAGCTATTCTAAAAGTTTCAAATGTCTAGCTAGTCGGGAAGTTAGTTAAAAATCGATTGCAAGATTTGCACTAGAGAAACACACACATAAACACACACACAAGAAAGCAAGTTAATAAAAACATCTTAAAAAAGGGAGAGTTATTTTGAGTTACAAAAGGAAAATCCTTTATAAAGTGCAAAATTTTTGGCAGTGTATGATAAAAATAATTCTTAAGATAAACACTATAAACATGGGTGAAAAGAGATGTTTACCGTTGCTCTTTGCAAAATAAACAAAGAAATTCCCATTTATCTGTTTCATTCAAAGATGCAAGAAAAACACTGTTTAACTTAACGCTTATAAGGGAATAATGAATTATTTCAACTATTATACTCCAGCTCTATACAAGTTGTCCTATAATTTCAAAGTATGAATTTGATTTGTTATATATCAAACAAAAAACTATCTCAATAGAGTTTATACAACGATATACATTATTTTTCTCGTGAACCAAATGGAATGAAAACCAATTATATCATCTTATATGAGGTTCATTATTTCACAAAAATCATCAACAATCTCAATCCGCAATTGCAGTATAGAAACTAATCTACTCCAGACTAAACACAACCAACAATCATTATACTGTAAGGACTTTGCCTTAAATAAAAGACTGACAGCTTTTTTGTGTTTTATGCGTTAATTGCATTTCTCGACTAAATATAAGCTATTTACAATCAATATATATATATATATATATATATATATATATATATACTAGCTGAAAACCCGCACTTCGCTACGGAGTACATTCCAATTAAATATAACAGTCAATGTAGGCAATTAATGCCAAAAAAAATAAATATATGTATATATATTTATAATAAATACGACGATCAATGTATACAATTGATGTAAAAAAACATATTTATAAAAAAATCGTAAGGAATATTTTTATAGACAAAATAATGTAGAAAAATATTAAAATACAATAAAAGATATTATGTTCCTCAAACTGAACTATATTAACTGTACTATATTCTTTAGTATGTCCAATTACATTTAAATTGAATATTTTCTTCTACATTATTTTCTCTATAAAAATATCCCTTACAATTTTTTTATAAATATATTTTTTTTGTTTTTTTTACATCAATTGTATACATTGATCGTAGAATTTATTATAAATACAATTATACATATTTTTGGCATGAATTGCATACATTGACCGTTGTATTTAATTTGAATATTCTCCGTAGCGAAGTACAGGTTTTCAGCTAGTAGATATATATAATTATATTCGTGGATTCACGGCATCGACTAGGAAGGTCAGACTTGAGTTGTCGCTGCTCTCATTCAAAGTCTTTCTAATCCCGGCACTATCTACTTGTCTCCGGCTGCAGCGCCACTCTGATTATCTTCATCTCTGAATCCCAGAATCTCTACTTCTCTGAATCCGCGTTCGGCGACTTTATATACCTCCGCTAAACGTTCTCGAAAGGTCTGGAAAACGGCGCCTTTCTTTATCCAGTTACATTCTCAGACGACTAGGTGCCTTCGGTCGGCAACTCCTCAATTGTAGCTGGTTTACTGTTCCTCCAGCTGTCAATAGCATTTCCGGCTTTTATGTCACCAGGCGACTGTCTATCTGCAGCCGTTTAATCAATTATGTGCACAAACCGCGCTTTTGTTGGTCTTACCGGAATTTTCACACACAAAATATTCGCAATTGTACGGGTGGTGTTACAATACCAATAACAAAATTGTTTATCTCCAAGTAACCGTGTTATGAGGGTGAGAAAATTTTAAAAAACCTGTATCGTTACAACTACCTATTCCACTCAATTTGTTACTTTTGCTGTTTTACAAAAAAAATGGACGCTTTTTCTGAGGGGGAAGACAATAGCTTTTTCGGATTTTCAAATAATAGTTATGTAAAATTGATTACTTTTACGACAACATATTATACAAAGCGTTTGAAATTCTGCAAATTATAATGGGAGTTTACGTTATTAAAAATGTTTCCCTTAAGGGATTCACCTCAATCTCCCTGCGACTCCCTGCATCATGGAGAAAATGTGTACCAAGGATTACTGACTTGGAATGCAAGATTTTTTTTAAAATTGTACTCCGTAATAGAGAAAGAAATTTTACACCTAGGGGTATTTTTCGTTTTAATAAAGATGCAAATAATATATTTAAATTAAAGTTATTCGGAGGAAAAAATCGGGTGTAATGTATCTTAAACACTCACAAATTCCACAGGTGGGCGAAATTTATAAAATGAATCCCGTTGCAAGGTTCAGAAAAGTTCAGGTTATCTGAAAATACCATTTTTGTTTGGTTATCAGGATTTATGTATCTGTCAATAGTAGACATTTTTCCTCATAGGTTAACATTGAGATGAGCAAATCCAATAGGGTTAATACACAACAGCCTTAAATAAACAGTCCTTTAATTGTAGCCTTGTTTTCCTCTCAACTGTATTTAACCGAATTTTATATGTACTTCTCCTTACACGAAATCTAATGGAGATAATAAATAGAAATGTTGAGATATCCCATGGGTGTTGTTTTTTAACATAAATTTTTATGTATATTATAAAAGCAGATATCATCAGAGAACAGTTGTTTCTCCAGTAAGCGCTTTGCAGAAGCTTGAAAGATGCATAAATGTATAAGGCTTGGCAGGTAGCCCACTAAACTTAATTCAATTACTAATTTTGTTTATTACGAGGGGTGATCAAAAACTAAGGTCACAAGGTCGATATTCCTGGAGTTTCGTCTGTTATACAGAAATTAGTTGCATGCGGTAATTCTAATACATGCGGTCGCTAACTGTGGAGAGTATCACCTACCCGCGACCTACAGCGCTAGTTGATGATTAACAGAAATGGCGACTCCTTTGGAAAACTGGTCTCGCGAAGAAATCCGCCCAGTTATTCGATTTCTGTGGGCGAAACATGTAAGCGCGGCTGAAATTCACCGGCAGCATCTTCCTTCACGGCTTTCATCTTCCTTCACGACAACGATCTACCTCATACAGCCCAGAGGAACGCTCGTTACATCGCTGTTGACGAAATTTCTCTGGGACATCATCGACCACCCTTCCTATTGCCCGGACCTTGCTCCAAGCAACTTTCATCCCTTTCCTCACTTTAAGGAGGACCTAGGGGGCCGACCATTCGCTTCAAACGAGGAGGTGAAACACTTCGCCACAACGTGGCTGAACACGCAAGGACAGGATTTTTACCAGGAGTGAATATTCAAACTCATCCCACGGAGCGACAAGTTCCTAAACCGATATGGAGACTATGTCGAAAAATAACCTAATGTATGTACTATCAGTTGGCTGTACTGATTTCATGAAATAAAATGTACACGTTTCCTTGCAGGCTTTGTAACCTTACTTTTTGATCACCCCTCGTATATTTGTGCTAAATTAAGCTTACGTAATATTATGGGCATCAATTTTGGTTATGTCTGCTTGCAGAGTGACATCGGTATTTCAAAAAGCTGATTGGTTTCCTGTCCTTTAAAAAGATGCTCTTTACAACAAGACGGGGTCGGTGATGTAATACAGTCAAACCCCGTTTCAACGAACTTCAGGAGACCAAAGGTCTTGTTCGCTTTATCCGGTGGTTCGCTATATCCGAACCGTTAAGAAAAATGCTAGAGTTCACAAAATGTATAACTCATAAGTTGCAATGTGTGTTCAATAATGATGTATTAAAAATGATAAAATCTATTAAAAATGATCATTAGTAAATTAAATGGACTAAAATTGATTACATTAAACTGACACAATAATAATTAAATTACGTACAATAGGAAAATTGCGGGACCAAAATTTTCGTTCGTTATAGCCGTGAGTTCGTTGTACAGAGGCTGTTCGCACATTTTTTTAGACGATTTTGGTAAGCGGTAATAAAAAATCGTTTGCTGCAAAAGAAATAATTGCAATTGTACTATGTTTTTAAAAGTCAAAATTATCATCTAGGGCTTGAAAGTTTTGTTTTTATTCAAAATGGCGTTTTTAACAAAGCAGTGGCTTGAAGGCTACATTTATGCTCTTTCCGAAGAGAAATATGCATACCCCGTTATCCAAAAACGATGTGAGAGTCATGGTTTTGTGATATCTAAAGCGTCGATAGGTAATATCGTCAACAAGAAAGGAAAAAAAACGTCAAATTGGAGCCTTAAGTGGGACAAAAATTCCAAACAAGTATCCAAGGAAAAAACGGACATCTTCGACTATTGCAAAGGTGCGTTGTTTAATGTTAAAAGAAAATCCCCCTAGTCAAAGGACAGTTGCAAACTCATTAAAATGCTCGGTGTACACTGTAAACAAAATGATAAACGTTGATTTAAATCTTAAGAAAGCGAATAAACGCAATGTGCATCGTCTTCTTCCAAATCATATCGCTGAACGCAGGACACGCTGCAGAATTCTATATGAGAAACACTTATCCAAAGCAAAATGGAAAACAATTGTCACAATAGATGAATCATGGGTGTATTTAAATGATTGCAACAAAAAAAGAGCCATTTATTATCATAAAAGGGGAGAAAAAAATTTAAGTACATGGTTCAAAGAATCGAAAGAAAGTTTTTCTAGGGGATTCATGATTGTTGCTGGTTTTTCTTATAATGGCAAGTTAAAAATAAAGAGAGTGGAAAAAAATGTCAAGATTAACTCCAAATACTATCAGGAACATATTTTATCGCCAATTTTTCTGAATGAAATACCATCGCTTTACCCACAGTGCCATCAATCTGTGAGACTCCATCAGGACAAAGCTAGCAGTCACACATCAAAATCCACTGTAAATTTCCTAAAAGAAATGGAACAAAAAACTGGTATCAAGGCCATACCCTTCACTGATATCCCTACTAAATCTGCCGATGTATCACCTATGGATTTTTGTGATTTCGAACTTTTAAAATCTGCATTATCCAAACGTCGTCCCAAACCCCTTATATTTCAGAATAAGGGATGTCAAATAGAACATTTAAAACACAAGAATTTTATGTAATTTAGTTTTGTGAATACAATATAAATCGTCTAAAAAATGTGTGAACAGATTCTGTATACCGGGTTCGCTATAACGGGGTTCGACTGTAATAGTATTGATACGTAGATATTAAAAGGTGTTTGTTAAAAATTTAATAAAATGTGGTAGAATAGGAATATTGTCGTTATCGTTATTATTTGCATTTGTAATCAATTTAAAAGGACCAATAGAGGAGCTACAAATCTAATATTAATAAAAGAACTTTTATGTTCCTATTTTTTTTTTTGGGGGGGGGGGATGTTAACATTGCTTTCAATGATCATCTGACATTGAAAAACATTTCACATTAACGTACGTACATACAGTTATGCTTTCTAAATATATCTAAAGTAATTTCTCGGATGTCTGAAACAACTAAGGCTATCAGCAAGCAAATAATTGTATGTTATTAGAGGTAATAAAACCCAAACACGCGACCAAACAGCAGCTCAACTCTAATAGCATTTTCCTGCTTTCGATATAACCGGATCGTAGTGCCTATTGGCTGTGCATCATGTCCACGATTTCGTAGCCAAATCACTTTAAACAGGTTCAACTCGTCACAGGAACATCATACGGCTCGGAGTTGTTAATCGTGTGTTATTATTTGTCATTTTGCACTGTATGAAGTATGCGCTTCTGTTTCGAACTTCCTTGAGCTTCTGATACTACAAAACTGGCCGTAATTACCTCTAGTGAACTCCACAAAATCGAATTAGGAAAACATAATGCAAATCACGTTGATGCGTAAAGCAAGATTCCATTGTCTTTAGTGACTGCATTATTTTTAAGCTTTCTAAAGCCCCCTTTTTTCTATTTTTTGTCACATTCAGAGATTAAAGAATTATCCCTTCGGAACGGTAAAACACCATTGATTCGCTTTGAGGATTTTGTTCGTTATTTTTGCCGAGAAATAATCCGAGAGATCTTTCAATTTCAAATGGTAGTAAGCGTTAAAAAAAATTAAAAATTAGGCTGAGAAAACTAATGCGTGAATACAGATGACGTTTAAGCGTGATGTAATTAGATTCAGAGGCGTCGATTAAAATCATTTCTTTTATTTCAAAAAATACTTTCATGTCTTTCTTGGTTGAGGAAGGATTACTTACTTAATGAGGGAAGTAAAATTAATCTACCCGTGGGTTTTAATCTTGAGATGGTAATCTTCTTTCCTTTGTAAAAAAAAATTAAATCATTGTTGAAAATATAATGAAGCACACACTTTTTTTCAGGTGCATTATCTTTTTCTCGTATGACTTAATGAAAAGAACAAGCTTAAACAAGTCGGCATACCTTAGAATGAGAAGAACGAATCACATCTGCATGCTTAAAACTGCAACACACACTTGAAGATATAAGTTCCTCCAATTCATATCATTTATAGAAAGGAAAAACAGCTTGAGACCTATAGGCATAATACTCAGGCCGAAGTTCATATCATGGGATAAATTAAAAGCGCCAATAGTAGGAGATGTTACGAGATGCAAAATTTTTGCCATAAGCATATATATGATTTATAAAACTCTTCTCTTATTCTGAAAATTCCCCAAAAAGAAATTTTTGTAGTATTAGCTTGATGTAATAGCAATATTTTGCAACAATAATAACAGCGGAATAGTTAAAACAAACCCTCTATAAGAAGATGTATCGTCACTAAGCACTTAACTCCAGATTATCTGTGCTATCGATAATTTGGAAATAAATGTTTAGTGCACGGATGCGTTCGAAAAATCATGAAACAGGAAAATCTGAAAAGTAACCTCATATTCCGTACAGTATTGATTTAAATAGAGTTTAATGAATACAGTAGTAAAACATGTTAGATCAGGTTTTAAGTTCTTCTTCGAGTTTGGTTTGGTTTGGAGCGCTACGGTCAACTTTTTGCTACATGAGGACTAATTAAACCGGGACCTACAGTTTAAAGTCGATTCCGAACGGCTATAAGCATCCATGCCAACAGTGGATGCCAACACACTATGCTGTCAATAATAATCGAGAGTTTAATGTATCTCCAGAGCCCACAATAAATATCAAGCTTGGTTATCCAAGTGTTTTCGTTGCATATTGAACCAGATTCATGAAAACAAGTTCTAATTCACTGAAAAAGTGTCAAATACACTTCGTAGAATGTTTCAAGCCCACTCTATTGGATTTGCGTGTAGAGAACACAGACCGGTTCATTTGAAAATTGTGTCTTTTTATTTTAGGAAATCTATGATTTGTTATTCTCTATACAAAGGGGCTTGGTGTTCCATTAAATACCCACTCATCCAGAAACCATGATCTTGTTGACTTCAATTTTTTTAGTTACGACTAGGAATAAACCCATCTTTTTAGCCGAAAAGTGTTAGTTTATGATAATACAAAGAAAAAAATCCCTTTATTCAACATACTTTACGCAATTTTTTTAAATGCTGTGTAATTAAAACTTGTTTTCATGGGAGAACAAATATGCCAATTTTAAACTTCGCCAAGCACCGTAATACACAGATTCATTCATATTAGAGCGGATTTGTCCAATGCTTACAATTCAACATCAGATTTCAAACTCTATATGACCTATTTCCTGCCGCCCACATAGTACATTGGTTAGCGTTCTGAGCTGCCTGGCTTGGGTTCAAATCCCGAATAAGACCTGGTCGTTTCCGTGTCGTCCCCCTTATAGGGAGCAATACTGGCTCACCTATATGGTTCTCCAGTAATAAAGTAGCCAGCAAAACTTCGCAGATCTTCGTGGGATAATGTCAAGAAGTACCTAACTAAGGTCAGAGACAAGTGCCTGCCACGTTGGAAAAAAAAATATGACCTATTTCCAATTTCTTAGGACTAAAATAATGAGTACCTTTAAGGTGAAGAGATTAAAAGATGATTCTCCATATGACTTTTTTTTTTTTTTTTTTGGTCAAGTTTTAAAGTTGCGGGGCACCGATTTCATATTTCTCGACAGTTTCTCGCCTTTTTTCCCCCTTTTCAATTTGTTACAATTTTTTATTCCTTTCGTAGGGGGTCTTTTGATCTCAAAATGGAACAAAATTTCATCCTCGCCTGACCTATGAAATAATAGTTGTCAAAATCACCGGGTGCGTGATATATCGGTTCACCTCTGTGCGCATCACTCTGGATCAAAGTTCGAGTTCTCGCGGCTGCGTTTTATCAGCGATGCGGTGCGTCACAGAACACTGGTGTTGATTAAATGTGACATAGGGAGGAAGAATGAGTCTTAGTATTCAAGGAAATGTCTAGAAAGGCATTAGTAAGCGAGTATACTTCAATCTTAGTTACGACATGAAAGTCACATCTGGGGGGTTTTCGTGTCACATATTTTTTATATTTTGGAAAATACGTTATTAGATTAGTTCAAATGACACGACCTGTGACCGTGATTTCTTCATGTTTCCTAATATATTATGTATTCAGGGTCCGCTCGAAATGCGCTACTCAGGGATAGGTGTATACAGTAGGGTGTTTTTGTGGGTCCTGTAGTAATCCAAAGTGACTCGAAGCGAAGAAACAATTATCATTGCCTTAACTGTTTCTTCGCTTAGTCTGTAGGTCCCACCCTTGGCATGAACGTTTGTAGCCGTTCGGAATCGGCTTTAAGCAGTAGGTCCCTGTCAAATTAGCCCTCATGTAGCAAAAGTTGACCGTAGCACTCCAAACTAAACCAAACCAAATCATCATTGACTTACTCGTATATAGAAAAATGTTAACCTTTCCCTTACGGAGTGGGATACCATGTATCCCAAGAATACGGGCCCAAGAATATATATATATATATATATATATATATATATATATATATATATATATATAACCCCACCTTACTAGACGTTCTTACAAAGGGGATAATATGAAATTTCCTGTTCTTAAGAGGGAATCGGGAAAAGAGCCCTGTAAGATAAAGGTTAAGGGCCTTCCTAAACTTAAAAAATAACTTACCAAATCAAATCAAATAACGCATAAAATGTGAATTATTTCTAGCATATTGTAAAAGCGGGAATGATAAGATAAATACAAACACAGCCTACATAATCTAAAAATAAATACACTGAAACTCTGAAGTTACGTTTGCGGTATAGGGAACACAAACAGCATATTAGGAGTCTTGGAGAAATGTAGTGCTGAAGACGGTAAGTTAGGCTTCAGTCGATGGACTTCGGGGTAATGGAGTGATTGGTTTGTTGATTAAAAGCTCTGAGGTCAACATTTGCAAATAAAGCTAAACTGGGCAGGAACTACAGCTTGAAGCTTATTAGACTGCCCTCAAACAACTGCATCTTCCCGTAATTAGAAAGACCAGACTTTGAAAACTAGCGTCCAAGCCGTTCGTCTATATGGTTCGGCTGGGTGGTGGGAAGTTCAGCAGACTAAGGTGTACGAGGGAAATAATATATTAGTATCTCATCGTCGTTGGAATCAATGAAGGTAGGTCAGTGACTAACGTTTACACTATTATTCACTGCAAAACAAACTCTGAAAGATGTATTCGCTTTTCTTTTTTATTCGTAAAAGTAGACAATCTTTTCGGGTTCTTTTCTGTTAATGAAAACAGGTACTACAGTAGAGTCCCGATAATCCAAAAGTCCGCTTAATCCGAAACGAAAAGTCAAAAAGAACTAAGTTTTCAATAAAACCACAGTGATACTAAGTAGTATAAATTACATTTTTGAAAATTACATGAAAATTCAAAGTTAGACAATGCACTGGTCTAATTATTACTAAACTTCATTGGTTTGAAAAATTTGTTAATTTTTTTTTTCGAAGAGAAGAATACCTCTCCCTTGAAGCCAAATTACGCTAACGAGTCAGAAAAATGGTGTCCGTTGGATCGAGGTGGAGTATTGCTCTATGTAGCGTAGTTCTACATCAAATGCAGCCTGGCAAATGCGGCGTCCGAGTGGGCTACCCTTTGATCGCTGTCACCGTCTGATTAACTTTTACTCTCGTCTGAGACGTTGACAGGTTCTTTCAAAACCATTTTAACAATCTGATGATCGTCTAAAATCCAACTGTCAAGCACTGTGACGCATTGTTAGAACAACTTACACTCTACTATACTAGGCAGCGGACCGCTCTTTTATCACCCATTTGGTACCGAGATTTGGTTATGTTTAGACAGACCTTATAAAATAAACTGTGTAACCACACGTAATATGTAATATTTGTGTAATCACACGTTATTATGTAATTTAAATTTATTTTATGAAGATTTCGCTTAATCCGAAAAATTCGTTAATCCGAAAAGGGTGTGGTCTCAATCATTTCGGATTATCTGGACTCTACTGTACTAAAATCTCTACTGACCAGCTAGGAAACGTGAACAAATTTTTGGAATGAGAGTAAAATCAACAATATGGCATGTAGCCAAAAGGAAAAAAAAACTTTTAAGGGTCCTTTTAATTTAATTAAAGTATTGATCTTAACAGATTTTTAATGTGATTTCATAATTTTTTATATATAAAATGGATTTCATAATAAGGGAAATATGTAGTAAAAATTTAATATCAATTGTTTATCCAAATTACTTTTGCTGTTCAATACTGGGTATAAAATTCTAAATTGCTGCTGTCGAATGTTTAACATAGGGATAAAAATATGAATCGGGTTTCGTCAGTTTATGTGGGATACCCACTGAACTAGATTCATCTGTCTGTCTAGTTCTAAAATTTTTATTTATAAAATTTATCTCTGAAAATTAAGATTACCATGCGTATGGACAGAAAAACACTGTCAAAACAACCATTGCTGTTTTATCAAGAAAATGTAGTATTCAGGTACGTCATTCCAGTTACATCTTTCTTTTTTATTACTTATGACCAAAAATTGCTAGTTGTTCCTAGGTCATTTCTCTAATTTACAAACTTATGTTTCCATAAGAACTGGAATGGACTGAAAATCCATTATTTGCATTTATTTAAACTTCAATGACTTTAATTTCTTTAAAATTCAATGATGACTCTAATATCTCGAAAATAAGCTTATCTGCCGCTAAACTATCTGCGAAAAACCTGAGTTTTGGAGTTTCGGTTAACCAAGTTCTTGGAAAACAATCGTTGATTACCGAATCAATATCTGCTTAAAATTCTTGAGTCAGTTTCATGTGATCTGATTTTTCATAAGATTCCAGATCAGCATTGATTTTTTCAGGCCTGGAAATATCTGAAGCTTATGGAAACGATATCACGAGGAAACATTTGTAATTTTGATTGAAACTCTTGAACTGAATCGTACATGACAATAAGAGGATTTTTAAAACCTTTCAATGTAACCTTTCATTAATTTAAAGGTTCACACGACATTTTGGGAACCACTTACATATAGATGTAAGCGTACCATCAAGAGGTAAAAGAAATTAAAGTAGTTACTGAATTCACACAACTTTCAAAGAAACTGTTTATGTCATAAACTAAATGTCGTTTGTTTTCAAAAGTGATGTTCAGACAAAGCACTTTTTTAAGCAATTTTTTTGCACTTTTACTCCCCTATCTACACCCCTATTTACACCCTAAAAGCAATTTCATTAAGCACTAAACCTCATACTCGAGAAATTGATCCACCTTAAATAAATCTATATAAATAAAACAAATGCTATGTCTGTCGGTCACAATTCCGGGTGAACCGGGCTTCCATTATGTAATTCGGCCATATTTGAAAATGTCGAAATAGATGTATTTTTTTTCATTAAAGTACATAAATGTTACATATTTGGAAAAAGCTCTAAAAACTGATAATTTTTTTATGCGTACACTTATTCTGTTACTTTGATAGTTTTAGAGATATTTCAATTCTAAAACGTCACCGCTATGTTTCCAGATACAAACAAAACGTGATTCATTCACCACGTGATTCGTTGTAAAAAATGAATTCGTTGTAAAAATGTTTCATCGTGTGTCTAATTTTTTTTTTCTATTTTGCATTACTTTTAATTCAAACTTTTTAATCTAAAATAGATCATTTGAAGATGTACTGATTTGGGGGGGGGGGGATTTTATGGCAATTAAAAGTGAAAAAAAATTAAATTCAAGTGAACTGGGATTCGAGTGTCAAGTGATTCGATTTGGGTATTCGATTAATGCTGCCTATTTGCAGACTGGCTTGCGTTGGTGAATTGAAGTTCTCCATTAATTGTTCAGAAATTAATTGTTAAAACAGAATTTATTACTTTAAATATTTCAATAGGGGGGGGGGGGGGACAGTTTATAAATAGTAAAACAAAATTATTTGTTATGCATATATATGATCATGAACTTTGCTCAAACACAATAATGTTTACTAAGCATTTTTTCAGGAGCTTATTGAATATATTTAAATATCCTACCTTAGAGCATAATGCAAAACAGCAATTTAGAAATTTAGACAAAAAATCTAGTTTGCTTAGTGAAAAATAATTTAAAGTATTCATTGTTTAAGAAACTTAGATTTATGTGTATGTTGCGTAAATTTAATACTTCTGATCAGGAGATATATTATCCACAGTTACAACCACTTAAGACTTTGCTCGTGAGCTGACAAAATCAGGTTATTTTGTTTGCTCCTTTTCTCCTTTTCATACCCTATACCGAGAAATTTCACAACTCTATCTCTTAACAAATAAGAACCGCGTGTGAACACATTTTGCGGTATCATTATTGCATGACTTTGGTGAAATGCGAAGGCGTCACCTTTTCCTCGATTTATTAGAAGAATGCCATGTTGAAAACCTCAAGAAAAAACGTGAAAACTTTCCATTACAGGAATCTTCTAAGATGATACTGCAAGATACAAATTCCGTCTCTTGTAGGTCACGACCCTAGGGTCGAAGCACATCAAAGAACTACGGGAAGTACCCCTGACGCTGATTGAAAGCGAAATGTCCCGAAAGCACGCAGAATCATATAGAAATGTGATTTTTCCTGAACCATCCATTTATATTATCAGCTCCGTCTTCTGGTCCCTGACTTGTATAAATGTGAACTTAAATTCTTCATGGAACCTCTTTCGTAGTTGAAAAGCCCCCATTTTGAAGATGAAAGGAAGAATTATAACCTAGAATGTTGGGATTCCCTTTTCTAGCTCGTTCGGAAATAAATGATTTTAAGGAATCAGATATCGAATTGCTTAAGTGCGTTTCTCAACCAATTCTGGAAATTTCAACCCATTTTATTGGTAGAAGCAAGATAAGAAAGAAAAAGCACGTGTGCAGCTTTTGCAACTGCAGCAAAACAAAAACATGTTTTTTAGTAACTGCTACAAAAACCGGGAAAGAAATAATAAAAAGTAACAGAATTTTCAGTCGGTTCCTGCCACAAATTTATAACTGGAGTGCATTTAAAGTTTCTTCTTTATATGCATTATGAGTAGCCTGTTTCATATTCCAGGCACACTTACTTTTTAGCTTCAAATGTTAATTACAGCATTTTCTTCGTTTCCAGAATCAATATAATTACCTTTGAACCTATGAACTGAGAAACACGGTACACGTATGCAAGTACAGACTTATGTATCTACATAAAAATATTTAGTTACAGTACAAAAGTCAATTACAGACAATGTTCCTTAATAGTTTGTGAGGTGATGGTTTATTTTTTTACTTTCGAACTAGATTTTAAGTTTTCATTTTCTCTTACAAATATTACTCTTGTGATATCTTCTTTTACAATATACATAAAAAATCATGTTAAAAAATCCCACCCATGGGAAATCATAGTTGCTATTTCAGTTCAATTGACTTTGCGACAGTAATTTCTATCACATAAAAGCTATACTTAGTCTTTATTATTTTATTTAATTATATTTATCGTACGATAGTTTGCAGTCATGGGTATTCAATTACGGACCAAGCATTACCTCTTTTATAAATAACAGCATTTGCCAATACGAATAACTTAGTATTATTTCATAATTCCACTATCAGCTTTTGCCACATTAAAGAACCAATTTTAAGTGAGACATATCAACTTAAAACATAAAATTGAATTTTTTGGAATTTCGGATATATATATATATATGTATATATATGTGTGTGTGTGTGTGTGTATGTATATATGTATATATATATATAGTATATATATGTGTGTGTGTGTGTGTATGTATATATGTATATATATATATATAGTATATATATAGTATGTATATATATATATATATATATATATATATATATATATATATATATATATATATATATATATATATATATATATGTATGTATGTATGTATGTATGTACATGTATACATATTCCTTTTCGTACACATGAAGGAAGCAAGAAAGATTGAAGGAAAATTAAACGTTATATTAAAACGTAACAGAAAATGTTACAGATTTGAAGCAGTTACACACGCACACATACATAATATTTTAATATGTTCACTGAATATGTAAAGCAAGTACTACACATAATGAAGTAACTGCATTCTAAACTGGTTTTAGCTAATGAGTAATTTCTGTAGAATAAATAGATAAATTCAAAATTTAAAAAATTATATTTGCAGTTTATGGTAGAAATCACAATCAGCTAACAATTATAGTATTTGATTAAAATTACCCACATATCATTTTATTTTTTCAATTTTACCCATTCTCAAAAAAAGTTTATCCACTTCTACTGTGGACAGAACACAAGTACACAGATGAATTTAGATAAATGTTTAACACTGTTGAATATAGATGATGTGGAAATAAAAATGTTTGATATATAAAAACAAATATGATTTTTGTCTAAGTTTAAATATGAACAAATTTTCTACGTTTCATGTATCGTGAAAGGTTTTTCTTTTAAAAAAATATATTATTATTATTGTTACTGTAAACGTTGGAAGTTATTATGCTTATAATTACAACTGTAACCATCATTATATTTATTATTTTAACTGCCGTTCTTGTTGTTAGCCATGTTGTCCTAGAATTAAAATGATAAATTAAAAAAATTCAACAAACAAATCAAACTAAAAACTCGCATTAACTCTTTCTAACTTTCTCCTTTACACCTCAGGTTTTTCTGGAACAACTAGTTATCCGTCTGCTCCCTGATATGATGAAAAGCGTAAATTCAAGACAGAACTTTAGTGGTGCTGCCATCTACTGGCAAATGTTTAAAATATTTAATACTTTATAATCTGCTTTTCTTAAATTGCATTAACGTAAATGTTTTCCACTAGAGTCCTATCTTCAAATATGCCATTTAAAAATTTATTTGAGCATTTAAATTATTAATAACACATAGCAATCAAAATATTAAAAATGAGAAACATCTAAGAAATTTTAAAAATTATTTACTTAAAAAGTGTAAATTTCTTTTAGAAACAGCTCGTCAAGAATACGCATTTACAAATAACCTTAATTTTTTTTTTCATTTAGTCTTTGTTATACTATACATTTGAAATTCTCTACATCACCAGTTGTAAGAAAATAGTAAAACGAAGACAGTTTATCTTTGAAAAAAGCTTTAATTCTCCCAATGATGTAAGGGATTGAAGTTGTAGAAAATTTAGTCCCAAAATTTCTTTTTTGGGGATTAAAAATGTAAAAATAAAATTTCATCACTTTTCTTTAGGTTGTGCTCTCATAAAGCAACCTATATTATGTAAACTCATAAACATTGAAATATTCATTAAGCAGTCTAAAATAAAAACATTTTAAAAAATGAAACTTTTATTTCTCTTTCCTGTTTTACACAGGAACTGAATCACAAGTTCCTGTGTAAAATATAAATTATGTAACCTAAAACTTATTGAAACATCATTCCTTTACAATTACACTTCCCCAGAAAAAGGTATATCGACAACCAGTTTATCGAATACATATTCTTTACTAATAGGACAAATTTATTCAAGTACTTTGTAAATGTACGGAATCGGTATTTTACAGGTGAAGACTGTTCTCCTTTTAAGATCCTAGATATAAATAGCTAGCAAATTCCCTACTGATTCCTTTTCGAATGATGAACTCGAATTATGAGCAATAATTTAAAGCATATCAGTGTTATACCATAAAATAATATTTCTGTAGTCCTATTTTACACTCGTAGCAATGAAAAGTTAGTAGTCATTTCGCGATCAAGTACAGTGCATTGGTCGATGAAATCAACAAAAACAAACTAGGAATATTTTTTAAATTTTCCTTCATAACTCTTCTTTTCAACATTAACCCTATGTGTACCGATTTAATTTGACGAAATCCTCAGAAAATTTATTCTTTTAAATGTCTAATTTGAAAGAATTAGACATTTCTAAGGTTCCTAAAACAATAGCTAGGATATTATTGAAAACGTATTTAGTTATTTTTCAGTGAATTTCACAGAAAAGTTTAAAACATATTCCTTAAAAGTTTCTCAGAAATAAGTAACAGCGCCTTCTTTAGGATTTTTCGCTCAAAATAAGCTTCTTATTCAAAAGGAAAAAAATAGCTGTGAGAAACATTTTACTATTAGAAATTGCTACATTTATATAAACTAGTGATAGAGATTCTACATAAGATAAATAATTCTAAGTTGATATTTCAACTTCTTTATCAAAATACCTATTGACTTTTACTGCTATGAGAACTACCAACGAAAACAAATAAATATGTAAATAAAAACAAATGCCTTCTTCTATTCGTCGGTAGATGGCAGTACTAACACTTTAAGAGGAGTTCGGACTAGTGCAATCTAATTGTTATAATTAAAATAGTATTAAAAAAGTTACACTAGGTGGCTTCTATTTTAATAAACGCTTCATATTATAAAAATTAATGACATATATTAATTATGTAATGAAAATTATAAAATATATCAACAAAAGGTTATACTTTCAATTTCCAGCAGGTAAACAGGCCAATTATTATGAACGTAATAGCCTCTAAAAATATTGCTCATACAGAGGGGTAGACCAAAATAATATAAACACTTTGTATAAGCAGGTATTACAGTCTTAATATGGTGTTGGAGTACATTTGTCATTTAAAACTGGTTGAATTCCCCTCGGAATGGACGCATACAAGTCCTGGATGGTGGTAAGATGTACACTGCTGGCCACTGTAAATGCAACACCCTGAAGGAAACATGCAAATAACATGAAATTTACAACATGCATTAGCTGAGGTGAGATATGCAAATGATTAGAATTTCAGCGCAGACTCACATCACGCGCGCCTGTGGCGCCACTTCAAAGCGCTATTTAAGGGTTGGAGATTTCGACGATTTCAAGTTCGGCAATTGTGTTTTTCTTGTGGTTTTTTTCAAAAAAAACGATCAATTATGCCTCATCGAAAACAGCGATCATCTTTTGATCAAGTATCCGAGTTCGACAGAGGAAGGATAGTGGCCTACCGAGATTGTGGATTATCTTTCAGGGAAATCGGTAGTCGTGTTGGACGAAACCAAACAACTGTAATGCGGATATGTGATCGTTGGATGCAGGAGGGTACGACGGACCGGCGTGTTCGATCGCATCCACCTCAGCGCACCACTTCACGTGATGACAGGCAAATTGTGCGCATGGCAGTGACGGATCGCTCAGTCACATCACGAACCATAGCACAGCACATGCAGTCTGTAACGCATCATCCAGTGTCTGCGCGTACCATTCGACGCCGTTTACAGCAGAGTGGTCTGTCCGCAAGACGTCCATTGCTTTGTCTACCCTTGACGCAGAACCACAGACGTCTCCGCCGCCAATGGTGCGATGACAGAAGGATGTGGACGGCAGAATGGAATGAAATTGTCTTTACTGACGAGTCACGCTTCTGTCTGCAACACCACGATGGTCGCATTCGAGTCTGGAGACACCGTGAAGAGAGGATGCTGAACAGCTGCGTTATGCACCGGGTATTATGGTATGGGGCGGTATTGGATATCACTCTCGCACATCTCTAGTACGCATTGCCGGTATTTTAAACAGCCAGCGCTACATCTCCGAGGTGTTGGAGCCAGTTGTCCTTCCTTACCTTCAGGGATTGCCCACAGCCATATTTCAACAGGATAATGCGCGACCACACGTGGCACGCATTGTCCAACGGTTCTTCGTCAATCGCCAGATTGAATTGCTTCCCTGGCCGCCTCGCTCTCCGGATCTTTGGCCGATAGAAAACATGTGGTCCATGGTTGCTCTAGGATTGACCCAGATTCCATCCCCAGCTGCCACAGCAGATCAACTTTGGCAACGTGTGGAAGCTGCTTGGTCTGCTGTACCCCAAGAACTCATCCAAAGTCTCTTTGAATCAATGCCGAGGCGTGTGGCAGCGGTGATCTCCAACAATGGTGGCTACTCTGGCTACTGATTTTGGCAGGAACCACACTTCACAGAAGTCTATAAATTTAATCATTTGATACTTGGTCAACATGTTATCTACAAAATAAATTTTGGTCTGATATCTCTTGTCTTTCTTGGTGTTGCAATTTGGGTTGCCAGCAGTGTATATAGCACATTCTCCAGGGAGAAACTGCTCTAAGTCTTTTGAAAGTGCTGGAGGGGGTAACGGGATCTCATTCTGTTTTCCAACGCAGACCACAGTGGCTCGATGATGTTTAAATCTGTTGATTGTTCAGGGCAGGGAAGGTATCAAACTTCTTCATCATGTTCTTCAAACCATAATTTAACAGTTCCAGACCTGTGATTAGGGGCTCTGTCATCTTGAATGATGTAATCTTCCACAGAAATGAATGTCTGCGATAATCAATGGTTATTGTCTCCCAAAATGGTTAAATAGTCACTGCTATTTATCCTTCCTCTTAGGTTAATAATGGAAACCACAATATGACCAACCAAAGCAGGGCGGAACCTCGACTAAGCTTTACTATTGGAAAGAAAGCGTTTGGGTTATAAACTCCTTCCAGGGTTCTTCACACGAAAACACATCCTCAGGTGGGGAACAGTGTGAAGGTTGATTCACCTGAAAACAGTAGCTGTTTCTATTGACCAGTATTCCTTGTCTGTTACTGCACCCGTTTAGTGTACGTTTTGCATTCATCTGTGACACAAGGAACTTTGAAAAAGCTGCTGTGATAAAAATATTTTTCTTGTACATGTCACTTCTTACTGTTTGTGTCGAGACTGCGTTCTGTAGATGCATGTTAAACACAGCAGTCACTTTTGTTCCAGTGATATTTCTATTTGAGGAAAAAATCGCTTTTAATGTCCTCCTGTCTCTAACAGCGAGTTTCAATTCCCTTCCATAATTGTGTCTCGCAGACAATGTTTTACCGCGAATTTTGTATGCTGTCATGAAGCTAGACACAGTACTTCTCGTTACCCCAAAAATCTTTGCAAATGAGGTTGCCGAAACATCAAATAAGCGCCACAAATAAGGTCTACAATTTGCACTATTTGGAACTATGTCAAGTTACTCGTTTTGTCTATACCAGTACCATTATACTTTCACGAGCTATACCATTTAATGTGGTGTGTGTATGTGTATATACACCGAAGAGCCATTACATTATGACCACCTGTTTAATACGACATAGGACCACCTTTCTCTCTCAAAGCCGTTAACACCCGGCGTGGCATTGACTCGACAAGGTGCTTATAGGTAGTGTAAGGTATCTGGTACCAAGCGCCCACCAACTGGTCCTGAAATTCCCGCACAGTGCGAGGTCGTAGCGTGGCAGCACGAATTCGGTTTTCCAGGTGCAACCACAAATGTTCTATTGGATTAATTCCAGGAGAATTTGGAGGCCAAGAGATGACTTGAAAGTCACTAGAATGTTCTTCGAACCACTCCCTGACGATTCGACCCTTATGACATGGTGCATTTTCCTGTTGGTAAACGCCATCAACTGCCGGAAACCCTGTTGCCATAAATAGGTGCACCTGGTCTGCAACAATGTTCACATAGCGTACAGACGTCAGGGATTGTTCTATGGAGATTATGGGTCTTATTGTGCTCCATGAAAACATCGCCCACCCCATAATACCGCTGCAACCAGCTTGTCTTCGTCCAACTGTGCATCCGGGAGCCAGGATTTCCGTTGGAAATCGGCGTATTCGCACGCGCCCGTCGATGTGATGGACAAGAAAACGTCATTCGTCGGACCATGCATTTTTCTTCCATTCTTCTATGGTCCATTTCCGATGTTCCTTGGCCCATTGCAGGCGCTGCTGGGGATGAAGTGCCGTCAGAGCAGGGACGTGCTTCGGCCGCCGGCTTCGTAGGCCCATACGCAGCAGAGCACGCTGCACTGTGTGTTGAGAAACATTGTATGGGTCACCACTGTTGTAGCTGCTGGTAATTTCGGCTGTTGTAGCTCTTCGGTCACGGCGAATAATGCGTATCAGTCTCCGCTCTCTTCTGGAATCAATGCACCGCGGGCGACACACCGCTGACCGGCGATTTTCCGTTTCACCACCCATACGCCACTTTTAATACGTGCTCACAACGACTGAACGTGAACAGCCCACCAAACGCGCCGTTTCTGATATCGACGTTTCCAGACGCCGAGCCATAACGACTTGACCTTTATCGAAGTCTGCTTTTCTCATCATGTCGCTAACCACTCTATGTTTAGAAAGACAGTGCATGGGCTCTTTATATACTCCAAATTCAGCCGCGCACGCTCAGTGGTTTTGTTTCTGGGCGAGCTCATTGCTACACAAGGAGGGTGGTCATAATGTAATGGCTCTTCGGTGTGTATATATATATATATATATATATATATATATATATATATATGATGACCCGTATGGTCATCTCTTGAAGAAACACAATCGAGGCCGAAATTAAATGCAATTCCAAATCATAGCAATTAATTAAAAGTTTATTGACGTAAAGATTAACACATCTTACTCAGTTCGGAGCCAGCCCGCGTCTCTCCTAAAAAGCGCGAAAAATAGAATTAGGTGAAAGAGGTTGCCAGAATTGGCGGAGGAAGTTAGTATGTGGAAGGCGGAGCGTTTACGTCAAGACGGGTTACCATGGCAGAGATGAAGTACAGAATGGGCGATTATAGATAGTTAGTAATATTATCACATATATATATATATATATATATATATATATATATATATATATACAGTGAAACTTCTCTAGCCAGTCACCCCTCTAAACGGACATATTTTATTCAGAGCCGAATAAAGACTCCATAGGTCCAATGTTATAGAAGAAAACTCTTTTTGACGGCCACCCCTTAAAACGGCTACTTTTTTCCGAACCATTACTGGCCGCCATAGAGAAGGTTCACTGTATATTCCAAGAGTCTTTGACAATGGAGATGAGTAGCAATAAAAGATATATGTATATATATAAATATTTTACATTCACTCATATATAACGTCTTCAGTACCCACTACATGAGTAAATGGGACAATAGCACATTGTTTCTGAAGAGATATTACGAGTAATATCTCTGGGGTTAGGCACTGCGCTAATTTAAGGGGGGAAAATTAGATGAGAAATTCTACACCAGAATCTGAACACATAGAGTTCAAGGGCTATGAGTAAAAGACCTTATCATTGCCACTCCGGACTACATAACTATTGATTCAGTTCACTGAGTCAGCTACATGAGCTAAGCATAGTAGAAACATCCTGTTCGTGTGAGAGAAGAATGTTGACCTAGAGAACGAGTATGTGTTATTGAAGTAAGGCTGAGTCAAAAGTGCACTGAAATAAATAAAAAAACGAATGGGAATAGGAAGTTTAAGCATTAATAAGTTAACGAACAATAATTTACATTTAAAAAAAATTAGAAATAGACTAAACAATATATTAAGAAGATTACTACTAAGCTTCAGGAATAAATTAAGCTGTTTAGATTTTATATTGAAGAAATTTATATCAACTTATTATTCTAAAAATTAAAATAATTTTTGAGATTCTCTGTTAAACTGCAAGGGTAGGAGTTTGATTGGAGGCATATGTTCAAACTTTGTACATTTTTGTTTGTTATTTGAGGAGCATTGTCTGTTAATTCTTAATAATTCATTCTTGATAACAATTCTAAATATACGATTGGGCAGGCTAGAAGTATAGAGTTGAAATTCATTGATTTTAAAGTGATGTTCTTCCTTTTATCGTACAATAATATATGATATTGATCAGTGGCGCATCCAGGGGGCAAGGGGCCTTGCCCCCCCCCCCCAAAAAAAAAAAAAAGAAATAGAAATTGCATTATGAATATTGATTTTGCATTATAAATATTTTTATCCGTTCATCTCGGCCACCCACCCAAGAAAAAATCCTGGGTGCGCCACTGATATTGATGGTAAATTTTATGTCACGTAGCCATTTAAAAGTACCTCGAAATGAACCAAGTTTATTTTTTCCTTACCAAAATAGTTTTTTAAAATTGTATAGTTTATATTTCAGGTGTTAGGTAATATAGTAAAAGTTTTTAATAAAGAAATTTTAACACTTTGCTTTTATATAATTTTTTTGAGCACGAGATCCCTTTTCCTCTTGTGGAAACCAGAATATTGCGTTTGCGTTTTCGTAAAAAATGTTTCTTATATATTGAATAGAATCTGTTTCTCTATGGACAAAATAAGCAAGTTGCCCACGCGTCCCTTTGAAATAAAAAGTGTGTAAGGCAGACAATAGCACTTTTATGAGAGTATGTGTTTTGTCATGTTTATCACCTCACTAGTTGTAACTAAATACTTTAATACCCCGCAACCTGTCTGATTCGAATGTCCTGTTTCGATTGGGAAAAAGAGATCAAGATCAATACTACAGTTCAAGTGATAACCATAAGCATTTTAGGTAGTTAACTGCTTAGAAATTACTATAATTTAGTCGATTGTATTTATTGTGTTCAGCTTAATGTTGTAACGGCTGCATAGAGCGATGCAGAATTCGCCATTTATCTTCGTAAGTAAACAGGAAAAATGGCGTTTACTCCAACAACAAACCTATAATACCCCCAATTTAAACATTATGTATACATTTGACCCGACACATATAACACCCTGATACTCGCTTACTGTACATAACTAAAACAGTGTTACTCGTGGAGGGCGTGCTTTGACGGTTGATAGAAGGAGAGTTTGGCGGGCTATTCATATTACTTGTACATTCGTAGAGTTAGGGTCTGTTCACATAGGAGTCCGTTGCGTTGCGTTAAGGAAAAGATGACGTTGAGACGAAACTAAACCAATCATATGCCTCCAAACGATTAGCAATGAAGTTTTTAACGCCTATGATGGGTTTATTTTCGTCTCAACGTCATCTTTTCCTTAACGCAACGCAACGGACTCCTATGTGAACAGGCCCTTAGCGTTGATCTCATGGAAGCTATTTTAACCAATCACAGAGTTCGGTAGCACGTATATTACTCGTAAAATTAAGAGGAAAATACCATTGGAAAGTTTCTTGTTAAATGTAACTATTCCGAGAAACTATTCTTGAATTAGCTTATACTTGTTTTCTGCTTCAAAAACACGCACATATACAAATAATATAAGGAGCATTATAATAAGGAGCATTTAACCTATCAAATTTTCAAAGGTAAGTTTTATAAAGGTAAAAGATACTGAGAACTTTTTCGGGTCGTCCAATTTTGGGATTCATTTAAGTTCGGTAAAGGCGACGGAGTAACTCATCAATTTATCAATACAACATTTGTGACGACTTTCTTATTGCCTTTTTTTTTCTTTTTCCAGGAAAACAGTGACTAATTCACTCAAATATAAGAAATGTTTTATTAAAGAAATTTTCAATATTTCTTAAAAATATAAAATGTAACAAACAAAACGTTGTTGAACTAATATATATTCTAAGCATATATATTTGTCTTGAAGTAACAAATATACAAATATTAATCCCAAATCGTCAGGAATCTAAGGGCCTGTTCACATAGGAGTCTGGTAACGGAGGCGTAAAAGGAGAGATGGCGCTGAGACGGAAATAAACCAATCATAGGCGTTAAAAATTTCGTTGCTAATCGTTTGGAGGTTTGTCATTGGTTAAATATGTTTCAATATTTTAACGCTTCCGTTACCGGACTCCTATGTGAACAGACCCTAAAGAGTGGATGTAGCTACTTACATTCATCTCTTTCATTTTGTTTGTCATTTTGGTATGCATGAGGCATGTATAATACCTTTCTTCAAGTCAAGATGTCGGTTGATCAGGTTACATCTACTTCTAAACCTGGTTGCACTGAACTTTTCTAAAACCTAACGGTCATATCAAGTGTATTTTGTAGAAGAATGAAGTAATATCCATTCTCTTCAAAGGTGAGTAACAATTTATCAATAAAAATTCTGTCTCATTTATGAATTCTCATTAAATATGGCTTAAATGTATATCTGTCTTATTTGTCGCCGCCCACATGTTATAGTGGTTAGCGTCGTGAGAATTCACGCAGTGGGATTGCGTTCAAATCTCGAATAAGGGCCTGTTCACATAGGAGTCCGATAGAGAAAGCGTTAAAGTATTGAAATATATTTAACCAATGACAAACCTCCAAACGATTCGCAACGAAATTTTAAACGCCTATGATTCGTTCATTTTCGTCTCAACGTCATCTTTCCTTTTACGCTTCCGCTAACGGACGCCTATGTGAACAGGCACTAAGGCTTGGTCATTACCGTGTTTTCTCCTCATAGGGAGCAATGCTGGCTTATCTAAATGATGTTCCCATAATAAAATAGCCAGCAAGACTTCGTGGTGAACAGCAAAAGGCGAATGTCTTACGACCAGTGCATCCGCATTAGAAAAAAAAATTAAAAGCCTAATTTGAAACTAGTGACTACTTCCTATTGGATTGATGTCCCGACACACACACACGCACATACCATATTTAACGCTAATATTTAATAACAAACAACGAATTTAAATACAGTGGAGTCCCGATAATCCGAAATGATTGGGACCAGACCCCTTTCGGATTAAGCGAAATCCTTCTTAAAATATACTTAGATTACATAATAGCGTGTGATTACATAAATATTACATGTGATTACACAATTTATTTTATAAGGTCTGTCTAAATTTTAACAAATCTCGGGATGAAATGTGTGATAAGAAAGCTGAACGCTGCCTTGTACAGTACAGTAGTGTAAGTTGTTCGGTCAGTAGGGTGTAAGATTTTAGACGATCAGTAGATAGTTGAAATGGTTTTGAAAACTCCTGTCAACGACTCAGACGAGAGTGAAGGTGAAGCAGACTGTGACAGCAAGCAGAGGGTATCCTACTCAGACGCCGCGACTGCATTTGATGTAGCGCTACGCTATGTACAGCAACACCCTGAGCGGACATCATTTTTCTGACGCGTTGGCGTAATTTGGCTTCAAGGGAGAGGTATTCTTACCATCGATGAGGATAAAACTAAATTTATGATTGCAACAAATAAAAAAATAGATACAACCCCTCTGGAGATCAATAACTATACATTTGAGAATGTAAAGCATTTTAAATACCTCGGCAGAATGATCTCAAGCAGCAATGACCTAAAAATTGAAATTAAAAGCAGACTAGCCATGGCTAATAAATGTTTCTATAGCCTTCGAAACCAACTAAAATCCAAATTCATTAGAATTAAAACAAAAATAAGTCTATATAAGACCCTGATAAGGCCTGTTGTCTTATACGGGAGTGAATGCTGGGCCCTGAACAGGGCAGAAGAAGACCGTTTATTGATTTTTGAAAAAAAAATTTTGAGGAAGATTTTTGGACCAATTATGCAAAACAACGTTTGGAGAATCGCCTATAATCACGAAATATATAAAAAGTATGACGAACCCGACATCTTAAAGGTGGCAAAAGCATCTCGTATTAGGTGGCTAGGCCACATATTCAGATATGATGACACGTTTCCCACAAAAAAAGTCACCTTTTCAAATTTGGAGGGAAGGTGACGAAGAGGAAGACCCCCAACCATATGGTTGGATGAGGTAGAAAAGGACCTGAGAACAATTGGAGTGAACCGATGGAGGGCTATTGCACGGGATCGAGCTAGGTGGGGAAAAATTGGCGAGACAGCCTTGGCTTGTAACAGGCTGTAGTGCTAGTGAAGAAGAAGAAGAAGAGAAGTATTCTTTTCTTCGACAAAAAAAATTAACAGATTTTTTAAAACCAATGTAGTTCAATAATAATTAGTTCAGTACATTGTCTAACTTTCAATTTTCTTGTAATTTTTAGAAATATACTTTATATTGCTTAGTATCACTGGTTTTATTGTAACCTTAGTTCTTTTTGACTTTTGGTTTCAGATTAAGCGGACTTTCGAATTACCGAAGTTTGGATTATCGGGACTCCACTGAAATTTTCACATCACAGGGACTTTAATAAACAATATTTAAAATACCGATATAAGTAAGAATAGCTTAAGTATGTAAATCAGAAAGTAAAATATTCATTTAAATGACTAAAGATTAAGTTTTTTCCAGCAATATTTAAAAGTATATCCCGTATTACTTATAAGAAAATAAATAAATAAATCATGCATGTAATTATACATTTTTTGTATTTGATTTGAATTCAATTATTTTTTTGTTATAGAATTTATAAGTGGCTCGTAGTCATTTCTATGGATAAGAAAGCAGCTGAAATTTTAGAAAATATTACGAAAATATTACAGCGAAAATATTACGAAATTGCTTTCGTAATATTTTTATAATTTTTATAAATATTACGATAAAATAATTTCATTGAAGTTCGTATTCTAAGTTGAAAAGAAGAGTTATGAACACTTTAATTTGCAAACACATTTTTATTTGCATTGTATTTTATGTGTAAGACATTGTATTTTATATGTAGTCATTTTACAATAACTTGCGCAACACTTTAGAAAAAGAAGGAGCACAAGTGTAGAGACTGACTTAAAGACATATTCGGAATGTAGGAGCTGTGGAAACCAAAAATTTAATAAACCAGGATATAAAATGAAGAATTTTATTTCGTGAAAGGCAAGACTCTTAATGTTTGGAAAACAGTGATACATTAGGAAGAAACGGATTTAGTGTTCAGAGAGTTATATCTCCCATCAAAAGTAATTTGGGCTCAAAAAAAATTTTTTTTGAAAAAAAAAGATATTCTCTAGACTTAAGAAAAATATTTTTCAATGCCAAGAATATCTCGTGAATCAAAAAGCTGCTCCTGTAGCAATTTTAACCCTCTCCCCCTCTCTCCCATTCACATCACTGCCGAGAAATCAAAATGTCTTACCCTGTCAATTAGAAAATTAGCACTGATATGAGTTACCCTGATATGAAAAATAAGCTGCATCTTTTCTAAACATATCAGATTATCTATTTGTTACCATAGTTTTTCAAAAACCAATCTGTAAATAATACCTTGGAGATACAAGCAGTTTGCAGTTTGAGTGGTTACTGCAGTTTGAGTTCCAACATCAGAGATTCTGGTTAAATATTCTCTAGACCAGGGGTCGGCAAACTGCGGCTCGCGAGCCACATGTGGTTCTTTGGTCACGTACATGTGGCTCTGAAGTAAAGGTAAAAATGAAAGTAAATGAAAGTCAGCATGGTGAGTCATATATGAATCATACCATTTTCGACTAAGCTGAAACCAAAATATTTAATATTTGCCGCTACTGCATAGCTTACCGTATCTGCCTCAATCCGAACTACCTTTTATCACTTATTTTTGCTAGTAGACGGCAGCACATACGCAATTTTATGTCCTTATGTTTAGCTATTCTGTTGTTTGAATGATTTTTAGAATTCCACGTGGGGAAGCTGTATTTATAAACTGAAAAAGAGTATTAAACAAAGGAAAAAAATATTCAGTGTATAGCTGCAAGATAAGTCTAATCACACGTTATAATATTTTTCAATTTGAGCGATTTTATATTTATGTTTTGAACAGTAATAGGTATGATTCATATGTGCATCTTTATGCATTGAGGGGATCACTATTGAATTCTGTCGTCGATATCAATTCTTTGCCATACAACTGGTTATGCCTCTAATTTTGAAATTTACATTGTTTGTGAGCATGACCCAAGGAAAAGATTGCCTGAAGAAGTTGATCTCGGATCTTCAAGTAATATTGTGGTACAATTGTACAGAAACATTCCTAGAAATAAGAACTACTAATTATATTTTGATAATTACTATAATTCTCCCCAACTTCAATATTATATGGCTAAACAGGGTATTTTCAGTATTGGTACAGTTAAACGAAATCGTGTTCCAGGATGCAAGCTCACTAATGATAAATAGATATCAAAACAACCTCGAGGCACAAGTGAGAATATGTCACATTACATGATAATATAGAAATTTCAAATATTTCATGGAATGACAACATAAGCGTCATGTTTCTATCAACATACGTCGGAGTTAACTCAGTAGAAAAAATAGACAGATACGACAGAAAGATTAAAACAAAAGTTAGCATTGACTGTCCAGCTGTAGTAAAACACCATAACAAGCATATGGGTGGTGTAGACATGTTGGACAGTCTAATCGGGCACTACAAAATAACTCTGTGCCTCAATAAAGAAAGAAAATGTTTTAAAATATTTCACGAGACTTAATACCGCTATTTTATTTTACTATATAAGTGTAAATTGTGTTATCTAAGTTTATAGTAAATTTCTTTAGAAAGATTTGAATTGTCATTTTAGTGTAAGAATTATTTTTAGCGTTTTCTCAAAATGAATTTTTTCATCATTTTTCTTAACGCAATATATCCTATTATAAAAATTTACGCTTAAAATCCCTTGAAATTTTGCATACTTTATCTATATATATTTATAAAGGGAATAGAGTATGCTCATGACTGCAGATTGATTAGTTTTTTGTTTACATTGGTATAAATTGCAAGTGACAATGAATTTTTAGTGATTTTTATGAACATCAGTACTTTTAAGTGCTACAAACTCTGAGATACAGATAGTTTGATCTTGAGAATAGTCTATTCCCAACAGAATGTTATTATCTTCATTCTACAATTTATAAAATGGAAATATATTTGTTTGTTTTTGAGTTATCATGTCTTGTAGAATGTCAAATTTTCACCAATTTTTTCCAGCTTTTCCCCCCTGAAAAAATTATTTTAATGTAAAAGCTAAATTTTTTATATATTTTTTCAAGTTTTAACTTAAATGCCATTATAAAAAATAGATAAAAAGTCAAAATTCAAAAAATTTCAAAAAATCACCTCCAAAGGTGTACGGATACCTTAATGCATGATGATTCATATATGAATCAAACCGATTTTTTTCTATAAAATAAAAATTTTAAGAATATCATTTTTTTTTCAATATTTTTTCCAATCTATTTGATTAAAAATCTATCCCCAAAAAAAGTTTTGTTTGATTTTAAAAAATCATGCAGTGTAGGGTTAAAAAGTCTTCTACTCCGGTATCCTTATCCAAAAATGTAATGTTGCCGCCTTTAAATATTTCTTCTCAATATTTCAATAACTTTTATCCAAATTAAATGCGCATCATTACAATTAAGTTTCTAGGACATTCTCGTTACCTATGTACTTTGTGTTCGTATCTAAATAGCTTTCTGTTCCAGCCAGTCTTGGGGTTGAATTAGCCTTCGGAGAACGCGTCAAATGAATTTTGTTGTGGCTAAATCAAGTGAAGTTTTTGAAGTATTTCTTCTCGTATTTCTTTTTTTAAATGTCTCAGTTTTTATTAAACAGTAATAAGCGTTGTGAGAGTGAAAATAAAGAAAGCAGACCACCAAATAGCAGATGAAGCGTAAACATAAAAAATATGACAGTTATTTGGACATTGGTTTTACGCCGACTGAAGTCAATGGGGAAGAGAGGCTGTAGTGTGTACTATGTATGAAAATTTTGGCACCAGAGTGCATGCTACCAAGCAAGCTGAAATGCCATTTAGAAACAAATCATCCCAGTATGGTTAGTAAATCTCGTGACTACTTTACCAGAAAGTTAAAAGAGTTAAATCAACAAAAAGGTAGTTTTTATAAGTAGACACCAATACCAAGCAATGCTTTACTAACATCTTACAAGGTGGCACACAGAATCACAAAATGTAAGAAGCCTCAAACCATCGCAGAAGAACTCATTCTTCCAGCTGCTGTAGATATGGTAAACATTATGTTTGGTGAGTCTGCTCGGAAGCTGTTTCAAAAGTGCCTTTGTGCAATAACACCATTAGTCGCAGAATACATCACATAGCGGAGGATCTCAATGATCAATTAATTGAAAAAGTAAAAGAGGAGGAATTTGGGTTGCATCTGGATGAGGCCACAGATAATAATAATGATGCTCACTTGATTTGCTATGTACGGTTTATAGATGGTAATTACATTGTAGAAGACCTTCTCTTTTGTAAAAGTACCACTGCCGGTGCTAAGGCCCAAGACTTGTTCGAGATCCTTGATTCTTTTATGTCCGAAAATAATTTGGATCGGAATAAGTGCGTTGGGGTCTGTACTGATGGTGCTCGTTCTTTGTCCAGCTGTTATGGAGAAATGCAAGCACTTATTCAAAATAAAAGCCCCTGATGCACTGTGGACCAATTGCGTTATTAACAGGGAAGCACTCGTGTCAAAATATCTAAGTCCTACATTGAACCAAGTCTTAGAATAAGTAAAACTTTATAAAAACTCGGCCATTGAAAGCAAAGTTTTTCAAAATACTATGTGAGAATACAGGATCCGAGCACACGTCGTTGGTGTACTACAAGACTTCGCGACGGCTCTCTTGTGGTAATGTTTTATCTCATACATTTAAAGGGGGCTCACAACCTTTGAAACTTCAAAAAATCGATTTTTGGTTTTTGCTATATTCTGATTTTTGGGACATTTCTGAACAATATGCAAAAAACCGCATTAAAAAATTTGCATTATTTCTCGAGTTATGAGAGTTTATGTAAAGCTCACTCTGTTGCCATAGCCATGTTATTCCCACTTTAACTTCAGTTTTCTCAAATATGTGAATTTTTGGATTGCGCGCACTGTTACTCCCAAACTATGTGTGCTAGACACACAAAATTTTTATCAGATTTGTATTATAATCTTTTTTACATACTAAAACCAGAAAAGTAAAAAAAAATTTGTAAAAAAATTTTTTACACTTGAAAATGTTTTGAAAAATTGCTAAATTTTAAATTTTTTTAAATTTTATGTAAATTTTTCAATTTAAACTATATTTTTTGTATATTTTTTTGTTTTACATTAAACTTGAGTGTATTATTAATTTAATTTGACCAAAAAATAGTTTCTGTATGCATATTTCTTAATTTTATGATGCGCGAAACATCCAATGATTTTTTCCCCTTTATAGTAATGTGTACATTTAAAAATAAAATCTAAAAATTATTTATGGCTTTAGAAGTTCTATTTTTGTATAAAATATAACTGAAGACTTGTAATTTTGATATAAAACAAAAAAATTATATATATATATATTTATATTATTGGAGTTTCAGTAGCTCGATTTTGATCATGTTTAGGGTCATTTCCCAGTAGTCAAAGGTTGTGAGCCCCCATTTAAACTGGGACAGGAAATTTATATTCTTAAAAAGAAAGACCACAAGTATGAAGAAATTTTTTGAATGAAGATTTTTTGGTAAAACTTTCATACCTATGTGTTAGTTTTGAAAAGATGAATGGTTTTAATCAATCCATGCAGGGAAGCAACATGCACCTTTTAAAGTCAATTGAGAAAATTTCAGCTATTATATATATATATATATATATATATATATAAGGAAAACGTAAGGCTAAAATATGGAGGGGCGATCGCGTAAAATTTAAGGGGGGGGGGCTTCAGGATAGATTAATTTCGTGGCGAACGCCATTGGTTTAATACAGCAGAGAACGAGCGCAACGTGATTTTCAGGGGAATACCCTTTCTTGAGAGATAGCCTTGACTCGAGCGAACGAATCTATTTTTGGAACAGACGCGGGCTGCGAGGAGTGAAACTATTATATAATATGGAATCGTCTCGGAACATTCTATAGACATCACAGGGCATGCGCGTAGTTTTGCCGCTTGAATTTTAACAAAAGAATTATCAAAGCGTCCGTGGGATCCCAATCGAGAGGTAGTGCGCTTCACGAGATGAGAGATCGAAAATGGCACAGATTGAATCGGGGTAACTAATAGTTATTGAATAAAGGATTTAGATGTAAACTAATTGTCGTTAATTCCATGGGCCGACGATTGTACTGACTGCATATTTTTAGAGTAAGTATTAAGAAGGGAACGAATTAAGAGGGAGTACGAGAATTTACGCTCGTCATAATGTCGGTAGGATCCAGTAATCTTCGCGAGGGAAAAAATTAAATCACCCCATTGACGTTTAAACAAAAAGTTAGGATTAAATTTATTAAATTAGTTGAATTTGTCCAGTTTTCGATCTCTCATTCTCCGTGACAGCTTCGTTCTTCGGAAGAAAGCTATTATTTTGGTCACGGCAGTTTTAAGTTGAAGTTCGTTTCGCCGATTTCGTCCGGGTTCGTTTGTTTGGTGGGTGCCGTCTTCATGCTCCGAGGTGCTTTCCATTGCGTGCTGGCTGCCATCATTAAAATTTCATCAACCATTTCTGATGCGGGAGTTCCAGATCCCGTGCTTTTTTTTTCCGGGGGTGTTCTCGAAGTAACAAGATTTTTGTTTTATGTGTCATCGGAAGTTTCATCGCGGACATCTTTGCACAGTACCAGATTCCGTACTTGTGTTTTCTTTTCGTGTGTGGGCATTCGTGTCTACAGTGATACAGTGTTTTTCGCAAGTATCGTCGTGACTTCAACATTTTGTGAAATGTGTGCTTTGGCAAAATAATATCGCCATGGACGTCGGCCATCACAAACAGAGAAGATTGTTCAAGTTTTTCCAATTGGCAGAAAAGTAAAGTACATTTCGATAACTATTCTTTTCTCATTCTTTAGCTCATTCAGAAAAGAATAATATTAAAAAAAAAGTGTAAAGAATATTAAAAATATGATTGTTAAAAATATGTGTTAAATTAGAACAAGGTGTACAGTAAAAATTTATAAGGTAAAAAATAAATGATTTAAATATAAATCTTGGTTTGATTTTTGAAATGACAGGATTTGTTGTAACAATGACGTGTTTGAGATGTGTTGTGTCGGAGTAAATATATAAAAAAAATATGGTTTAAGAAATGTGGTTTGATGATTATTATTGAGATTTTCGAGTTTTGAGCTTTTTGAAGAATTTTACATTGTGAATTAAATATTTGAGAATTGAGTATTGCCTATTGTAGTTGAATATTGTTATAATTTAAGCCCATAAGTTATTGATGTTTCCCACCCCTGTTTACTGGAGAATAGGTTCACTTTAGTATATTTTGGAGATTTGGGCATTTAATTTTTCTGACACTTCTCATTGGTTTGTTAACATTTTTATTTTTCAGTGGAGTTTAGACTGCTGAATAAAAATTGAAATTAATGTGTACTGTTTTGTTGGTTTTGCAAAGATTTTGAGTGTGAAAGATTTTATAATGTTTACAGAAAAAGTAACTAATATTTTGAAAATGAAATGTTTGAAAATTATTTCGTGATGAAATTAAAATGTTTATCCATCTTTTTCCTTGAGGAGGGGAGGGGGGGGGGAAGCAAAGTATAAGATATGAAGTTAAGGAGTAATTATTAAAATTATTAAGCATAGAATTTTTCTCGCTCAGAGATCCATCTCCTTTTTGATTTTTTTTTCTGAAGCGCCTAACGCACCTGACTTCGCATTCTGCGATTATATTTTTTTTTAAAAAATTATGTTAATGTTTATTTTGGATCCTCTGAGTGACTAACTTACAATTTGATTTCAGTGATTATTAATTAAGAATGTTAAAAGATATCGTTTAAAATTTTGTGTAATCGAGAAGAATTTTAAATTTGTGCAACTAATTCTGGTCCTGGTTTGACGATGATCATTTTGATTCTTGTAAATATTCTTTGTATTTTATATGTTGATTCTCATAAAGTGTTATTTTGGTTTACAATTTCTTCACAGGTGTATTATTTTGATTTATATTGATCTTGCGGATTTTATAAGTGTATTTTCATAGTATTGAGTAAAATTTGTTTGATATTGTGATTTTGTTTTAAATAAGGTATGGAAACAAAGGATAGTATTTTCTTGTCATTCATGTAAGTGAGGGATTTTGATATGTTTTAGCATTGATAACACAGGTCTACAAAAAAAAATTTTTTTTCTTGGTGCCTAGGATTTTAGAACTGATTTTAGCTATATTTGGGGCGCTGAATCTAAATATGAAATCGGTTTTTCTCTATCAGCTTTACTTTTTTAGATACAGTAAAAGCTCGTTTATCCGGACTAACTGGGACCATAGGCAATCCGGATAATCTGGGTAATATGGGTAATAAGCAATACAAAATCCTTAACTAAGAAGACTTACTTTGTTTCGTAACAAAATTGCATAGCATTGTTTACAAAACATTAAAAAATATAAAAATAACTTTTCCCATCATTTCTTAACAAAGAATTAGTAAGTCTAGCAAAGCTTTCTTAAACTCGACAAAAAATATTTTATTATCATAATTTCTTGTACAATCTATGCAGTAACTGTACATTGAATCAAACTAAAAAAGCGAATATTTGGCGTATTTGTAGTTACGTTCTTGCTACCATAGTTAAAATTATAATCGAATGTGAACATTGAATAAAAATAATGTCTATAAATATGATCCGGATCAACGAGAGCCGGATAAACGAGGTTTTACTGTACATCCACTTATCTATGAATGTTTTTTTTCTGTTCAATATATTCAAATATGGGTGATTTGTCCTCTTGGGAAACTGGAATTCCTGGAAAAAAATGGGTCTTCCTGAATATTTTTCATATGATTGGCACCTTTATTGACAGCTCAAAGCGAAGTTTGAAATGTGTCCTTCTACACAATGGGAACAAATATGGTTCAATACCGATTGCTCACTCATCGAAAATGAAAGAAGACCATAGCTTTGGTCTTGGAGAAGATAAAGTATCATGAACATCAATGGGGGATTTGTTTGCCCTTAAAAATGGTTAACTTGCTCCTTGGACAGCAAAGTAGCTGCACCAAATATCCTTGCATCGTGTTCCTCTTAGATAGCAGAGACAAAACACACCACTGTGTTAGAAAAGAGTGGCCTAAGAGAGAAAACATGGACGTTAGGGAAAAGAATGTCATTAACGACCCCTTAGTTGGATGAGAGAAAATCATCTTTCCTCCGCTGCATCAAGTTGGACCTAATGAAGCAGTTTGAAAGGCTCTTGATAAGAACAGATCATGCTTTGCATATATAGGGTAAAAAATGGCCCAAGTTGAGTACGGAAAAAATTAAAGTAGGAATATTTGACGGCCCACAAATAAGACAAATCATTAAGGATCCTGCCTTCGTAAATTCCATGAATGAGGCTGAGCGAAAAGCCTGGACTTCATTTGTTGCAGTTGTCGGAAATTTTCTGGGCAAATACAAAGCTGAAAACTATGTTGAACTGGTAAACGAGATGCGAAACAGTTTCAGATCCCTTGGGTGTAACATGAGCATTAAGGTGCTCTATTTTACACAGCCACTTAGACCATTTTCCTGAAAATTTAGGAGACACCAGTGAGAAACAAGGTGAAAGATTTCACCAGGATATTAAAACTATGGTGGACCGCTACCAAGGAAGATGGCATACACACATGATGGCAGATTACTGCTGGAGTTTATAAAGGGATTGGTCCAAAATACATTCAAAATGTCACGAAAAAGAAGGTTCTGAAGTGTTCAGTGACTAGTTGGTTTCATCGATGCCTTTTTCCTCTTTCTTGATCTTTGTAATTAGAAAAGTACTACTGCAATATTCTCTATGATTTTTATGTTCCTTTAACACTTTTAAAAAATATGATAGTGATAAAAAATTCCATGTTTAGTTTTTTAATTTGATCCATGGATTTAACTTAAAATAGTGTAACGTATATTTCATTAAAATGCTTAGAAATTTGAGCTCCTAGGCAAAAACTAATGCCATATTTAAATTCAGGGCATCAAATTCATATGAAATCAGCTCCAAATACCCCGGCACCAAAACCACTGTTGCCCTGTGTAATGGTAGGATTGTATAGTTAGTATAAAAAATTGTGAGGTATTTAACATATTTTACCAATTAGTGAAGGATTTATAAGTTTTGAACAAGCATGAGCAGTTTTACATGCTTCCTTCAATTCCCATATTGGTCAAAGTTTTCAGTTAGCAATTGAAGTGCATAAACAAAAAGTTTTGAGAAGGAAACTGTTTTGAGAAGTGTAAATAAACTTGAATGTTGAGTCCATGCCTATGCTATATAATTGCTTTTATGTAATAATTAAGTGACAATTTAAGAGATATTTTCTACATCTACTCATTTTTAAGTGTTTTGTATTTTGATAAAAGTTTGATAATAATTTTATTCTTAGTATTTTGTACAATTTTGATATTTTGGTATTTGATATGATATCAACTCAAGGATGTCTCAAATGGAGACTTATATGCTATGTAAACCACTCCTCGATTCAATCTGGCGAAGCGCATGTAGGGATTATATATTGGTTAGGGTTAAAATTCATTTAGTTAAGTATTAATTTAGTTTTTGTTGTGTGTGAAGGTACCGCCCTGCACAGCAATTTTCAGTTGTTGATTAATTAAGTTAATTTTAGTTGTTTTTCTCTTCTGGGGACATGCCACGTGGAATTAGCTACTCCATTGTGCGCGTGCCTTCAGGGGGACGGGGGGGGGGAAAGTTGTAAGAAAAAACGTAAGACTAAAATATGGAGGGGAGATCGCTTAAATTTAAGGGGAGCTTCAGGATAGATTAATTTCGTGGCGAACGCCATTGGTTTAATACAGCAGAGAACGAGAGCAACATGATTTTCAGGGGAATACCCTTTCTTGAGAGATAGCCTTGACTCGAGCGAACGAATCTATTTTTGGAACAGGCGCGGGCTGCGAGGAGTGAAACTATTATATAATATAGAATCGTCTCGGATTCATATTATATAATAGTTCTACATTCTATAGACATCACAGGATATGCGCGTAGTTTTGCCGCTTGAATTTCAACAAAAGATTTATCAGAGCATCCGTGGGATCCCAATCGAGAGGTAGTGCGCTTCACGAGATGAGAGATCGAAAATGGCACAGATTGAATCGGGGTAACTAATAGTTATTGAATAAAGGATTTAGATGTAAACTAATTGTCGGTAATTCCACAGGCCGACGATTGTACTGACTGCATATTTTTAGAGTAAGTATTAAGAAGGGAACGAATTAAGAGGGAGTACGAGAATTTAGGCTCGTCATATATATATATATATAAATTTAGGTTTTTGGACAGGCACAAACAAACCTATATATACATATATTAGATAATTTACCATAAAATACTCTTTAATTTACGTTAATTATCTTTTATTAAAATTATTCTTTATAATATTAAAAATACAACTTAATTTCTAGACCTATAAGTAGATACACATGATTATAATAACAGAAGAAAAAATCCAATATTTGTTACAACATACCTGCTTAACAGTTTAACATTTCAACTGTAGGAAGGGAGCAAAAAAAAGTTTTCTATGGTAGTTTAACGTAATGAAGTTTTCAGGGGGCTGTTTATACCTCTTTCAATACGAATAGTCTCAGACGAAGATTCACCTTCTAGCTTACGTTTCAGAGTTTGATAACGTGCTGAATCTACTAATGTCACGTTTGCCTAAATGATAGTTGATGATAAATGATAGCCTAAATGATAATGTCACGTTGCCACTTTGTGTGTTTCAGGGTCCAGGAAGCAGCAACCAGGATGTGGGAGGTGGAAAAAAAGAGTCCCTGTCTTTGTTTGTCAGTGGAGAAAAGTGAAATCGGAATCGGACGGGTTAGATGCCCCTGGGTCAAGCTAAAAAGGCAGTGTTTAGCTAAAGTGTTTAAGGGGAAACCATTATGCTATGTCTAACAAAGAAAGGGATGCATTTTACGACTGTATTCCATCCCATCTTATCACTCTTTCTTTAAAAAAAATAAAGAAAGAACTTCGTGCCTTTTGAGGGTTTAAGTGGCTTTTTTGGAAAAATGAAAGGAAAGCGAAGAGTGTAAGCTGATTCTTAAAACCGGTGGATTGATTCTTTAAAGCGAAAATTTTAACATGGAAATAATACATTTGTTTTAGTATTTGCAATATTGATTCTTTTAAACGGTTGATTCCAGTAACCACTGATCACTATAAGCGGTGGTTGCTGTATATATATATATATATATATCTGGAAAGGAAAAATGAATGAAGGCAAAGAATGTTTTTCCTTGTTGCGACAGCTTTTGATCTCTAATGGAGTTCATTTTTCTGAAGGTATGGCATCCATATTTGTGGAACATTTTTCATAGCTTATCACCTGATTTGAAAAATATTTTCAAAATGATGATGTCGATAAATTTGTCTGGATTCAAGATCCATTTAATTACAGTGCTCCATCTGAAATTACTGTTGCAGAAGAAGAGAATTTTATTTAGTTGTCTTGGTACAATACATTGAAAACAAATTTTCCCCGCATGGAATTAAATCAATTTTGTATATCATTAAAATAATACTATCCCCTTTTGAGTGGTAAAGCTCTGAGAATTTTAAATCCATTTACGATACTTATTTGTGCGAAGCTGGGTTTTCGGCGGTCGTTGTGATAAAAACAAAGTATTGCGCGAAAATCAATGCGGAGAAAAAAATGAGGGTGGTTGTATCGTTTGACTCCAAGATTTGAGAAATTGTGCAGCGATCTCTAATTACTATAATCAGTCATCTCTAATTACTATAATCAGTCGAATTTGTTTAATTACATTTTTTGTGATGTTAATAACTGTTTTATTTATTTTATTATACTTACAAAATATTGCTAATTCGGAAAGCTTACTTGTTAGAATTTGACACAGGGCAGAGCGCTTTTAGAAAATATGGATTCAGCAAGGGCACCGAGAATGGAAAAAGTTTGGGAACCTATGGCTTAGGGGCCTGTTCACATAGGAGTCCGTTGCATTGCGATAAGGAAAAGATGACGTTGAGACGAAAATAAACCAATCATATGCCTCCAAACAATTAGCTATGAAATTTTTAACGCCTATGATTGGTTTATTTTCGTCTCAACGTCATCTTTTCCTTAACGCAACGCAACGGACTCCTATGTGAACAGGCCCTTAGCCACATACCCTCTTTACAGCTTGCGTCATAAAGACACGAATGATAATTTTCAGATACTTTAAATTATCGTTATAAGTAATTAAGATCATCAGCTGATTTATCTAGTAGAAAAAGGCTGCTTCGTTGAGAGCGCTGCAGTCATCTTTTTACTACAAGATGGTTAATTACACCGGCATCTACTGTTTAAAGCCCATTCTGAGAGGATACAAACACCCATATCAACGACGGTATTCGAACCCACAGACTCTGAATCCCAGCGCCCTAGCTTTTCTGTCATTTTCCGGCACAACAGAAAAAGGACTGACAAAAAATTTCATAATACTAGCATATTTTCCGACGAAACAGCTACATTTCGGACAATGTATAATTTTCTACCCTTCTTTAGAGCGAACAATTTTGATTGTTACTTTAAGGTAGTCCAAATGAAAATGCAACAATTTTCTGAAAGGAGGGGGGGGGGGATATCAGCGTATTTCTGAAGTAGAGTTGAAAACTACAGAATAAGTTTGCTCGGAAAAATAGACAGGTTCGTAGTTACGCTTTATACCCCATGCACTATACTACTTTATTTATTTCTTATTCTAGCATTTTTCATATTAACATATTATATATATTTAAATGTTTGGAAATTAATTCAAGTTTGTAGGAATATTTGTTGTAGGAACATAAATTATTATTTTATTAATCCGGTTAGTGTATAATCGATATATCGCTATGTAACAACATTTGTGTCTACGACATGTGTAGCGAGTTGAGTCTTAGCCGCTGAAATAGTGCCTGCTGTTTTGCAGTGCTGAAATTTAATTATACATGCATTACCTTAATGTGGAAAAGATTCTAAAAAAATATAATCATAAACATTACTCGAATATTCCTATATCTTGTGATTTAAACAATACATGAAGTTTTTATGATTGTGTTTTATATGAAATAGGACTACAACATATGTAACATGGGAAAAGATAAAAAGCAGAAGAAATCTCGCGACGAAAGGGAAAAGTAATACTCTTTTAATGATATTCGTAACAGTTATCCAAAATTTTGTTTATTGTCGATTTCTATTAACCTAGATTTGCCTTTTACCACCTCTCTCTTCAGACGCTCCTCTAATAAGTTGATCTATCATGTTCAATAATTGCTTCATCAGTAATGTTTGCAATTTGAAGTTTATGTATTTGATAAAATGTGGTATTTGAAGAGAAATGTGACTATTTTTATTTCACAATTAAATGTTTGCTTCCTGTGACGTTCTTGTGTCTTTTATGAAATATTTTCAATTGAATGTGCCACATACATATTATTCAACCATATGACTTGGATTAAATAATTATTGTAAGTTTTTTTGCCCTTAGTTTTTTTTTTCCAAACTATATATGTCTTTTGAAGACCTGTGTTTAAATTAAGTTCAATGACAAAGAGTTCAATTAAAATAGAGAAATCAAGATGAATGTATGTCAATTCTATTTCATTCAAGTTAGTTGAAAATGCCTTATTTAGAATCCCTAGTCCTTGAACTTTCTATATCCTGAGAATGAAATGACAATTTCATCCATAGGATTGCTTTTTGCATTTTAAATATGTTATATCTCTGATATTTTATGTTGTTTTCCTACAAAATTCTTTTATGATGAAAGTCTCACATGCAGTAAGAGAATGATTTATTAAATAAAGAAGAAGCTGATTCAAGACAAAAAATTTCATGCTGAAGAGAAGAAAAAAAAGTTTGAAAGCTCTTATTGGCTATCGTTTAAAAACAAGCTATGTTTATCCCTTAAATGACATGTTAATTATTTATGCTTGCGTTTGGATTCTGGCACGGGCAAGTCTCTTCTGTATCTTTCTTATATACATGTATTGTAAACCTAGTGCAATCATGTCAAGATCCTTCAGTTCTCAATATGTTGACGTGAAGTAAATACTTCATTAGTTTATACAATATTCATCATAAAGTTTTTGAACTATTTTAAATTTATACATAACCTAAGGATAATCTAAGAATTGTATGCCATAAATCAAAATATCAATTATTAAATTACTTATTAAATAAACTAAAAAAGCAAACTTTATTAGACTTGGTTTTAAAAAATAAATCAAATTGATAACTTAAATAAGAGGGGTATTTATTAAGATTAAAAATTATTTTAAGCTTCTAACTCAAATATTTGAAGAAAATTACTTTAACGTTAATTTTAATGTCATTCTGTGGGAATATAGAATATACTTAAAGGAAATTTATTTAACATACTGAAATAAAGTATTAGAATCCAAATGGAAACATTTTTTTAGTTAATTGGTTCAAAGTACAGTTTGTGTTGTTTGAGTCTAAATTTCATTTTGTTTTGAGATTATTTTTTAGAGTTCATTCTACACCAAATGCATTTCTTTGATGATATTTACTTTCAGTAAATATAAGGTACATAAAATTTCACTCAGACTTTAAGGGGGACGGGGTAAAATTAAAACAGTCATTTTGTCAAAAAATCAAATCTTGCAGTTTAGGATGGCCATGGATAAAAGGTTTAATGTATATATATCTAAACTGCTACACTTGTAACAATTTTTTTAATTTGATTGTTTAAACTTTTTTAGGGGAAGGAGAAAACTATAGAATAATTTTTTTAAAGAATAAAAATATGCAAAAGTGTTAAATGAAATTTAAAAATATTTTTCCTCTGTCATTTTTATGGTATCCTTTCATTGCATCAGATATTGAATTTGTTTAGAAGAACTTGTGAGCGCAGTCTGCTTAGGAGGGGACTAGGCACATCATAAGATGGACAGGGCACAGGCACTCTTTCTATCACCTTGGTGGGAAACTAATAATTTTTAACTTTTTAATGAGTTTTTAATACAGCCCTTTAGGTTAAATTATGAAGTTTTCTTGTAGACTGTTTATTTTATCTTCATTATTAAAGTAGTAGTATTTTTTGTCAGTTCCCTCCTAGATTATATAGATAGATAAGATCATAATCTCTATTAAATCTTGAATTTCATTTAAATTTTATTTAAAAATATTTCACAATTCCTTTTAGATCTTATTCCTTTAAACATAGCTGTAACTAGCATTGAATTTAGGATTAAATGTAATTTTTTCAAACAATTTTTAGTCCTTAAATCAGACTAAAATTCTTTTATCTCTGAATACTTCTGGGTTTAAAGCTTTAAATCATTTTCAAGTCTTAGCTTTAGCTCTCTTTAGATAAAAGTTGAGACATATTTTTCTTAGGAGTCACCTAAGGAGATATGTCTGGCAAGTTCTGAATGTGCATGAAATTTCTCCTCCATTCACTGTTTATTATGTACTGTCTAAAGAATGTGTGAAATGTTCTATCAAAATAGTAATTGGGGATGAAGATGATGATACAACTGAATGTCAAATTTTGACTCATTTTATTTAACTTGCATAGATAAAAAGGTATGATCTGGAAAGGAATTAATTACAGTTATTAAATGTGTTTATTGACTCCTTTTTATAACTTAATAAATTTTTGTTTTATATTATATAGTAGTATAAATATATCAACTCAATATTGCAATAACTAGAATTTATAATTTCTTACATTTCCAGGTCTGATGATTCTGAAAAAATTATTGATGTTGTTTCAGAAAATGCAATATCTGACACTAAGGTAACTTTTGAAATTTTGTTAACTCCTTTAAATTTTTTTATAACTAAAGTCTAAACTTGCATTATTATACATTCAACTGAAATGAGTGCAGCTTATTTAGATATTTTCTGACCAATTGATATTATCTGTTTAGTTAAAGCTTATGATTTTGAATCCGTACTATTCAAGAAAAATATTACAATATTTTAGTTTGTATAAAATATCTATTTATTGTTTTAAGTATATATATATATATATATATATATATATATATATATATATATATATATATATATTAGGAATCTTTATGAAAACGATTTGCTCAGATATTTCATTTAAATTGACTAATCTGATGAGTGTTATAGAAATAAATGATTTTAGATAAAATTAATGTACAATTACATATGCCATCAGTTGGACTTATAATACCCTAATGCACCAAGATCTGTTTTTGAAAGTTCTTTTGACTGATGAATGAGTTTATAATAGACAGAAAGAACTAAAGATTTAAAGTTTTCTGTCATTGTTTATGCATTTACTATTGTTGAAGAAATTCAGTGAGTGTAATTTTCTGCTGAATATCTACAACAAAATTCTTATTTGCAAATTCTTGTTAACTTTACTAATCAACTCTTTAAATTTTTTTTTCAGAAATCAAATAAATTTGATAATGGAGAAACAAAGATTCCAAAAAGTCGTAAAGGGAAACAGGAATTTGAAAAAATTGAGACAAAAGCACTAGATAAAAATTTGAGTGATGAAGAATCTGAAATAGAAATCATTACATTAGAGCAACAGGGAAAACAAAGGAAAAAGAAACAAAAGTCAAAAAAGGCCAATTTTAGTCTGCTAGAAATTGAGGATGATGAAGATTTCAATTTCAATATTAAAAGTGACAGTGGTGATGAAGCAGAAGGTAATAAAGATGATAAAAGTGCATCTGGTGAAAAAAAATCAAAATCTGAGAGCAAAGGAGGAAAAAAGAAGAAGAAAGATAGAAAAAAGCGTGATGAAGATGAAGAAGACATTGAAAAAATCTTAGAAGAGTTAGCTATTGAAATGGGCACAAAACCTGCTGATAAAGATGCTAAACCAGGAGAGACTAATAAAGATTCTGAACTTAAATCTGAAGAACCTGCCATTGAAGAAAAGTCAACCAAGTCCAAGAAAAAGAAGAAGGAAGAAAAAAAAGGAGAAACATCAGAAGTTCTTGACAAAGAGTCTTCACCAGAGATTGAAAGTGAAACATCAACAGTGAAAACAGCTACTGAAAAGAAAGAGGTACAGCAGGCATGTAGTTTTATAAATTTTTAAATTATCTTTCATTTAATTATGGTTAGAGTGTTTATTTTCTTATTACCAGTTTATAAAATAAGTTTCAATATTTTTTTTCTCCCCTGCAGGAAAAAAAGGTTAAAACAGGAGAAACTTTTGAAGAAGTTCCCGACAAAGAGTCTTCACCTGATACTCCAAGTGAGACATCAACTGTAAAAACAGCTGCTCAGAAGAAAAAAGAAAAAAAAGAAAGAGAAAAGCAGAAAAAAATTGCACAGTTTGAACAGGCATGTTTTAAAACTTACATCATGCTCTCTCTCTCCCTTACCTCCATCACCTTTTCATTTCATTTCAGTATCAAAGGCAGAAAATTTTTTATTATCCTGTACTTAGATTATTAGTTTCTTTTGTACTCAACTGAACTGAACAAAACTGGCTTAAGGGCTGGTATCTCTTAATCTTTTAAAGCATTAAACATATTTTAACTTGTAATTAAGTGAACTGTAGAGAGAATTCAGCATGTTATTACATGGTAAATTCAACAGTACTGCCATGATAAATTCAACTATTTTAGGTTATTTATATTGAACTGCTGCTTCTAGAAGGAGTGAAAAGTTAATGATATTCTATATTGAAATATATGAGAAATAAAACTAGTAAGGAAAATTCTAGTTTAGTGTTAGTGCATCAGTGAATTGAATCTGTTGAATCAAGGTTACAAGAAGACGTTTTTTTTAATACCTGTGATTGTAATGTATTAATTTCTAAATTCCTAATTCGCTTATGGTATTCTGTTTTAGAGAGTTTCCATTTGATTTTTGACTTTGTTGCCCCACCATTAAAAGTATTTATTGCTGTTTTAAAATTTGAGAATTGATTTAATTTACAAGATTTTATGTGGTCACAATCTGATAAGTTATCAAAATAATTCTTAACATTGAGAATTTTTTCTATATTTTTATGTGACATAAATATATATTTTGTATGTATTTAGTCTGCTTCAAAGAAGAAACAAGAGCCTATGCCTGCACAGGTGGTGACCAAATCATCTCCAGGCCCAGAAGAAGCTCCTGCTCCTAAACCAGCAGATAAAGAAGGAGATCTAGAAGAAAAAGCAGATGATGATGGTATGTCACTTTTTAAAATACAAAACTTATTTTATGCTATCACAGATTATGATTGTTAATGTTTATGTCATTTATTTGTAAAAATTAGTATTAAAGGATAAATTAAAGCACTCTTGACTCTGTCATTTCTTGTTAATATGCTGCAAGTATGTTGGGTAAAAACTTTAAATGTATTTAATTGCTATGACTAAATTTTGTGTTTATGCAAAATGCTCAATTCAGTTTTCCTTTTGATCAATGACTGTCATGTTTTACATATGTGTTTGCTTTTATAAATGCAATCCTTTTATGTTAGGTTTAATTTTTATTTTTGAGTTCACTTCTTTGTGATTTGATTCTAGTTTTCATGCTATTTTAAAAATTTAAAACCTGTCTATCACACTCAAAAGAGGCCCTGAATATTCTGTAATAACTCTTACTTGGATGAAGCAATCTGAACCAGAAAATGCCTTAATATATGTGCAGTCGAATGCATTACATGTGATGCTGGAATTTATCTCTATTTACTGCCAGAGACATTTCAACATGGTGCTCCATGTTCCTGAATGTATTGGCAAGGATATCAGGTGGGATAACAGCAATTTCATGTTGAATGTATCCCTTCAAATCTTCCACAGTGTGAGGCTTGTTCCAATAGACATTTCCCAAAGGAAGAAGTCTGGTGACCATAGTGGCCAAAAGCCCCCTTGAAATTACCCTGTTGCTAATGAAAGAATTTCTGCCTAGTTCCTTGCCGATGCGTGTCACTTTGCTCCATCTTGCTTGAAGCAAACTTCTGTGAACTCACTGTCATCCAATTGATTCATGAGCTATTTAAAAATGTCCAGGTACACATTGGTGTGTCACCTTGGTATAATTCAAAATATTTAACTGACCCCAGCGTTAGCTCATACAGCATTTGATGACCTGAAGACCAGTCGCTACGTAACAATTCTTGAATACGCAGTTGAAGGTTAACACCTGTTTGATTAATTAGTATGGATCTGGTCGCCGGACTGAAAGTACAGATCTGCTGACAATAGAGGCAACCCCAGACCCTTCACCTTGGTGTAAAATGGGTATTATGATGTACAATTGCGACATCACACACCACAGACCAACTTTTTGATCATAGGGCAGTATTTGGCTAGTGGCAAAGGTATTTTCAGCGACTCATATATGGGTGTTTTGCATGTTAACATAAATGGACAAATGGAACCACTCCTCACCCAAGAGCCATGTGCTGTGATGTGCCGTTGATTGGGGAGCACATTGTATGTTATTTCGTTCAGATTGATTCATCCTAGCATAAATTATTACAGATTGTTCAGGGCCTCTTTCGAGTGAAACACCCTATATAATGAAAAAAATTATGCAACAGCAGACAATATTTTTGTTTTTGCATTTTCAAAACCTTTTTATGCATATTTAATTACCATCTAATGTAGAAGTTATGCACAAAAAAAATTTTGAAAATTCAAAATTGAAATTTTAATGGAAATATATATTTTACTTCATATGATGTCAGGCATAGAGCTCGATGACTTTAGTCTAGTTGTCTGTGACTCACTTGTTACACCAAAATGGTAAACTTTTTGTGCATAATCTATAATTTTAGTACATATTTTTGTAATAGTTTTTTTTTAATTTAATGTTCTCTATGGATTTAACAGGATGTTTACCTTGATTTACCTTAAGCATATAAATGTTCACTTCACTTCAAGGTTGGGCCACCATGGACATTTTGTATGAAAATTTTTATTTATTTATTTCGAAAGCAAAGGCACTTGTCGCTAGACATTTCCCTGTATGTACACCGAGAGACTGCTGGCCGTTCATTTAAGGGGGCACTGTATAGGTGGCCAGCACTACCCCCTACAAGCCACCATAATTTAGAACCAAGTCAATTGACGAGACTGGTACACTTGTACACACCCCGCACCTCCAGAGGTAAATTTGACAACGAGGAGGACATAGCAGCCACGACAGATTTTGCATGCACCAGTCGCCACTAATGTACACGGTGGTGGATTTGTCAGTGATGTTCAGATCACTGGCTCGCTGCCTTTGCCAACTGAGTTACCGCATCCCATCTTGTAGGAAAATTGAATCTGATGTTTTTGATGACCACATGATTACACATATGTGTGTGTTTGCATATTTATTTATTTATCCTACAAAATGACCATAGTGTCATAGCCTTGAAGTAATATCATTGAAGTAATAACCTGTAAGTGAACATTTACATGTTCAAGGTAATTCAAGGTAAATATGTTTAGTATAATAATACTAGATGTGTCTACTAATGTCATGTAATACAGGTCTGACATATATACACACAAACATATATATGTTAAACCTTAATTGAGACAATTTACAGGGGGCTTCGAAATAACTAATTTCTAACATTATAAGTCATGATTATTCAGAGTCAATCAGATTACACTCGTCTACGAATGCATAGACTATAGGAGTTATTAATAGAGTTGGGTGGCCTTGGGCAGAATCAAGAAAGGAGAATCACAGTCATTCATTATGCGGGGAGTTGTTTTTGGAGTTTAGACTGGGTTTCGAGCAAAAATTGCAAACTCAGCAAAAGGTTCTTCTGGAACATTCGGCAGACGTCAGTGAGCATGCACAAGAAGGTTAGATGCCTTGAGGGACAATAGAGTTTACGACAGAGCCACATTAGCATTTGGATTGAGCGGTCGTGCATCGCAAGGGTTGAGATGATTACTTGGAAAACTAAATTATGTGCGGATTGATTTGAGGGTAGTTAAATTAATAGTTGGAATAAACTTGTTAGATATAGTTAAATTGTAATCATTTACCACGGCCTATGTTTACTGACTATATTATTGATAAGTATTAGGGAGTAATTAAGGGGGATCTACTATATAAAGAGCATGCATCGAGCCCAAATAACAGGCTCGTCATATATATATATATATATATATATATATATATATATATATATATATATATATTCATTCCATTGTGGTAGGTACTTTGTCTTGAGAACATTGACCTATCCACACTGAATATATATATATATATATATATATATATAATATGTGTGTGTATGTATAATTATGTATTTTTCATTATAAACAGTTTTTTCTTGTTTATAATGGCAAGGAACACAAGGTTCAGGAGCCTAGCAATTTGCTAAATCAAGTGTGGTAAAAATATTACCAAATCTTTTAAATTAAAATTATTTTGTGCTTGATTATGCTAAAATTTTTTCATCAAATTACTTAAATTCTTTTTTTTTTTTTAATTTCTCTCTTGCCTATGTATGTTAAATGTTTTTGAATAATTTATGTAATATTCTTTGCTTTATAGATGATGCTGATGCTAAGAAGAAGAAAAAGAAGAAGAAGAAGGGTGAAGAGGAAGAAAAAAAAGACAAAAAGAGACCTGGCAAAAAACAGGTTTGCATTTTCTTTTTTATGTTTTTTAAAATTGTATTATTTTTATAATATATTGTAGTAATTCTTAAAGCATATTTTTTTTTTTAGTTGTCAGTGTCTTATAGTTATTTTTTAGTAAATATGTATCATTAATCAAAATCAAAAGTTTTTAATCTACTTTTTTTTATATTAGCATTTTTATAACTTTGTTGATCTTTAATATTTTAAAATTGATTGAATTTGTTTAGTTTTTTTTTTTTTTTTTTTTTACTAAAAATGCTTAATTTCAAATCCATATTTTAGTTTTCACACATACATTTAATTTACAAATATTTGATTTTCCTTTCAGATTTTTGTTTGAAAAGATTAAAAATTTTAAATAAGCTTACAATTTAGTCTTTGTTTTGTAAAGTCTGATTTTATCATGTCTCAGAAATTCCCAAAATCTTGAGAGTTGGATGATGGTCAAATGAGCAGGGCATTGCCCTTTTGCAGGTTTAAATCCTATGATTTGCATAGGTCTTTGTATACATTTGAATTAGTTTTAAATTTTAGGTTTCATAAGTAGCATCATTTAAAATTGTAGGTCTCATAAGCATCATCGTTTTAAATTGTAGATCTTATAAGTAGCATCAAGTTTGTAACTTTGCAGTTTTGTAAACAAGTATCATACCTGATACTGTTTAACTTCATTAATATACAGTCAAACCTCGATATCTCGAACTTGAAGGAAGAGACAAAAAAATTCAAAATATCAAAAATTTGAATTATTGAAAATCACATGTTATCAATAGTAGAATAGAGGAATAAAGCTTTTTTACATACCTTTTAAAAAAGTAATCCATTTTTTTATTTTAATAAACACTATTTACAAAATTATTTAAAAAAGATTCAATTGTTGTTTGCTTCAGAGAAGAGTATGAAATTTTATCTATTGCATTTTCTAAGGGGACAATGGCTTTAAATGTGTCCTGACATATTTGGCTGACTTATATCTCCTCAAAGTGTCCACTGCAGATAGTGCTGCTTTGTTTGTCACATTTGGTGGCAAATGGCAGATTTTTTTCCTCCTCTTATTCTGATAATACACAAGAAGCTTTCATCTGACCGATGATGTCATTGTCCTCCCACTGACCACACACTATTATTGTATTTTCTACGACAACAAAATAATTGAATTCCATGTTATCGAGGTGCATGAGTCTGGTTAATCGGTTCCAATCATTTTCTGCTCAGTTGTCAGCAGGGTGGTCGATGTTGATTATCTGAGAACTTTCGTGGTCTTTTATGAATCCAGTCTTTTTAAAGCTATTCATTATCGTAGAGGAAGACACAATGTTCCAAGCTTTGTCTGCCATTCGCATAGCTTCTAGAATATTTACATCATATGATGAAACACCTTCTATTTCGGACAGCATTTTTTTAACCACTTGATGACGATACTTTACTTTGAAACTTTGGATGATGCCCTGGTCAAGTGGTTGAAGTTTTGAACAGATGACTCGCAGAAGATCTCACCTTCTCCAAATGTTGTTTTCGAACAATTCCTAGTTTTTTTCTGCAATAACCAAGATAAACAGAAAGGAAACTTTTCAACCATTTTAGGAGCGGCACTAGCCTGAATGTGAGACAGCACAGGCATGCATTCACACGTGTAGTTTTGCTTTCACTCCTTGTTGTAATGATAAGAAACTCTACATTTTTCTTGGAAGCCACCCCCCTCTTGATTTTTGTTCATGCCTTCATTTCCTGTTTTGTTAAAACCACCCCAACCCCTCTAGAAAGTAACCTGGGAGAATAAAAGGATAAAGTGTAAAAGAAAGAATGGATAGTCACTGTATATGCATGGCAATTGACTGAAAAGAGATAAGGAAACATTAAGCAGGAATTTCAACTTCCATCTTGTGGGGTCAAGAGAAGTTGTGATTTCATTGTGTTTTCTTCAGTCCTTATATCCCTTCATTTTAAAGTTTATACAGGGTTTTATCACAGTAATCTTTCGATAGCTTTTCTATTTTTTGGATATTTTTTTTGTTTTTAGAAAATATTTTCTTCTCCATTTATGGAAAAAAATTCAGGTTATCAAGGGATAAACCAAAAAAAATTCATGAAATCAAGTTTTTTTTTAACATTGAGTGCATAGGAAATTTGAAGGGAATTTTTTTTCTTTGAGATATCGAAAAATTCGTGATCAAGGTTTGAGTTAGTGAGGTTTGACTGTATTTACTTTCTATAAAAAGGATGACTAGGCTTACAAGCCTTTACATCTAGTATACAATCTATTTGAGCTGTGTGTTCCATATGTTTAAAATTTGCAAGTTCTTAAAATCACAAATACTCAAGATTATATCACAGTGTTTAATGGTCTAAATCAGGGCTGCACAACTCGATATGTAATGAGGACCATTCATGAAAAGCTGCTGGACAAAAATAGGATACGTGGGAAAGCGAAAAATATTTTACCTTAAAAAATAAAGAAAGAAAAAAAAAGGCTGGTTAATTAAATGATTAATATTCAATGCTTATATATTCCATTCACAATATTAAAAATCTTTAAATATTCTGTATTCTTTAGATGTATAATAGTATGTGTCTTCACTTAAGGATTCACTGGCAACTTAGTTGGTGCTGGCGGGCCGTATGTTGTGCATGGCTGGTCTAAAGGATTAATGTACTGTGGTTTTGAGTTTCCTCCAGTCCTATACAACTGGATAACTAACTAAATTATGCAGTTTCTTATTCATTGATGTTTCTGTTAATAATATAAAACTTAATGATGGTTTTATAAAAGAAATTCTTTTGGAATACCATCTAATGTGATTTATAATGGATAACGTTGTTGTATCTTTTATGAAACATTATATAAATATCTGACTATAGATTGCTGCCATGCAAGAAGCTTTAAGACGAGTAAAAGAAGAGGAGGAAAAGTTAAGGTTGGAAGAAGAAGCCAAACTGAAAGCTGCTGAAGAGGCTGAACGACAGCTTCAAGAAAAGGTTCTTATTTTATTAAATTATTATTTTAATTAATCAACTCATACTTTATATTCATTTACATGTGTGAACTTTGTATGCCTTCAGCTACGTCTTGAACAAGAGAAGAAAGAAAGAAAGAAACAGAAGGAAAAGGAAAAAAGGGAAAGGTTGAAGGCTGAGGGTAAATTACTAACTAAAAGTCAGAAACAGAATCGAGCTCGCATGGAAGCTACTTTAGCTGCTCTTAGACAGCAAGGTATAATTAATTTAATTATTTTATGCAATAAAACCCATACTGTCATTTTTTAATATTTTTCACTTGATGAAATGTATGTAAATGGGAAAATATAAACAAAAATAAACAACTTAATATCATTATTATGTAAAAGTACTTAATTATTACCTTTGTTTAAAGTACTTAACAAGTATTCAGCAGTCCCTTGTCTTAAAAACTGAAATGAAAATGGTTTGTCAAGTTTTGATGGAATTTTAATAAATTTCTTCTAGCAAATTGTTTATCTCTTTAAGAATTTAATTTCCTATCATAAATTTTCATTCTAAATGTGTTTTATCTTAATTTTTTTTTTTTATTAATTTGCCCATCATGGAAAACTATGCATTATTTTCCTCTTTTAGTTCTATTTTAGAATAAATTTTAAAGAACAGAATTAAAATGCTGAGATAAAGATTTAAATAGAAACTCTCTTGATTGTTTAATTTGAAATATATTTTTATTAAAGATTTACAGTGATAAGCATTTACGTTCTCTCTTTTATTTCAGACTTGTTATAACAGCATTTTAAATATAACTGTGTATAATTTTCTAATTTTAATACACTCAAATTTCAAATTAATTTTGCAAAATCAAGAAAACATGGAATGCTTTCAATTTAAAAATTGCTCCCAACAATACGAAGAATTTGTGTGTCCTGAAAATAACAATTTTCAATAGTGAATTTTTTTTCTTTTATTTCTTTTTCTTTTTTTTTTTTGGGGGGGGGGGGATATTTCCCATTGGTTAAAATTCGGATGAAATCAGATTTTTTTTTTTTTTTTAAGCCTGTTTCTAAGAAATAAATTTAAGGTACACATGAATAATATTCTTATGAATGTGTGACTCTTGTTAAACAGTGTTAAGTAAAAGAAAAACAGTGTAAAAAAATAATCAGTTCTTTTTCTTGGACTTATTTCAGAACTGTGCAAAAACATAATCGGGTGTATTTGGAAATTAGAATGAATAGTTATAATCTCATTATATATGTATACTTTTAGATATATTTGATGACTTTATATTATGTCTGATTGATTTTCTTTCTGAGCCTTTAGAAGTAGCTTTTAATTCTGATTGGGTTAATGATAATATAAACTTTTGATTCCTATTAGACTTCTGCATTCTTTGAATACAGATTACTTCTCTTTTGTGCAGTGCACAGTGCCACTATTGGGGAATTACAACATTATCCTTTGCTTTATGGTGTTGTCTTTTTTATGTTGTTTTTCAGGCATAAATATTTCATGCACAGCTAAATTGTTTGTATATTTTGGTTGTTCATCTTTTCTTATGACCCTACAGGTAATCATTGATCATATTCTTTATGGGGAATTACTCCTCTGACTGTTTACAAAGGTTTAATCTTAATTTATGGAAAGTTTTATTAATAATTGAAGTAAGCAGCAGTTATTTATTGGTTTTATTGTCAATCATAAATATTTGTGCATTTACATTTTTAGGTGTTGAAGTGCCACAAATAGGAGAAAAGAGAGAGAAAATTCCAAGACTGGGAGATCGCAAAAAGAATAAAAAGAAAGCCCAACAAGGTGCTCATTCTTTATTATAAATAATCTTAGAGTTATGAAATTCTGTTTGATTTTCTGTCTGTGAATTTCATGTATGTAATCTTGAGTATTTGTTTTTGATGTATTAATAAATGATGCTCATAAATTATTTTCCTAAAAATTTAAACAGAAAATTTATTATTAATATCTCCATATTTAATTAGAAAATAAATTTAAGTCAATTTTATCCTTGTATAAATTATGTATGAACATCAGCTGCATTAATCTCAAACGGTACAGTGGTTTGAGACCAAATAGATGGTACAGTCGGCTCGGATCTGACCCGATCTCTTTTTTGATGAGGTTTTTGGTAGAAATAAGTACACAATAAACATTTTTGTTGTATGATAACATTTATTGATAATATTTTACATGAAATAAAACCCTTTTTATAGAAAAAATGACTAATGAATTGTAATTTTGCTAAACAAAGAAAATCTTTGGCATTTATATAGAATGTTGTATATATTAGGTCTAATATGTTATTTAGTCTACCTAGTTTTAGAAGTTAGTGAAACCAAACTTTCCGAGCATAAAAATCTAAAAAATAATATATACTGACATTTCTGGTCTTCAAAATCAAAATAAATTAAAAAATCTAAAATTTAAAACAAATGACTAGTGATCATCAATAATGTTTTTCAACAAAGACGACACTCATATTTAGTTATTCCTATATCTAGTAGGGTGGTCTAGTAGGTCTATCTAGTAGGGTTCCTTGTCAACTTGATCTCTTGAAATGAGAGGGGAGAGTATGGGGGGGAAGACACACCCTTGGGTCTGATATGACCCCCTCTGTACCGTTTGAGGGTTAAATACATTGCTGTAATCTAAATGAAATTAGTTTCTTCAAGATAGGCTTTTTGTATTATATATTGCATTGTATTGTATTACTGCGTTAAAATAATAAAGTGCTTTTAAAATAATGAGCAGTTAAATTATCATATCAACTGTAAAATTTTGAGTATATATTTTTTGTTATGGGAATTCTATTTTTCTAGAATGTCTTCATAAGGTGTATGTGAGTATATATTAGTACACACAATCTATCTATCCATATATATATATATATATATATATATATATATATATATATATATATATATATATATACAGGATTATCAGGAAAGAATCATCCGATTACAAAATTTAATATTTTCCATAATTACAAACAGAAAATTATAATTAATATGTCATTGTAAAGGAAAAATGTTAATTTTTTTTTCACAGGTGTTCGATATTACTTCCTTTATTTACCCATATAATATCATTGCGATATGCCATTTCTTGCCAAATGCGTTTTAATGTTTCACTATTAACTGTTTGTAAAGCATTACAAATGCATTGTTTAAGTTTGGGCAAACTTGTAGGCAAAGGTGGTATGAACACAAGATCTTTGATATATCCCCAAAGGTAGAAGTCGCATGGGGTTAAGTCTTGTGACCTAGGAGGACCAAATCATCGGCTGTCCCAAAACCAATCAGCTACATAGTTACCCTCCTGGGTCACCAGACTTAACCCCATGGGACTTCTTCCTTTGGGGATATGTCGAAGATCTTGTGCTCATACCACCTTTGCGTACAAGTTTGCCCGAACTTAAGCAACGCATTTGTGATGTTTTACAAACAGTTAATAGTGAAACATTACAACGTATTTGGCAAGAAATTACATATCGCAATGATATTATGTGGGTGAATAAAGGAAGTCATCTGTGAAAAAAATTTAACATTTTTCCTTTACAATGACATATTAATTATAACTTTCTTTTTGTAATTATGGAAAATATTAAATTTTGCAATCAGATAATTCTTTCCTGATAACCCTGTACATATATATATATATATATATATATATACAGTGATTTCCGCTTATAAGAATCACGTTTGTCATTACTGTTTTTGATTCTTATAAGCGGTTGATTCTTATAACCGAAATTTAGGTTTTTGGACAGGAACACACACACCTATATATACATATATAAGATAATTTACCATAAAATACACTTTAATTTACATTAACTATCTTTCATTAAAATTATTTTTTATAGTTTTAAAAATGCAACTTAATTTTTAGACCTATAAGTAGATACACATGATTATAGTAAGAGAAGAAAAAAATACAATATTTGTTACAAGTTACAACATACCTGCTTAACAGTTTTAACATTTCAACTACAGGAAGGGAGGAAGAAAAAGTTTTCTATGGTAGTTTGACGTAATGAAGTTTCCAGAAGGCTGTTTATACCTCTTTCAATACTTATAGTCTCAGACGAAGATTTACTCGGACGGGTAAAGTTGCCCCCGGGTCAAGCTAATAGGACAGTGTTGTGGTAAAGCGTTTAAGGGGAAACTATTATGTTATGTCTAATAAAAAAAGGGGTGAATTTTATGACTATATTCCATCCCATCTTATCAATCTTTCTTAAAAAAAAGGAAAGAACTTCGTGCCTGTTGAGGGTTTAAGTGGATTTTTGGAAAAATTAAAGGAAAGCGAAGAGTGTAAACTGATTCTTAAAACCGGTGGTTTGATTCTTTAAAGCGAAAATTTTAACATGGAAATAATACATTTGTTTTTGTTTTCGCGATATTGATTCTTATAAACGGTTGATTCTTATAACCAGTGATCACTATAAGCGGTGGTTACTGTATATATATATATATATGTGCAGATATATATATATATATGCATGTATGTATGTGTGTAAACAAACAAACTTAATCATACTTATATTGAAGTTGCTTCTTGTTTAGAAACAACAGAATTACCTAACATTGAAGACTTAAGTATTACTGATAATGCTGAAGAGGAAGATCACAAAGAACCCTCTGAAGAGCGAGCAGAAGTAAAAGAATCTCCAAGTATTAGTGAGGAGGAAAATATCAAAGATGCTTGGGATGAGTCATCTGATGAAGAAGAGAGTGAAAAAGTTGAAACTGAAGTGAAAAAGGTCTCAAAATCAGATACAGTTTCCAAACAGTCGAAGAAAACTGCTGAAAGTGAATCTGAATCTGAGGGAAGTGGGGAAAGTTCTGAAGAAGAATCAGAATCTGAATCTGATGAAGATAGTTACAGCAGCTCTGAATCTGAAGGAGATGGAAAAGTTGACCAAACTGAAAGAATCAAATTAAGAATACAAGTAACTAAATTTTTTCTCTTTTTTTCCATTAAATTAATTCTTTCTATGATTCGCATGTTAAGTCTTATCTAAGCTATAGGGTAAATACAGAAAAGATTACTTAGTAGAAAAGGTTTGTATTGGCTTCGTTAAAAGTTTTTTTTTTTTTTTTGTAGAAATGACTACTAAATAAACAAAGATGTAATTAAAGTAACCATGTGTGTTAAAGTTTGGCTTAAAAACCTTTTGGTTAACTGTAAATTACTTCCATTTTTAAACATTCTAATTGTTGTTTTTGCAAGTAGAATAATTTAATTAGTTTTAAATTTCAATTGTATATTCTTCAATTTTATTCTCTTTGACTCAAAACAGAGGCAGATAAATGTGTGTTTGTATGATTATATAAATAATTGTAGCTCCTGGTGTATAGTCAAAATATGCAAGGCTTGAATTTTTAAAAATGACCTATGAAATGGTTATTTTCATATTTTAAAATTTTCTTGTACAAAATTAATTAAAGCATTTCTGTTGAAATTAAATGTCCATATCTAAAACAACTTGACAGAAGGTTATGCTAAAAGTTTTTAATATCAGAGGATATAAATTTTTATTTTGGGAATTGTGAGTGTGCTTGAAAAATTTTGATGTATGTTGCATATAACTTTTTATAAATTAAGTAAATAATCTTTAACCATAATAAATACATTTTCACAGAAACGAAGAGAGGCTGCAGAAAACAATAGAAGTCTTTCACGTCTAAGATCACCAGTTGTTTGTGTTTTGGGACATGTAGATACTGGCAAAACCAAAATTCTTGATAAGGTAAGTGACCTGTTCTAGTTACTTTATAGAATGCGTGTCATATTCATTGTCCATGAAGTTACTTGTGTCGAGAAATATTGAATTAATTTTATCTTATTTGCCATTGCTTTTTTCTAAAACCCAGTGTTACTTGTTTGCCCATGTTTTATGTTTTATATGTATAAACTTGGAATTTATCCATAGGTCTTATCTAGTCATGAGGTTTAGGATCTCAGTGGTGAGTTTAAAGTGAATGTCATATAAATGGGGTTAGCCCTGGACCGAAAATGTTTCCACTGTCTTTTGGAACTTAGCTTCATTTCCATGACCAAAAATTCAATGAGTTACTCTTTGATTCTTAATTTATTATTGAACTCTATAAAACAGCTTTCAGATAATTATCATATAGTATTTTCTGTCGCAAATTTTGCTGTGAGCTCAGATTAATGTATTTACCTCATGCAATCACAGTTTAAATGTTTTTCCAGTATTAGAGCTATTGGATATTTCTATTTTAATATTGCTAAAGTAAGCAATAGTATTAATGAAGCGATAGTATTAATGTAATTATGTAAGCGATAGTATTAAAGCTTCAGAGAACTTGTGTGTGTAATGCTGTTTAAGATGAAAAATTGTAGAAATTCTGTTCCATGCTAAGGAGTGTTTTTAAGAAATATAGAAAGTAATTAGATAATTTTTCAGTTTTAATTTCAGCATATTAGATAGTTGAACCCTTTTTTTAAAATTTCAAATAATTTAGTTCAAGAAAAATGAATGCCATTAATTACATTGTGGAATTAAGAAAACAAATTTTACATGCCTATAGTTTTTTTTATTCCAAATGAGTAATGTACCCAAATGAGATTAATTGGGTATTAATTACATAAGAAGAGAATTATGATCAAAATTTGTTTTATTTATTTAAGGTTCAAAGCTGCATAATTCTAAAATGTTCTAATTCCTTTTATAAATCGTTTTGTTATGTGTATACAAAAAAATAAAATAATAATAATAATAATAATAATAATAACTCATGTTAATAGGATTCAAAATAAGTAATTGTCATTGATTAAAAACATTAAATAGTTTTCAGATTTTTCAGTTCATGTAAATTTTTTGTTTCATTATGATATATTATAAAATTATATGAATATATTTTTATTTAGAAAAAAAAATGTTTAAATATTGAAGTATTTGATTTCATTGATCCTTTTTATCAGATCCGTAGCAGCCATGTGCAAGATAATGAAGAAGGTGGTATCACTCAACAAATTGGTGCTACTATGGTGCCTCATGATGCTATCAAGGAGCAATGTAAAATGGTGAAAAATGTGAGTTAAAAGTTTTATTAACTTTTTAAAACATATTAGCCTGATTTTTCATACATTTATTGAAGAATATATCATTTCTAAAGAAAAATATTTGGCGCATTTTGTGAAAATGGCATATGGAGATCAATTATGTTTAATTATGAAATCTACCGAAAATATAGACAACCTGACATTGTCAGGATCATAAAAAACCATAGGATTCGATGGCTAGGTCATTTATTTAGAACTGAGAACACAAATCCAATAAAAAAGCTCACATTTACTAAACCGATGGGTGGTAGAAAGCAAGAAAGACCACCAATTATGTGACTTGATTCTGTTGAGAGTGACATAAAAATCATATATAAGGGAGACTGGAGTAGTATTGCTTCGGATAAGACCAGATGGTGGAAACTGATTGGGATGGCCTTGGACTGCAACAGGCTGTAGTGCCTCAAAAGAAGATATTTTTTGTAAATTATTTTATTTAACTCTTTTAGTAAGGCATTTAAATTGTGCAGTTAGAAACATGGTGATATCATGGCAATATGGAAACATGCTTATTGTGTGTTCATATGTTTTCCTTCTATGTTCATATTGCATTTCATGTTTGATTTGGTTTTAATTATGATTTTAAAAAGCTCTAAAATATTTCCTTTTTTATACTTTTAGTTTAATGAATTGGAATTGAGAGTTCCTGGTCTGTTAATCATTGATACACCTGGACACGAATCTTTCAGGTAAAGCTTTTTCTTTAGAGTGACAGTTTTCATCCTAAATTTCTTAGATGACCTGAAACTAAGGTGTTTATTCTATAGCCCTCAAAAATGGAATTTCTTATTCTTGTAATTGGAATAACATATATGATAAAACTGGATGCAAAAGTTTATCACTAAAATGCTCATAAAATTACGTAAATCAATAAAAATTATTTATGTGAATTTGATCTGTTTACCATGAATTTACCTTAGAAGACTGTATACATATGGATTCTGCCTAAACATATTTTATTTTAATGTAACAAAAATATGGGTGTTTTCAATCTGAGAAAGAACAGATTACTATAAATTCTTTCACCTAGCTTTTTTATAGCATTGTTCCAATTTCTCTGCATGTTGAATTTTAGGTTAGAAGGGATTTATTTAGCCTATCTTTTTCCTTAGTACACCTTGTAAAGATAATTTTAGATTAAATTTTTTTAAAAAAAACTTTTCTAATTTCAACCCCTTGACTGCCAGGACGTACACCCAGTACATTGTTCACTACACAGTAAAAAGGGCATATTTGAACCAGATTGGTCAGTGATATTCAACTGATATAACATGGTACTGGTCGGAGGTGAGTGGTAATGACCTTGATTCTACTACAAGATTGTTCAGATCCCAAGCACAGATCAAAAGAAACATCTCCGAAAGTGGTGCCATATTTGTACAACTAAACATGTTAGGAAAGATACTCGGCTAAAGTGTCTGGTTATGAAGACTTTCCAGGACTGTGTAGTAGAAGTCATTTTGATGAATATCATAAATCTTTTGAGTTTTATGTATATAATGTATGTATGTATATCAGCATATGTATAAAATGTGTAAGTTTTGTATATTATATATTATACATATTATGATAATGTCGTAAATCCTTTAACGAACCTTAAATTCATCACTATTATATCACGGAAGTTATTAAATGATTTATGACACAAACATTTTGCATCGCATAACCTTTTATATAGCCGTTCACTGGCAAAATTAAGCTTGGCAGTCAAGTGGTTAAGTATGTAGTTGTTTTCACAAGTACATAATGAAATGTTAGTACAATGAGTTTGTCTAACCATCTGTACAGACCCAGTCTGTATACCTCTAGCATTTTTGATTAGTCATCATACTTCAATGAGTTTATCTATTATTTTATTAAGTTGCTTTTGAAAATAAAGCACTAAGACTAAGAATTAGCTCAAAATTTTTAATTAAATAAGTCAAATTAATTTAAGTAGGAATAATGAAAATGTATATATGTAGAATTAATTTTTTAAAAAAAATTCTTGTATGAATATCATCTTGTAAAGTAATTCTGTGCATTCTTTTCAGCAATCTGCGATCCAGGGGTTCTTCTCTTTGTGACATAGCCATTCTAGTTGTTGACATTACTCATGGTCTGGAGCCCCAGACAATTGAATCAATCAATATGTTGAAGCAACGTAAAACACCTTTTGTTGTAGCATTAAATAAGGTAATTATTAAAATAAATAATTTTAAATTTGTCTTATATTTGATTTTGATTTCCTTTTGTATATATTTAGATTTAGGGGGTCCAGGACACATTTAAGAAAAATTTTTATTTATTGAGTTGAAATTTTTATTTTTTATTTATTTATTTATTTTTTTTTTTGTGTGTGTGTGTGTGTGTGATATTTAACCATATAATTTGTAAGCAAAATCCCATCATAAAACTTTTCATAAAGTTTTTAAAAGATTTAAAATTAAAAAAAATTTGGAGTACTTTAAAATTGTTATAACACAATATTTTTTCATTTAATTAAACAGAAATATGAGTTTTAATTTTGATTCAGCATTTTTTTAAATATTAATTTTTAAAAAAATTAAAAAATTTTAGAGTAAAAATTTCAAAAAAAATTATGTAACTTATTTTTAAAAATCATATTTTCAAAAGTAAATATTTTTTTCAAATTTGCTGAATCAGAATTAAAGTAAAATAATTGAAAAAGACATGTTCTAAGTTTGAACCTTTTATCGTGAACCGTTCTTGACTTATAGCAATTTAAAGTCGAGAAATATCAAAAACACCTATCATGCAGAAAAGCACATTTAAATGTTTAAACAAAGCTTGGCTGCTATTAGAATGTTGTAAAACAAAAAAATTAATATCTCCTATTCTAATTAAGATAAAAAACATGATTTAAACGTCATTTTAAGCGGAAAAGATCAGAAAAATTTTTTAATGCAATAAATTTTTTTTCAAAAATTTGAAGAATTTTGTGTCCTGGACCCCCTTTAGTAAAGTCTTGTTGATGAAACTATATTGAAAATAGTTAATTGTAATCTCGTGGAATCATAATAGAATAATTTACTGTTACCTTTCATCCGTACTTGAAAATGTTTTTGGTTTAAAGGAGATTAAATTAAATTTCTTAAATTAAATACTTGTTTTCTATGCTAGCACATCTTTAAATAAAAAATTGATTTAAAGAACCAAAGAAAAATTGAAAGTCCTTTTTTAAGTAAGCTTATTTGTTTGTGGTGAAATATTATTTGTAGAATTATCTATGCTCTAGCCTAAATGATCCCCTTTTTTTGTGATGAAATTACTTTTATTTATATACGTATAGTTATGTAACAAATTTTCAGAGAATTCTGAAAGAAACTAGAATACCTCCTTTCATTCTAAAATTCTAAGTTAGATTGAAATTTTATGTATGAAGTATGTTTTATGTTTCATAATAATGGCATGCATGATTTTCAAATGTTCTAATAATTATCAATTTCATATTTCATAATTTAGTTTGTGTTTCTGAAGGATATAATTTTTACTTAACACAGCACAATGTAGCATAAGTTTTGTTTTATTCTATGGGAAGTATTGACAAAATTTATTGTCTATATAATTCTTTTTATTTTTTCTTGTATGTTATTATTTTTTTCTGATTATAGATTGACAGAGTGTATGAATGGAAGTCTACGAAAAATAAAGATGTCCAAGATATCATTAAGAGTCAGTCACGACCATCAAGACAGTTCTTTGAGGATAGAGTAAAACAAGTCATTCTTGAATTTGCAAATCAGGTATGATATGTTTATATTTTGCCTTTTGGAAAGAAGTAGTGTTAAAGAAAATTATAGTGGTACCTCGGTACTTGTCGTTAATTGGTTCCAAAAGCACAACGAGTACCGAATGAATGAACTCATGAAGAGTTATGTAAATTGAATTAATTTATTCCTGAAAACCAAAAATTTCACATTTCACTGGGCAATTTATAAATGGAGGGAGTTGTTTTAACATAGGATTACATTCCTCCATAACGGTCCTGCAGAACAAAAAATTTCAGGTGCTAAAACCATCAGTCCTCTTGAGTTATAATTTTGGCATTGCGCTAAATCCAGTTTATCACTTGGAAAAGCAGTAAACAGTTAAACAGAAAATTACCAAGATGCGTCAAAATTCTGACATACATATATGTATATATTTACGTATGTACTTGTGTATATATATATATATATATATACATACACATATATACATAACACATACATACATATAAAAGAGGTAAGCAACGATAAGTAATCCTACGTTAATAACCCTCAATAGTTTCATTAGAAGGGACTACCTGAATTTTTTTTTTTTTTTTATACAAAATATTTAAACTAGACAGACATAATTCAAAAGAATAATTAGATAAAATGAAATAAAATTTATCTTCACTCAACCTGTACTGAAAAGAGTTTATGGTCTAATGGGATAGTGGCGAAGTAGAGGAGCAGACTGCTTGGAAGAGGAGCCTCTTTTCTGTTGACTGATTAACACAATAAATAAGATATGGTAAATACTTTAAAAGCATTATCACAGAATGTAGCAGTGGGCTGAAGCAGCAGCAAGTAAAAGAAGCAGTCTTTCTTATAAACAAAAAAAAAATGTAGATTTATTTCTCTTTATAAGATAAGCCACCACAAAAATAAACTCGAAATAACATCGAGCATCAACAATAGCTTTCTGCCTAACACAATGCTCCGACTGACCCAAGAGCTAAGTAAAGCCAGCACGTTATATACATTTAAAAAAACCACGTGTGCATCTAGCTGATTTGCATAAACGTAATTATAGATGCAGAAAATGGAACAAGTTTATGCCAAATAAATAAACATTATAATTGTCACACAAAAATACCCTTACAATAAATAACATATTACAAAAATATATAAACATCCAAAATTAGAAATATTAAATTTAAACATCACAATTAGCTATAGCAACTGAACATCGCAATTTACGATCATAATGAAATGGTTACATTACATCATTTCTGAAGCTGATACCTTGTACTCTATACAGGAAAAACAACGTAAAGTTCAATTTCCAAATTGGAAAGTGGGGAGTATCTCAACATTTTCGATAAAACATCAGGTGCTTGCATGAGTATTCTTATTTTTTTCTGTCTCTTAACATGCCAATCCCTGTTGTAGACTCAGATTTAGGGAGTTTCACTTCAAACATGTCAAGAGAAACTTGCTTCTGCCTTCATTTCAAAATCTTTCTGAAGTGAAACATTGTTTGATCACTTAACAAGTCCACATTTTGGCTTGCTAGAGCTTTGTCAGGATGATAATTTTGAACAAAATTTTGTAATTCAACCTATTTCGGTCTTTTTTCATCCGGAGAAATAGATTTTGAGGTGCTATCTTCTCTCATACATGTTTTAGCATGTGTGACGAGTACCAAGCAAATGTCGAGTAGTACCAAGGTATTAATGTATATTTTTTGGAGTTTTTTTAAAATTATTACTATTAAGGCATATTTTATTTTTGTATTAATCTAGTCATGTTAGAATTTTTATTTAAGAAAATATAAACTCATTCACATCTCTGAAGTATGTTATCCAATTTTTGAAAGTATTTACATTTTAATTAACTTCACTTTTACATATTACATTTTATTTATTACCATTTTGAAATGTGTTTCAATGGTTATTTAAATATTAAGATTCTGAAATAGTGTTGGATACATTATTTATATAAATAGATATATTGCTTGATTGTGTGTGCTTGATAGGGTTTAAGGGATATTTTTGTCAGGTAACTATTATCCTAGTTTAAAGCAATGAGAACTATTAAGAAAATTTTGACTGAATTTTTTTGTTTGTGATAGCATTTTATGTAAATATAATGGCCTTCCTCTTAGAAAGTTTTCAGTTAAAGAACTGTGACTGAATCTCAGATGAATTTAAAAGTAGAGTAGTTAGAATAGTAGTTATTGTTTTATGCTGCTGTGTTAGAAATCAAAACTATTTTGTACTCTTTTGCCTTATAAAATATTTGTGTAAGATAAAGGAAACATGGTTATACATTATGGTTTGTTCTGAAGAAAATCTGTAGAGTGAAAACATTCATTAAAGTATGCAATGCTAGACCTCTGTATCACAACCAACATGGGATTTATTGGTTTTGTCTGCTACGTGAAGGCTAAACAGATTAGTACCTACAATTCAAAGCCTATTGTAGGAGCTATAAAAATGCATGCCTGTAGCAGGGTTCAAACTTGCTGACTCTAGTGTTTAAAGGTCAGCATCCTAGGCATTGTGCCATCATCCAAGGAGAAGGGTAATATGAGAAACAACTACAAAAGGAGGATTTTTTTAAAATTGTAAAATACTTTTTCTGTCGTACTACCAGATAAATTTTCATTCATTTTTCAGTGTGTTTTGAGTATGGCTGTAGGTCTATAAATTTCTCTTTGAAGGTAAAAATATTTTCCCATAAATTTAAAAGTGTTTTGAGGTGCTAGGAACATTAACATAATAGCAGACCATGTGAATGAATCCTTTACAAAAGCAGACAGAAAACTTAGTGAAATCTCAGTTGTGTTCTGTAAGTGAAATGGAAATGTGTATAAAAGTGTCAATTGTAATGAAGAAAAAGGATATTAGTTGTATATCTAATATTTTCAAAATGTGTGTTAAACTGAAGTGTAACCTTTGAGCAAAATATCTGTGTGGTCAGAATTTTTATTATTATTTTTTTATATTATTATTATTATTTTATTTTGTGTGTGTGTGTATATATATATATATATACACACAGTCGAACCCCGTTATAGCAAACCCAGTATATTACGAACTCACGGGTATAACGAATGAAAATTTTGGTCCTACCTTTTCCTATTGTACGTAATTTAATTAGTATTGTGTCAGTTTAATGTTATCAATTTTAGTCAATTTAATTCAGTAATGATCATTTTTAATAGATTTTATCATTTTTTTTAATATATCATTGATGAATACACATTGAAACTAATGAGTTATACATTTTGTGAACTCTAGCATTTTTCTTAGCGGTTTGGATAAAGTGAACAAAACCTTAGGTCCCTTGAAGTTTGTTATAACGGGGTTTGACTGTATGTTAAAGTAAGGAATGCAGAGTAGTAACTGCATTATTCAAATTTGTATCTTACTGTGAAATAAATATTAAATATAAGTTTCAGATTCACTGAGCTTGAGAAAATAACTTAAAAAGACCTTGTTAAGTTCTTTCTAAAATATATTTTTTTCAGATTCTTGTATGAGAAATGTATTTTTATATTCAATTTACTTATTAGTCTTTGAATGCTGTGCTGTATTATGAAAATCAAGATCCTCGTCAATACATATCTATGGTGCCAACATCAGCTTTAACAGGGGAAGGAATGGGCAATTTGATGGCTCTAATAGTTGAACTAACACAATCGATGATGGCAAAACGCTTAGCCTTTTCTGAAGAGTTACAAGCTACTGTATTAGAGGTACCTTGTTCTTTTTTACAAAAAATTTGGTGAAAATTATTTTTATAATCAGGAATTAAATTTTTAATTATGTCATCTGATAAACATTAATATAAACTTTATTAATATTATAGGTTAAAGCAATTGCTGGATTAGGTCATACGATGGATGCCATATTAGTGAATGGTCGATTAAAAGAAGGAGATACTATAGTCTATGCTGGCTATGATGGACCTCAGCGCTCACAGATTCGTTCACTTTTAATGCCCCAGCCCATGAAGGAGCTAAGAATAAAGGTAGATCACTTTTAAAGTAATTTCTATATTAATAATTAAATTGCCTTTAAAATTCTCTTGCATATTAAAATTTCTTAAAAGTACTAAAATGTTTCACTTGTATAGCAATTGTATAAAAAGAGGCTAAAACAGATAGTTTATATTTTTGCATCTGTCTTGTTTTTGATGCGTATTTAATACCGTAATGTAAATAAGTATAGGTATGTAAATTTTGCAGAAAAATATTGAAATTCCGCAGAATAAAAATTTTAATATTTAAAATTTCGCATTTATTTTAAAAAATTGCAATTTTACTTATTGATTAGGTAAGTATCAAAATTCTTAGTTAAAAGTTAACATTGTAGTAGTCTCCACATTCTTTTCCTTAAGTCTTTATCAATAAGTAATAAGAAAATTTCGAGAGTGAGAGTTCTCAGTTAATGACAGTGGATGGTCTTAGACAGGCAATTATGTTAATAAATTATTACTATTATTACCAAATTTCGCTTAAAAAGCTATTTATCAGCCGAGTTTTCGCCGAAAATTAGTAAAATTATTTTTGCATTTATTTGCTCATATCGGCAAATTTCACATTTATTTGCATCTATTTCGTAAATACGAAAATTACGTATCCCTATAAATAAGTCTTTAATATCTTGAAACCTTTTGAAATAATTTTGCATTATGATAATCAATGTATTATTTTAAGATGCATATCGTAGACTTCTCTTAAATATTATGCGTTTTGGATTTCTCATTCTTTCACATCTAGTTGAAATTAGGGTTTAAGTTGTAATTTGATTCACATGAGTTTTGGTCTTAAGGGGAAGATAAATTTTGTAATAATTTGAAGACCTCGAGAATTTTACATTCAGTGCTGTCCTAACCAATGCAGATTTTATATATTTAGAGAATAAAAAAATGGTTAAAATTTAGGGAAAAGGGAGACTTATAGGAACTCTGGTAGAGAAGTGTAGATCAAGTGTAAGAAAATTTTTTTACTTGAAAATTTTTCATGTGTTGAACTGATTGAAAGATACCAGTTTTTCAACATTGCTCCACTGTAAAATTTTCAAATTTTAAAATCAGAAATATCAATAATTAAAAAAAATTTTTTTTTGACTTTTTCAAAATGATTTTCAAAGGTCAAAGTACATTTACAAAGTACAGGTATTACTCTTTTCAAGAAAAAACATTTTAGATGTTTTGCAAAACTTTCTCAATTTAATTATTTTTGCTTATTTTCAGAATATGATTGTTAAATTTTAGGTAGTGTACTTTCATTTAATGTTAGGCAAAAAATATATTATTTTGCATTATATTGTGAATTTTTTTCTATATATTTAAAAAGTTATGATTCCTTTTTTTGTTTTTTTAGACACAGTTCATTGAACACCGAGAAGTTGATGGTGCACAGGGTGTTAAAATATGTGGTAAAGATCTTGAAAAAGCTATTGCAGGACTTCCTCTTCTTGTTCCTCGAAGAGCTGATGAAGTTCCTATTTTAATGGTATTTATTTTATTTTTTTACTGGTTGTGTTTACTCTTATCTGAAATTTTATCAGAGCATTAGTTTTTTCTTTAAATATAATGACAGCATATTTCTGGCATTTTTAGTTTTGTATTCATACCTGTTGGTTTTACTGTATTGTTATGATTTTTTAGAGACACTAAAAGGATTTAAATTTTAAAAATAGAATGTGGGCATTATCTTAAATTAAAAACTACAGTTTCTTAAAATTCTTGTTTTTTTATTTTATTTTATTTTTTACAATATTCTTATCTTTTATAAGATAAATATTAATTTATCCATTAATATCCGTTTAGTTTCTTAATAAAGTAATCTTTTGCAGCATATTTTCCAGAATAGGATGAGCATTTTAAGTCTGCTTTTTAGAACTGTTAATTTGGTAAAATATAACTAAAAAGTAAATAGTTCAACACAGAAAGATAAATACTAACAGGAAGAATGCAGACAAATACTGTTAATTTGGTGTATTAGTTTCCTATATTCCTTTTTAAAGCTTCTTTTGTCAGTGTGTGTGTTTGTTTTACCTCATTTTATCTGTTAGTAAAATTGTTCTGTTTGGAATACAAATTTAAAGAGCAAAAATCTTACCTTTTCTAAAAGCTTATAGCTGTCTTTCCTATAAAATATTCTTATATATATATATATATATATATATATGAGAATATTTACTGCCATTTAATGAACTCAAAAATTCCAAATTCAACATCTCAATGAAAAATGACAACTGTATGAAAATTTAGGATTATTATTTCTTCTTTAGTATAAAACTTTTCTACCATTACTGGTCCTTTTCCTAAGATCTCTTCTCAATTCAGCTGTATGAATGTTTACATTATTTTAAAATAAGTGGTTTAACAAAAAATATACTTTATCTATTATATTATCTGTAATTTTAATATAGATTTTAACTATGTGCATAATTGTTATGGTTCATTTAGAACCCTTAAACTGGTCATTTAGGGATATTTTAACGTTTGCTTGTAATATGTAATAGTTGAAAGTTATGTCTTGTGGTGCTACAATTAAGGAAATGTATTGGTCTCAATATAGCCACAGGTGGAAGGTCACTCTATTAGTTGGTGTTTAACACTCCTCACAGAGGTTATGTATTCAAAATTGTCATTTAATGTAAGAAGTTCCTTTTTTTATGTGTGCAGTTGTGCTTATTTAAAAAAAAAAAAATTGTAAGGTGGCTGATATATACTGTTATATACTTGCTGGTGAGTTGTTAAAATTTTAAATTATTAAATATAAAGGTAAATGTTCTTGCATTCTATTTTCCCCTTAAAACTCTGTAAATTCTTTAGTAAACTTCTTTCTCTCTGTTGCTAAGCAGTAATTCAATCCGTACTTGTGTGCTATTTCACATTCGCAGGAGCCCCCGAATAAAGGGGGAAAAGCAAGAATCTGTGTAGCAGGTCAATGGAATGTTGATTGCTTTCACATTGCCTCCGCCGGAGCGGCCATTTCCTCCCACGGATGAATACAGTGTTTGTGGACGGCGGGGTCTGTTGTGAAAATTAATTAAAATTACTTCCCTTAAGGGGAGATGACCTAAAAATGAACCTAAAAACATCTCCAAAAATAGCTATTATACCTGCTGAAATAGAATTGCACTGAGGAAAGGTGAAAATAACACTTAAATTCAAAATTTTAAAAAAATAAGACTGGACAATTATATATATATATATATTTTTTTTTTTAATTTAACAAGTTTTTATTATAACATAACATGATTAGTATTTTCAATGCTTAAGAATTTTAATAACATCCTCATCATAAAATAAAACTACACTTATCCATTTCCTTTTATATATATATATATATATATATATATATATATATATTAATAACAATGGTTACACTTACAGATTACACAAGAATGGGTGGCTGGTGACTCATAGCTATTTAACATTATATGAGCTCATCTATAAGAACTATATTTAAAAAAAGGCATATTACCTAAGTGGACTTTAAGCTATAAAAAAAAAGGGTAAGAAGGGCAAGATATCTAAGATTAAAAGTGGGCATGCCGAGTGAAACGACTAAGGCATCTCTGGATCATTCGCAGCAGACATTCTTCATGGGTTCCAAGGGGTGAAGTGAGGCTTCTAAGCCGGCAATAGGTGACGACCTTCTGCATAGCTGCAGGACATCCAGTCTGATTCTCCCATTATGAACCCCCGGAGAAAAACTTTTCTCGCCCCCGGTTCGCATGAGCGCTTGCAAGGGATACCTGTAAAAGAGTTCTACTTCGTGCCAAGCATTGCAGCCCAATGATTATTTCGAACGTTGATATTCTTTCATATTTGTGGAAGTTGAATACCAAATTATTTTTTTCTTGAATTATTTCTTGGCTTCTTGTTAGATTTTAATTATTTTCACAGCGGATCCCGTTGTCCACAAGCACTGTATTTATCCGTGGGAGGAAACTGCCGCTCTGACGGAGGCGATGTGAAAGCAATCAACATTCCATTGACCTGTTAGAAATACATCTTTAACAGATAATACAAAAATGAGGATAAAACTCAAGAGAAAAACAAAAGAACGTCAAACTGTTAACATGTTTATTAGAGAGAGAAAAAAAAAACAGAAGGTTGCCACTCAGCGATTACAAAATTCAGGTATCGTTAAGTTGAGGCGAAATTGTAGCACTGCTTTGGCATAAATACAGTCACATAGGAAATTAATTTTTATCACTCCTCCTTGCCAAAGCATGGCTAAAAAATCTATACTATAACTTTGAAACATAAAACATAGGGTTAACTGCTTTCCATACACAAAAACACTAGAAACACATGGTTAGCTGCTTCAAAAACACTATAAACACAGACTAGCCAAATAAAAAACTGTTTACACTACAAACGCATCAATTATGAATATCAATAACTAAAACCTAGGTGTTTTCTTAAGTTTACTAAAATTTTCTTCGAGATATTTTTAGTGAAAAGGTCAGCAACATTATTAATCGAGGCTATATACTCTAAACAAATAACATTCTGTTCAATATAGTCCTGGAGGAAATGATGCCTTATGTCGATATGTTTACTGCGCTTAGATGTTGTTTGATTTTTCGCAATAAACATAGCAACGCTTGGCTATCTATTTTCACAGGTACAGGTGTAGGGATAAATTTCTCCACACCAAGTTCCTGCATTAGACTTCTCACCCACAACACTTCCTTTGTAGTATGGGCTAAAGCCAAATACTCAGACTCAGCAGAAGATAATGCAGTACAACCTTGTTTTTTACTCGACCAAGAGACTGCAGCAGCACCAAAAATGACCACATATCCACTGAAGGACTTTCTGTCCACATGGTCTGCACCCCAATCTGCATCAGAAAAAATTTCCATTGCTCTTCCAGTCTTTCTGAAGGTGAGGGACAGGTGCTTGGTCTCCTTGAGGTACTGAAAGAGGTGTTTAATGCTTCTCCAATGGAATTCAGAGGGTCTCTCATGAAATTGGCTCATGTAGGCGGAGCTGAATGCGATGTCGGGACGTGTTCCACATGCAGTGTACAGCAGACTTCCAATGGCTTGCCTATAAGGAATCTCGTCACTCTTCTTTATGTTATACCATTCTGCATCGTTTACTTTGTAGTGTTTTACACTGGGATCTAAGGGGGTTGATGCTCCCTTAGCTGAACTTGCCCCAAAACTTTCCACGATTTCTTCAATGTAGGCTGTTTGATCCAGTGTTAGTGAACCATCAGCTTGCTTCTGGATTCTCATGGATAACATTTCATTTGCTTCTCCAAGGTCTTTTGCTTGGAATTTCTGCATAACTTTATGCTTAAAAGTGCTTATGGTTTCTGAGGTTCCAACAATAAGCATATCATCAACATAGAGGCCAAGATACAGTGTTTCTCTGGATGATAATAAATGCATGGATCACTTTTTGAATGCAACAATCCTAGTTCTTTCAAGAAGGTGTCAAAACACTCATTCTGTTCTCTTCCAGCCTGTTTTAGGCCATACAAACTTCTTTTGAGGTGACAGACGAGATGTTCTTTACCTTGTTGTTGCGTCCCTTCAGGCTGCAACATGTAAATATCTTCTTTCAATGTTCCATTCAGTAAGCTGCGGTGATATCCATTTGATGAATTTCCTTGTCCAGCTCCAAGGCAAGGGCTAAAAGGATTCGTATGGACTTTATTTTTATAACAGGGGAGAAAGTCTCAGAAATTTCTACCTGGGATCTGTGAATAGCCTTTTGCAACCAAACGTGCTTTAAATTTTATCACTTCTCCTTCTGCACTTAATTTTCTTTTGAATACCCATTTGCAACCAATAGGTTTGGTATTTGGTGATTTTGGAACCAATTCCCATGTTTGGTTGCTGTGAAGGTTGTTCAACTCTTCCCTCATAGCTTCTCTCCACATTTCTGCATGAGGCGACTTCATAACTTCTTCCAAGGTGAGTGGATCCTCAATATTTTGGGGGGAAGCTTGCTCTTCACTGACCACTTTGTATAAAATTGGATCTCCAAAGTAAGTTTTAGGTTTCCTTACTCTATTGCTTCTTCTGACTTCAGGAGATTCTTCTATATCTGCTGTTAATTGTTCAGGAACAGAGTCTTCCAAGTTTTGCTCGGTATATTCAACTTCAGTTGTATCATCTGATAAGAGTTTCAGGGAGAATTACACTGATTTCAGGAACTTTATCATTGGAGCTAATGATTAATTCATCTTCCTTTTCTGACTGGCTCCTCCTGAATGGGAAAGCAGTTTCATCAAACTTCACGTTTCTAATAATAAAAAACTTGTCGTCTTCTACATTCCATAACTTATGTCCTTTTATGCCTTCAGGATAACCAATAAAAACACATGCTTGTGCACGTTTCCCCAATTTCCCCTTTAGCTGTGTTTTGTCAATTTGTGCATAAGCCTTACAGCCAAAGATTTTTAGGTTAACTTCGACAGGCTTTTGGGTCCAAAGTTCTTCTGGTATTCTTCCCTGGATAGCTTGTGATGGACATTAGTTACGTAAATAACAAGCAGTAGCCACAGCATCTGCCCACAGTTCATTAGGGATGTTTGAGTCGAACAAGAGGCATCTGGTCATATCAAATAATGTATGGTTCATCTTCTCAGCAACTCCATTTTGCTGTGGGGTTCTGGGAACAGTAAGCTGTCTCGAGATATTCCATTTTTAGTTAAGAAATCATCAAATTCCTTACTTGAATATTCCCCACCATTATCACTGCATAAAGTGGGCATGTAGGTTTTCAACATTATTTTTAAATTCGATAAATTTCTCAAGGGCTTGGTCTTTTGACTTCATTGGTTTCACCACAACATACCTTGAATAGTCGTCAACAAAGGTAATAACATATTTGGAACCTCCTTTTGATGTGGGTGTTATAGGTCCCGAGACATCACTGTGGATTAGTTCTAGTAACCTTGAGGAATGTTTAGTTTCCCTAGTTGGAAATGGTTTTCTTTTCATCTTTCCCAGAATACATGTTGAGCAAATGTCACTTCCTCTTGTTGTTTCTTTACAATCGTCGTTTGAATCGTCTCTATTGACAAGCTTCTTCACTGCATTTTTGTGACTGTCCTAAACGTCTATGCATGAGTTCTTCATGTTTGGAGATGTGTGCTTTATGCATCTGTTGTTCTTCAACTTTATACAATCTTCCACATTTATGAGCAGTAAGGATGATTTTATTCTTTTGGTTGGGATTTCTAATAGTAGCCCTACCATTCTGAAAAGAAATGGTCATACCCATGTCTTCAATTCTTCCAACTGAGAGGAGGTTAGTGTCAAGATTAGGCACATAAAACACATTTGCTAAGGAAATGGTTTCTGTCCCACACTCTCCTGTGGGCCTCAAAATGATATTGCCATTTCCTATCGCTTCAATTTTTTTCAGAGTTTGCTATTTCAACTTGGGATTTTATTGATACCAAATTTTCAAATTTTTTTCTTTGTGAACACATGTGCTCAGTGGCACCGCTATCAAGCTACCAATCACAGACAGGTTTATCCCCACAAGTATCAGTAAGTAGTGCTTGATGTACATCACTTGACACTCTTTTGTTATACAATACAGTCTTAGGAATAGGACATTTTCGGGCAATATGTCCCCACTGGCCACAGGCGAAACACCGAGTTCTTCTTTCATTATCTCTAGGATTTTTTTGGATGTATCATGTCCTTGTGTTTTTCTGCTGTCTTTCGTTTTTAGTGCTCTTTCATCGACAGCTTCTCATTCATTTTGTGCACTGTGACAGAGCAATTTCTTCCCTTCTACTATTAGGCGTGACTTAACGATTTTTGTGGACAAAGTATCTTCATCTCGTCCTAGGTTTAATATCAGGCCTTCATACTCTTTAGGTAAACCCATCAACATGACAAGTGCTACTTCTCTGTCCGTGAAGCCGTATCCGCAAGATGACACCTTACGATGCAATTCCATAATTCTTCTTAAATAGGAACTCATACTTTCACCAGAATTTATTCTTACATTAAAGAATTCTCTAAGTAGTTGAAGCGTATGTAGCAATCCAAACTTCGTATGGATATCCTTTAGAGTTATCCATGCATCTTTCGCCCTTGTACAATCAGCGATATCGTCCAAAAAGTTGTCTTCTACAACGAGGAACACAAACGTGAGAGCCTTTCCATTAATTTTACTCTCTTCTGCTTTCAATTCTGATCCGTAACCAGGATCAATTGCTTCCCAACAGTTCTTTTGCACTAGTGCAGCATGAGTACGGATACTCCATGCCGTATAATTATTCCCATCTAGCTTAGGGATCTTCAATTCTTCCTTGCTGTCTGTTAGGCCTAGCTGCGCATGGCGAGTTTCGATTTCGACTAACGTCAATTTTTCGTAGTTATCTGTTATTCCTAACTCACATATAAAAAACTTCTTCTGAGCACTCGTGCTGATAACGTGTTAGAAATACATCTTTAACAGATAATACAAAAATGAGGAAAAAACTCAAGAGAAAAACAAAAGAACGTCAAACTGTTAACATGTTTATTAGAGAGAGAAAAAAAAAAAACAGAAGGTTGCCACTCAGCGATTACAAAACTCAGGTATCGTTAAGTTGAGGCGAAATTGTAGCACTGCTTTGGCATAAATACAGTCACATAGGAAATTAATTTTTAACATGACCTGCTATATAGATTCTTGCTTTTCCCCCTTTATTCAGGGGCTCCTGCGAACGTGAGAGACGAGAAATGGCACACAAGTACGGATTGAATTACTACTTAGCACCAGAGAGAAAGAAGTTTACTAAAGAATTTACAGAGTTTTAAGGGGAAAATGGAATACAAGAACATTTACCTTTATATTTAATAATTTTAAATTTTAACCACTCACCAGCCAGCCAACAGTACATATCAGTCACCTTACAATTTTTATTTTTTTTTATCATAAGCACAACTGCACACATAAAAACAAGTACTTCTTACATTAAATGACAATTTTGAATACATAACTTCTATGAGGAGTGTTGAACACCAACTAATAGAGTGACCTTCCACCTGTGGCCATATTGAGACCAATACATTTCCTTAATTGTAGCACCACAACAGACATAACTTTCAACTATTACATATTACAAGCAAATGTTAAAATATCCCTAAATGAAAAGTTTAAGGGTCCTACATAACATAATCTTTAATGGTTAAGAATATTCTAAAATGGCTTGGGACTATTTCATAGGGAATCTGAAGCTGGAATATAAAGCTGTATTTCCAAATTTCAGATGGGTAGTTACTGGTCATAAAAATCATAAAATTCATGAACATGGTCAACCAGTTTCTTATCTTTTCTTAAAAAATTTCTATGGTGAAACACCTATTTTCTCTCTCCAAACAAAACTACATTTGAATTTGAATTCTCAGCTCTAATAACTTTAATTACCGTCTAGTGATCAGCTTGAAAAATTAAATCTAGTTTTGATATTGGCGATTTTTTCAAGTATTCTTAAAGTATCACAGTCTTACATGGCATAAAATTAGGGATATATCTTCTAGCACAAAAATTATCTTTGTAAATGTTTACAATTATTTTTCTTTTTGATCCTCCCTTAATTTTAGTTCAAACCTTAAAATGTATGTCTTTTCCTCGGCCAAAAAAAAAAAAGTTTAGCTGCCAACGCTCCAAAAATTTTCCAACCAGTTTCCCCTTAGTTTGAAAAGAAATTTTGATTTCTAGAATTTTTGAGGCACTAAATTCCATATTATTTTATAAAGTAAAGATAAAATTATTATGCTAAAATCTTCAAATTCTATAGCTTTTGCGTTTATTCTAAAATTTGAAGGATCTGTATAGTGTGGCATTTTCCTATCATATTTTTCTTCAAACACCATTTTGTTTGAATATAATTAAAATTTTAAAACTTTTATGCTGTCTGTAAGAATATCCACGTAAAATAATGGCAATTATTATGAAAATATAGGGATTTGTTAAAAGGAATCATTTTTCACTTGAAGTTTAGGCAATAAATATTGTAATAATGAATTTATCATTTTAATTTAGTTATTTTGACAAGGGAACATGCAAAACTGCTTTTGTAGTTGTACCTTTTTGAAATCTGTTGTAAAAATGATTGATTCCTTTGACACCAGTATTAATTCTTTCGTGATAATGATGAAGTCATAGCTCAAGGTTATTCAAATGATGTACTAAAAGCAGCCACTTTACATGTCACAGCATTTTTTTAAAAAATTATTTATTTACTTGTGTGATTCTTTTCATAATATATTTTTTTCTTTATCTCTCTTCAGGATGAAATTGCCACTATGTTCAGAGAAACAATGAATTCTATCAAGGTTACGGGAATGGGTGTTTATGTACAGACTTCTACTCTAGGGTCCCTTGAAGCATTGATGGAGTTTTTATCTGAATCTAAGATTCCTGTAAGTTCATACTTCATTTTATAGCATTTTAATTTTATGTAAATTTTACCATATTATTTACCATAAATCTTGTTTGAAAGAAGATATTATAAATGTCTAAAAAAGGTATTTGTTTCTTTTATTTTATGAGCCTGTGAGGTATGCATTCTTATTAATTTTTATTTATTGTTGTTCTTTTTTAAGTTGGTATGTTGTTGTAATTTATTAATTTTCTTTAAGAGTTAAGTTTGTTTTAAAATTTATATTACATTTGCTTCATAAATATTGCAGGTGTCTGGCGTTCGAATAGGTCCTGTCACAAAAAAAGATGTTATGAGAGCATCAGCTATGCTTGAACATGACCCCACGTAAGCTTTTCTTTGTATATACATATATATTTAATTTATTTTAATTTTTTAAAAAAATTTTTGTCTTGTATAAAAGGCTATTATGATAAAGCTTATTTTCTGGTCTTGTGAGGTTGACTAATGTTCTTCTGTTTTGTTTTTTATGAAACCTGTAATACTTTTAATAGCTTTTGGAACAAAGGAATTAATAATTAAGTAATTTGTAATTAAAGATCAAATATATTTTCTGTACTGTATCTCATTAAGATGGCATAAATCATAGTTGAATGTAGCCTGCTTAGTAAAATGTCAGCTCTTTTTCTGCTTTATAATCATTTAGTAAGGTAGATTTTAATATTGATATTATTTCAGGTAATCTTTTGTCATTTCAATAAAAAAGATCCATATTTTTTCTCTCTAGTTTTAAATTTTCCTTCTGGAGATATAATTTAAAGTTTTTTGCATGTATAGCAATGCTTTCAAGAATATCAATGTAATCTGAGTATATAATGAGATCAAAGAAATTTCAGTGTTACCAATTAGATCAATTGGTGGAAAAATCTTGGCAGAACTTAAACAGAATTTGATATGGAAGTTAGGCCCTGTAATGGGATATCATAGAAATAAATGTAAAAAATATATATTTTTAAAATTTCGAATGTCAAGCAGTAAACAAAAACAAGAAGATAAAAAGTAAGAAAATGGATAATAACAAGGAAAAAAGTAAAACAAAGAAGGAAACAGGAACATATCAATTGCTCAATGCTCTTGTCTCTCAATATCAGCTACAGAGATCTTGAGCCAACAGTGCCTCACAAGTCTAGAGGTTGGAAATGTCTATAACTTGTGGTTTATCACAAATAGTGCAGAAAAGACTGGAAATTTCAAGCTACTCATGTTTAGCTAAGCAGTCGTCACCAGTTAAAATCCAGATCATGACTACCAAATCCTTCCTTGGAAAATCTGGAATGTATGCACTGTTAACAACCCATGACTTATTAGAATTTCTATCAGTTAATTCTTGATGAAATAGGTCCTTCAATTTCTTCCAGAAAAATACCCTTATAGAATTAACCCCTTCCTTCTCACTCCTGTCAAAATCACAGGGTGAGGTTTTACCTTCTAATTCTTGTGCCCGTGATATTTCCGGGCTGGAGTGTTTAAAAGTAACGCACCAAAACACTAAAATAATTCATTTCTTTTAGTTTTGCAGAATATTATATAATTCATTCATTCTGCAATTCATTCCTTTTAGTCCTTGTTATTATCCATTTTCTTACTTTTTATCTTCTTGTTTTTGTTTAAGAATTTTTTTTTTTCTTATTTTACATACCAGATGGCAGCATCAGTCAATTTATAATGTAATTGGGGATGGTTTTTTTAAAACTAAAGGTGGCAGATCAAGATATAAATGAAATCTCCAGAAAAAATAGGCACTCTTATTACCATTTTCTTGAAAATTATGCAATCGTTAAGGGGTTAACATAAATGAAAATGATAAACATTTGAAAATATAAAAAATATTTTATATTTTCAAATATTACAGCAATTTACTATTGAAATATTGTCTGCAAAATTATATATATTTTTTTCTTTCCAGATTTGCTGTTATTCTTGCATTTGATGTAAAAATTGAAAGAGAAGCTCAAGAGCTGGCAGATTCCTTGAATATAAAAATATTCCATGCAAACATAATTTATCACCTGTTTGACATGTTTGTTAAATATAGATCTGATCTTAAAGAAAAGAACCGTGAAACTTATAAAAGTGTTGCTGTGTTTCCATGCAAGTTAAAGATACTACCACAATTCATTTTCAATTCAAGGGATCCAATTGTTGTGGGAGTTTCTATTGAAGCTGGTGTACTTAAAGAAGGAACACCTTTGTGTGTACCATCAAAAGAGGTAATGATGTTATGAATATATGTTGAAACCTCCTGTATTAGGCACATTTCATATTTGAAAACTTCTTCATTAGATATATTTTGAAATTTTTCATTGCATAATATGATAATGATATGCATGTATTGCTCTCTTATTTCTCATGTGATCTGAAATGCTTTGTAGACTTTTTTTACCTTTTGCTATTAAGTATTTAAAAAAAAAATTCTAAAAGGGCTTCATTTTTAAAAATAGTTTTAAGAGTGTACAAGTAAACTGATTATTATTATTATTGGTTCTCAAAGATATATTTTATCTTTTAATTATATAATATTCTGCAAAATGTTGATTCATTTTTTTACCAGTGATATTCATTTAAATTTTTATTTATATTAAAACTTAATTTTCAGATTACTTCATTTTAATATTTATTATATTAGATATTTATAATTTAGAATGTGTAATTTTTTTTAAAATATTTTCCTGTAACTGAAGCAACTGTGAAAGATTGTCTCTACCACTAAATGCTTAAATCATCAGCTTTAAAAGTGAAGTTTGTGATTCATTATAAAAAGAAATTTCTCTTTTGTGGTAACCTTTGGTTGAAAAGTGAAAAATCAACCTATATAAAACTTTAATAAGACTAATTTTTCTTTATGGCTGTGAATGCTGGTCCCTAAATATATCTGATGAGAATAAACTGTTAGTTTTTTAGCAAAAGATTCTATGTAGACTTTATGGTATTGATAGTATTTACTAGGCCTGGAGAAAAATAAAACTGATTTGTCACAATGTAATCTATTCCTTGCAAGTTAAAGATAGCAAAGTAGTAATTATTTATTGATTGATAGAAATAGTATTTTCAATAAATAGTTGCTAAAAAATTTGTGCTTTTATAGCTGTATTAAATGAGAAGACAGTTTTTATTATCTATCCAGTTTTCTGATTGATTATTTTATATTATAGTTTCTGGACATAGGAACAGTTTCTACCATAGAAGTGAATCATAAAGCAATAGAGACTGCAAGGAAAGGACAAGAAGTATGCATCAAAATAGAGCCCTGTGGAGGTGAAGCACCTAAAATGTATGGCAGGCATTTTGACCATACTGATCAAATTGTCAGTAAGGTATGGCATTTTGTTTTCTAAACAAGTTTTGTGTCAGTTGTTTAAAGGTTTGTATTGTATGTGTGATTTTATTAACACATCTATGATGCATAGTTGGTCAGTATTGTTTTAAGGCTAGTTTGCTGTGATTTTTTTTTCAGGTATAAAATATCATAACCATTATTATTTACTGTTACTATTATTATTATTAAGTTTCCAAAAACTCTATAAAACATATGAATTTTTTGAGTTGGTCTTGTACCTGGGCAGAATATCTCTATTCTAAAATAAAGTAACTCCTGCCGCCAAAAGTTGTCACGCTATCTCCTCTGAAATCGCTGGGGATATGGGGTCGAGAGCAATACCAATGGATGCAGAAAAATGGGGGAACCAAAGTAAGACATGTCTCATCTTCATCAGACTTTTAAGTTTTTTAAAATTTATTTTATGTTTTGTGGGAAAATATTTACTTTTTCATCTTCAGATTACGATAACTCGCCAAAAAATGATCGTAGAATTTTGATCTTTTTACAATCTAAGACTACAGACATTTCTCTTTCAAACTAGACCTCATTTGTTTAAAAATATTTTAAAACAGACTAATATTTTCATCATAAAATGAAACACACTTTTTCAAGAAATATCGTCCCATATGTGGATGTAATATCGATGCTCCTCGAGTTTTTATCTTACAAAGAAAATATTTACATCATCTGAAATCTGAAAGCTTTCTTATTCATATAAACCTCATTTCAAGTCTCTATCTTAAAATTTCGACATTTAATTGAATTTTAAAGCTGATAATTCAACAGTGATGAAAAGCCCTTTGCATAAGGGTGTCAACAGTAAATGGATGGAAGCTGTTACATTGCCTGAAAATCACCCCTATGTATCTCGCTATTAGCCCTAACAGAGGAAAGATGAAAAAATAATTTAAAAGAAACTAAAATCAAATTCAGTTTATATTATATTCCTTTTATAATACATTATATTCAGTAGTTCTTGCTTGCAGTTTATATTATATTCTTTTATCTGTTCTTTCCAAAGTATAGGAACACAAATAAAAAAAAAATTGACCAATTGTCGAAAATAGATGTTTTCAATGTAGTCGGTCATGTTAATATCACATTACAGTAACAAATATTTTTTTACACGTAAGCCTTATTAGAGGCCTTTTACGAGTAAAATATTCCCTTTTAAGCTTTATTAAGCCTTTATACGAGCCTTATTAGGAGCTGAAGGCCCCGTAAGAAAAGCGAGAGTAGCAAGCCTAGGGGCAAAGCCCATAGTTAGTGATAAAAAGATGTATTAAAAATGTTGATAAATTGCAAAACATTATTAATGATTAGATTTTGGGGCATGATGGCCCAGTTGGCAAAGGCATTGAGCCAGTGAGGGTTCGGTACTGGTCGCTGACAAAATCGACTGCCGTGTTCACTAATGGTGGCCAGTGCACATAAAATCTGCCGTGGCTACAATGTCCTCCAAGTTCTCAAATTTACCCTTGGAGGTACAGGGTCAAGTGTTCTGGTCTCGCACTTGACTCTGTTCTAAGTTACGGGACCGGCTTGTAGGGGATAATGATGGCCACTAGTATGGTGCCCCCTTAAATGAATGGCCAGCAGTCCTCGCCCTTTACTGAGAACAAATGGTGTCATAGCCAATCTTCCGGGCATTTATAATAAATGATTAGATTTATTTTGCGTAAACAAAGATTTTATGATATGGGTCCTCAGCATAAGTGCCTGCTACATTATGAAAAAAGCTACTTATATATTTTAATATTGATGTATTTTAACATATTTATGCCTGGCATTAATACTCCTAATGTCTATGTATCACATGTTGAGCAGATGGAACCCAAGAAGCATTATTGTGCATTTTCAACATCTACTTGCTGTATTGCTTACCGTGAGAGCATACAAAGCAATGGTATGTTGCTGTCTTACTTTGGCAGTATATCAGAGAGACAAACTCTTTTAGGTGAAGAGGGGATGATATATTTAGCAAATTTTGTTCTGTATTTGTAAACAAAATTAAAAGGCATTTTGCTTTATAGAAACCCAAGACAACAAAATTTAAAAAGGCTGTCACAAGATATAATGTGAATGTTTTTATTTATGCAATGTATTATGTTCCCTTGCAGTTTTCTTATTTGACAAACAAGTAGATAAATTGGTGTATAAATTAATTTGCATTCACTTAGTTTGGGCTGGATAGAGAAAAATTGTCATTCTTTTACCCTGTTTATTAACGTGTGTGCAAACATATTTGTAGACTCTCACATATCAAAAGACATACTCATCTCTTCAAATGTACCTTCTGTTAATCATACAAATCATACCTCTCAATTGATTGCAATACTAGTGTTCTCCAAACAAAGGTACATTTAGCGATTTAGGCAATAAAAGCATCAAAAATCAAATTTTTATAAGTTTTGTAAGAAACCCATGAGTAAATAAAAAATGCATTACAGTCAAACCTGTTTTTTTTTTTCATTTTTATTTATTTATTTTTTTTTTTTTTGGGGGGGGGGGGGGATCTTGTTTTATGCAATTTGATTTGTGGGATTTTTTTGTGTGTGTGCTATTTGTTTTTATGTGATATATGATTATGTATAAAAAAAAGTTATTTTTTTTGAAATTCCAAAAAGAGCTTCATTTGTGTATATCTGGCTATCGCAACGTTAGAAGCCGCTGATCAAACGACTGTCGTTGCAAAAACTTATCACTGACTACATGGTATTAAAAGATAAATCAACCCTAATATCTTTAAGTGATGAAAGTGGATTACGAACCAGTTCATCAGAAGAATATGCGCATTTTTGGGCGAGTAGTATCGAATTATGTAGATTTTGAAAATTTCTCCAATGAGAAATTAAAAATTTAAAAAAATTTTCCATGTGTAATTTAATTATTTATTTTGTTTGGAAAGCACTTTATTGCTATTTCGAATAGCTTTGACTTATTTTCTATGTGAGACTTTTTTGTGCAGTCCCTCTCCACTGCATAAAGAAAAAAATTTCTTTAATATGTTGTGACAAATAATTTGTTATTGCTATTTATGAAGTATCTGAATTTATTTATTTTTTGTGCGGGCCCTATCTACCGCACAAAAATAAGTTTGACTATATTTAATTTTAGGAAGCTTGTTGCATTGTCATGTTACTGAAGTATATTTATTTTTAAATTGTTTTTTTTTTTTTCTCTGATGTAATTATAATACTGGCAAAATTATTGTATGTTTATTTATTTTTTTATTGCATAACATAAAATTTCTTTTAATCTTTTAGATTTCTAGATATTCTATTGATATGTGTAAAGAACACTTCCGAGATGATCTCTTGAAGAGTGACTGGCAATTGATGGTTGAACTGAAAAAGCTCTTCCAAATTTTGTGATCAACATATTACTTAGCTATTTTAAAGGGACATTTCTATTTTTCCTGCTCTGACATCCTGCAGTTTGTTATATGAAAAGAGGAGGGAACTGTGTATTGTTTTTAATATATAATTTTAATAAAACTGGTTAATAAGTTATTTGTTCATTCAACACTGGAAATACTTTTTATAATAGGATTAAAATTTTAAGTGAATTAATATTTGTGAGCAACCTTATTAACATACAGATATACAAGTGTAAAAAAATGTTTATTTTCCTGTAGTTAAAAATAGTACATCAAACTCCTGTTTTTACTTGAAAACTGTTTTAACATCTCTTGAAAATAAAGTAAGGATTAAATAAGAATGAAAAAGTAGACTATTTTTAAAAAAAGATAAATGAAGATATATTATTTATTTTCTCTCCCTGTGATGAATTTTTCTTTGAATATATGGATTAGTAATTAGGAATTTCAAAACATTTTGCTTTATGAAACACATGAGCTTAAAATATTTATCTTGGAACTGTGATGACATTTTGTTTACTTGCTAATAAGTTGTAAAAGTTTGTGCTCAGATGAAATAAAATATCATCACAAATAAATGTTTTGCATGTTATGCTTGATTCTCATTCATTTTAATTCTAGAAAATGTTTGCACTATAATGTTATTCATTGTAACATTTCTCATTTGTGACTGTTATCGCTGGGATACAGGGCACACATCTTAAGAATATTTTTCAAAGTAGAAACACCTAGAATCATTAAGGTTTTGTGCAATAAGTATTCCTTTTGCTTTTTATTGATATAGAGCAATGGTTCTTAACTGGTCATATGGGAGAACCTAAGATGTGGTCTGCAAAGTCAGAGGTGATTTTAAAAAAAAATGGTTTCATTGTTTAAAAACGACTGCGATTTTAACAATTTGGAGTCTTTCAAGTATTATGTAAGCTTACTTTTAGTCATTTTAGATCCCCTCCCTCCCCTTGTAAGCAAAAATAAGCAGATGTCCTACCTCCCCGCCTCTCCTTTGCTATGTAAGGTTTGACAAATTTCGTGTCCCTATTTAGTAAGCCAAATTATTTTTTTAAAACATTAAATTTATTGTACATTTCTCAGTTAAAGTGTGTTGATATTAACCTTTTCCTTACGGGGTGGGATAACATGTATCCCAAGAATATATATACAGTGGAAGCTTGATTTATCATTTTTCAAGGGACCGACTAAACTGAACAATAAATATGTGAAAATGATAGATGCAGGAACATAACAAAGCAATATGATCATTGGGACTGGGTGAAATAAGACACATACAGGAAAATGATGATTCGGAGAACGATTGATCGAGATTCCACTGTATATACAGTGCTTGATTTCTAGAAATTGAAGTGCCAGAACTGTAACATTCTGGGTGGTGTGGGGAGTATTCGAAATTATATATATATATATATATATATAATAGGCCAGGCCCACTCACTAACAATAGAGTAATTGATTAAATAAATGTTTTTAGCTATTGTAATTTTTTTTTTCCTAAAGAGAGGTACTGGAACGCCGTTCTGGCACATTCCGTCTCAAATCAAGCCCTGTATATATATAAATAACCCCCTTAATTGCCGTTCTTACGAAGGGGGTATGAAATTTCCCATTCTAAGGAGGGAATTGGAAAAATGGTCCCCATAGGCTAAAAGTTAAATCAGTAACAGCAAAAAAGGACAACTAATTTTCAGCACTGGATGGTAGGGAGTTGGTGTAGTCAGGAGTGCATCACAGCGCACTGCCTTGCATGCATGTTTTCTGCCTTATGTAAGCATTGCTCTCATCTCCCTCTTAACTCTTGTCAGTAAAAGTAAGCAAAGCTTGGACCCCCCTCCCCCCCTTGAAAGCTTACATAATACTTGAATGGCCCCTTTTATAAAATTGGAAACAGCATTTTTTGTTCAAATTCTAATATTCCTGTATTTCTTTAGTTTCCTAACATTTCAAGAGCAAAATAAATACTCCTAATATATTTTCTACAACGTAGAAATATATTAGGAGGTGAAGTTGCGGCAATTTTACAGCAGGTAAAGCAATCACAAGCCCAAAAATCTCATTAGTTTTTAAGTTTTCAAAGAACTCGGTTTGCTATTCAGTTTAGTTTGACATTAAATTAGTTATTATTGTTTAGTTTATTTGTAATTCTTTTATTAAAGTTGTTTCTCAGAAATATACAAGAAAATTTTTTTAGTTACCATAATAGTCGTTTATTTAAAACATTCTACATTTTAAGCTGTGTCATTATCCTTTACTGTCAACAAAATATGTGATAATTCAAAACAATTATTCAAGAACTAAACACATCTACAATAATTTTAGCTAAAAAATTATACATATATATATATAAAGGACTGTTTGAAAAGGCTATTGAATTTTAAGAAATTAAATTGACAAAGCCAGAAAGTTTTTTAGTTACCATAATAGTTGAGGCTTGTTGAAAACATTGAACATTTTAAGCTATGTCATTGTGCTTTACTGTCAACAAAATATAATAACATTTGAGAATTTAAATCCATCTGGGTACTTACGGAAGTTTACGTCCCCCGCGATAAATTGCCAATGATAGTTGAAAACCGTCGCCAAATCATTATTATTGCAAACGGCCTGAAATTCCAAACTGTTACGGTTTCCTTGAGCCATGCATTATTTATCTTGAAATTCTGAATTGTTTATCTATATATATATAGAACAGTTCCGTAACTGACTGACATAACGCACAGACCAAACCGCTGGACCTAAAGGGGTGAAATTTTATATGGTGATTCTTCTTATAGTGTAGGGATGCACTAAAAAAGATTTTTGAAAAATTCTACTTAGATTTTTTTAAATTAAATTTTTAAGCTATTTTAGTAACTTTTTTAAGTTTGCATTTAAAATAATAATTTGGGGGTTATAAAATTTATATCACGAGAAAGATCATAAAAATTCCTTTAAAATGAAATCTTTTTCAAATCTTTACCTCCATTTTCTGATTTTTGATGAATTGTTAAAGATTGATTTTTTGCATGGTTTTATTAACTCGCTTTCTTGTTTGTTTGTCCAATACAAATCTTGCAATCGATTTTTAACGAACTTCCTGACTAGCTAGACATTTGAAACTTTTAGAATAGCTCAGAACACGATGACAATGCATTCTTTTGATACTTTTAGCCATCTTAAAGCAGGATTGAATTCATTTTCAGGTAGTTTTATGTAGACTGGTGCTGCCATCTATCGGCCGGGACGGGAACGAAAAGTTAAAACGCAAGTTAAATTCCAATTAACTTCATTTTCTTTCAAGTTGTGGGATTATTCATCAAAAATATTTATTAATACATGAAATTGTCAAGTTTATACGATTCAACAGAAAATTTAAAAACATGGTATATAAAAAGTTCTTTTTATCTTGTAATTATTAGAATTTAATTTATTAAATGCTGATCACGTGATTTCTCTTTCTGGTACTTTAAATTAATTTATCGTCACGTGCATAACAACGAAATAGACAAAAAAAAAATTCTTGGTAATGCAGCAGCCGTTGGGACATTATCCAAAAAAAATATTAAAATACAGTAAAAGAAATGTTCCCCAAACTATATTAACTGTACTATATTCTTTAGTATGTTCTATTAGATTGAATTTGTATATTTTCTTCTATATTATTTTGTCTATAAAAATATCCCTTACGAGTTTTCTTTATAATTTTTTTTTTTTTTACGTCAATTGCATATATTAATCGTTGTATTTATTATATATATATATATATATATATATATATATATATATATATATACATACACACACACACACACACACATATATATATATATATATTTACTTATTTTGGCATTAATTGCATACATTGACCGTTCTACTTAATTTTAATGTACTCGTAGCGAAGTGCAGGTTTTCAGCTAGTCGTATTATTTTAATTAATATTTTCTGTTCTAAAACTGTTGAGAATTTTCAATTTACCGAGGAGTGAAGAGGATTCTATTCTTTTCTTTCAAGAAAGAGTTATTTTGCCTCGTAATCGAACCTGTGTAAATGGTCACGAAATGAAACTCTACATCAATGGAAACATATGGCGGTGCAACGTGAAGAATTGCAAAATTAAAACAGGCATTCGATCTGATAATTGGTTTAGTGGATCGAGATTCCATTTGCAACAGCGCTGCAATTTATTTACTGTTGGGCTGAAGATAGTGAAAAGTATAAGAATATTGAGTGAAGCATATACAAACATATACCAGCAAATTACCAGCAAGGAGTTTCAAATTAATGTTACTAGGGAAAAAATGACAAACAAGAAATGCTTTGCACAAAGAAAGTATAATTTTCTTTGTTTCAAGATAAGTGACGTCATGCCTGGAAAACAACGCCCATTAACTTTAGTTTTTTTAGTGAAACTCAACATTTTTTTCATATCAATTACGAACATTTTGGTAGAAAATATTTAAGGCTCCAATTTAGCAAAATCCGTCATTTGGAATGTTAGAATTTGAAAAGAAGATATTTGGAAGGGATGAAGTACGCCTTGAATTGCCGATAAGAGTTGATCAATTCAAGATTGCTTGCCATCGATAAGCCGAGTAAAGGCAGCGGAAAAGAAACAATGTAGCACTGATAATAACTGATGTGTGACGGATGGCGATGTAGTAATATTATACGGTGTTGCTCTAAAGAAATGTGGATACTCATATTATTATAAAACGTGCGTGTGGCTGGTTTAGGGCTATTTTTAGTAAGGGAATTTTGCTTGCCTCAAACACATTGTCAAAGACTCCTTAGCTCTTAAATTGATGCTACTTTTACGATATGCTAGAACACTCGTCACCCGTTGGGTCATAATTAATATGTTATGAAAAATTCAAGGTAATCTCAATATTGTGCCGAAATAAAAATTATTTTGTGATAATTTAACATTTATATTCATCTCTTTATTCGTCACTAATAATTATTTTTCCTGGGCGCAGTGGCCCGGTTGGCAAAGGCAGCGAGCCAGTGATCTAAACGTTCCCTGGCTCAGTGCCGGTCGCTGACACATCCACTGCCGTGTACACTAACGGTGACTGGTGCACGAAAAATCTGTCGTGGCTGCAATGTCCTCCAAGATCTCAAATTTACCTCTGAAGGTGCGGGATCAAATGTTTCCAGTCTCGTCACTTGACTCGGTTCAAAATTACGAGACCGGCTCATAGGGGACGAAGCTGGGCCACCTGTATGGTGCCCCCATAATAAAGAGGCCGACTTACCGCGGTGATAACAGGCGAATGTCTAAGGACAAGGCCTCCGTATTGGAAAAAAAAAAATTATTATTTTTCCATGTTATAAAGAATTTAATCTCTCAATCCATTCTGTTCGTAATTTAAGAATCGGCCTTAATTATTCGTCAACATATGAGATAATTTGTCGAAACAAAAGATTTTTTATGACATTGTTGGTTGCTTTTCCGTTATTCAAAATTACTCGAGCATTTTTAAAATTTTTCTCGGTGCAGGATCACATTTTTCGCTCCCCCCCCCCCCCAAAAAAAAAAGGTTACTGGAAACGAAAGATTTTATTTTCAGCTGACAACAGCAACCACAAAATTTTAAATGATCTCATCTTTTTTTCTAAGCTTAAATCTTGAGTATGTCATGGGTTTGAATCCGATCAGCGGCCTTTAAGTGTTTTTTTAGAGGAGGCGATTTCTTGCTAATTCTAGCAACTTTTTTATTTCATTTTTGTAATTAGGATGGTTCAATGGATGGCATATTGTCATTCATCATTCAACAAGAATAAGTGCGAACCTAAATAATGCCCAAATTGTCACTAATCGTAAGTGCGGCCTTTAAAATATTTTTAATGCGATAACCTCTGGCTCAGGTTTTAACAAAACTTGTAAATATGACATTGTGTACCGTTTTTATTGTATTGAATTACAGAAAACAATTTCGGAGTTTTAGTAATTTATAGATTGAGTTTTCCAGAAATTTATTCCTCGAGCGTCGAATAATTAGTAAATATTTATTAAGGATTTACAATGGTCTTTAATATATTTACTATACAATACCTTTCACCTGTGCTTGTCACCATATGGCTAAGACGCAACGAATTAGCGTTGACAGAAGCTTAGATTAACAGATTAATCGACCATTGCCATACCGATTAATAAGCTGCTAATATTTAATCTCTATATTAGATTCAAAATCCACAACGCTCTGTTGATCAACGAGATTAAACGAGTTTGTCGGAAATGATCAATAACAACAATTTATCAGTGAAAATCGTCTCACTCGAATGACTGCGTAATTATGTAATTTGTTACTTTCAAGAGTGAAAATAACATTTTCATTGGAACTCTTGATTATATTGATTATTATAAACTGTACGTTTCTTGACTTGGAAAAGAAATAAAAACATTTGCAAACTTCTTGTAAATATACGCTTGCAATAAGAGTCTGGCAAGTTCTGACTTGCTTGCCATATTTACAGTTAACGCACCAGTAACATGTTCTTTCCTGCACGTGTGATCTATTTTATCAAAATCACTACTGCGCTTAGCCTTATTCCTGCCGAACTTCATGAATGGTATTGTTTACTCGTAGAACTCAGAGTGCATAACGTCAAACCTATTACAGCATCCATCTAGTTAAAATGACTAATAAACGCAAGAGAAATTTTATAGAAAATTTGACCTTTTTGTACTGACTGGACAACGTTGCCAACACTTTCGTTTCGGAAGAGAACTATCATGCACGTCTTATTCATTTTGACTTGATAACTGTATTTTGTTTAACATTTCATTCATTTCGGAAAAGGAATACAGGAGTTCTTTTTGACTCCTTGCAGTTGGTTAAATGGAGTTGAAAAATTTCTTACATTTTTGGTGTTTTATAGCGTTTCTAATATGAACCCTGAAAGATGGATCATTATTTTTCTCCTTTGTATTGGTAAATATTTATTTACTAATTTTATTTACTAACCCAAAACATCTTTTCCGTCTAAAACTCTTTAAATCAAAGCTAGTAGACTCAATATGTGAGGAATCTTTTTCTGGAAGTTTTTGTGAAACCTCATATTACTTTATGAGAAAACTAGCTGAAAACCCGTACTTCGCTACGGAGTACATTCAAATTAAATACAACGGTCAATGTATGCAATTAATGCCAAATATATATCTATCTATCTATCTATCTATCTATATATATATATATATATATATATATATATATATATATATATATATATATATACATACAGTGATTTCCGCTTATAAGAATCACATTTGTTATTACTGTTTTTGATTCTTATAAGCGGTTGATTCTTATAGCCGAAATTTAGGTTTTTGGACAGGCATACACACATCTATATATACATATATTAGATAATTTACCATAAAATACTCTTTAATTTACGTTAATTATCTTTTATTAAAATTATTCTTTATAATTTTAAAAATACAACTTAATTTCTAGACCTATAAGTAGATACACATGATTATAGTAAAAGAAGAAAAAAATCCAATATTTGTTACAACATACTACCTGCTTAACAGTTTAACATTTCAATTACAGGAAGGGTGAAAGAAAAAGTTTCGTATGGTAGTTTGACGTAATGATGTTTTCTGGAGGCTGATTATACCTCTTTCAATACCAATAGTCTCAGACCAAGATTCACCTTCTAGCTTATGTTTCACGGTTTGATAACGTGCTGAATCTAATAATGCCACGTTTGCCTAAATAATAGTGGACACTTCGCCGAAGTTTTATGTGTTTCAGGGCCCAGGAAGCCGCAACCAGGATGTGGGAGGTGAAAAATGAGAGTCCCTGTCTATGTTTGTCAGTGGAGAAAAGTGAATTCGGATTCGAACAGGTAGGATGCCCCTCGGTCAAGCTAATAGGACAGTGTTTAGCTAAAGCGTTTAAGGGGAAACTATTATGTTATGTCTAACAAAAAAAGGGATGCATTTTACGACTGTATTCAATCCCATCTTATCAAACTTCCTTTTAAAAAAATAAAGAAAGAACTTCGTGCCTTTTGCGGGTTTAAGTGGCTTTTTTGGAAAAATGAAAGGAAAGCGAAGAGTGTAAACTGATTCTTAAAACCGGTGGATTAATTCTTTAAAACGAAAATTTTAACATGGAAATACTACATTTGTTTTTGTTTTTGCGATATTGATTCTTATTAACGGTTGATTCTTATAACCACTGATCACAATAAGCGGTAGTTACTGTATATATATTTATAATAAATACGATGATCAATGTATACAATTGATGTAAAAAAACCAAAAAAATATATTTATAAAAAATCGTAAGAGATATTTTTAATAGACAAAATAATGTAGAAGAAAATATTCAAATTAAATGTAATAGGAAATATTAAAGAATATAGTAATACAGTTAATATAGTACAGTTTGAGGAACATAATATCATTTACTGTATTTTAATATTTTTTTGGAATAATGTACTACAATCGTCTGCCGCATTAGCAAGAAAAAAAATTTTTTTTTGTCTATTTAGTTGTTATGCACGTGACGATAAATTTATTTATTTTACCAGAAAAGAAATCACGTGATCAGCATTTAATAAATTAAATTCTAAAAATTAATCTTTAAAAATTCACCAAAAATCAGAAAATGGAGGTAAAGATTCGAAAAAGATGTCATTTTAAAGGAATTTTTACGATATTTCTTGTGATATAAATTTTATAACCCTCAAATTATTATTTTAAATGCAAACTTAAAAAAAGGTTACTAAAACAGCTTAAAAATTTAATATAAAAAATCTAAAAAGAATTTTTCAAAAATCTTTCTTAGTGCACCCCTACACTATAAGAAGAATCGCCATGCAAAATTTCAGCCCTTTAGGTCCAGCGGTTTGGTCTGTGCGTTGTATGCCAGTAAGTCAGTCAGTTACGGAACTGTTTTATATTTATACTTATAAAAGCAAGTGTCCGTGTGTGTGTATATGTGTATGTATATGTGTGTGCGGGCTACAGACGAATCTATAAAACTGACAACTGTGAAATTTGGCACACGGGTAGTGAAGAGTCTGAACATGTGCACCTCGAAGCCCGAATTTTAAATTTTATTACCGTTAATTTTTAATTAATAAAAAAACCAAATATTTTTGAAGGGTGAGTCCAGAAATTGAAGAGCCTCTCAGCCGTCTGTCCGGCATATTTGAAAATGGTATTTTTTTTTCATGAAAGTACATAAATGTTACATATTTGGAAAGAGCTTTAAAAACTGATAATTTTTCTGAGTACACTTAATCTGTTACTTCAATAGTTTTAGAGTTATTTGGATTCTAATCTTGAGATCATCAGGGGAGAGTTTAGGCCGTGGCGCCATCTTTCGGTTCTGATTACAGTTGAGTGCTGTATTAAGAAATTAACTGAAACTAATAAAGCAATTGAAAAGAACGACTTCCTCTAGTGTCATTTTATTAGATAAATATTTAACTAGGTTATACAAGTTAATACTTAAACATTAGGGTTTTTTCAATACTGAACTGCTATGGAAATAATCTCAAAATTGTTTAATAAAAATTAAAATGTTAAATGCATATAAGAATTATATGGAAGAAATATAATTCTACAAGGGATTGTTTTTCCTGGGTAATACAATAAAAGACAAGCAAGACTAGGTCATGCAATAAAAGACAAGAAATAAAAGATCCAAAGCGTGATTCTTTCACAGCGTGATTATGCAATTAAAAACACCGAAAAAAACATTTCTATTATAAAAGAAATAAATTTTATTAAAATCTTATTACTTCTTTTAATAATATTAAGATAGTTTAAAAATATTATACACACTTCAGATTAATTGATTCAATTTTTTATACAATTATTTTATTCTATTTGCGCTCAGGTCCGCTAGATGGCGCCACGAGACTGATACAGTATGCGCTGTATTGAGTGTGACACATATTTATTGTTGCACCACAAAATTTAAATACTTTTATTCGTTGTTTTTTAGTGTTTCCATTCTCTGACAATGATTGCTGTAGGGAGCGGGTCCCTAAACCGACGGGCGAAGCCCGGCTACCATATAGATAAAGCACAACATGCCATTAAGACCGATAAAATTTCACGAACAGTTGGCGAAAAAGCAGTGCGTTTGCTAACAAAAGTGGTTAGTTTTGCAGTTTTATATGGTTTCTGAATGTTATGAAGAATTTATTTTTATGAAGGGGTTCGGTGCTGAAGAAGTGTGTGGAAACTGTTACCTCTGATGTTAACTTATTCCCTGCTATGCACTGCTAAAATTAATTTCCCTCCTAGATATGTCACATAAAACTACAGTCGAACCCTGTTATAGCGAATCTGGTATATAACGAACTCCCGGATATAACGAACGAAAATTTTGGTCCCTCCGCTTTCCTATTGTGTTTAATGCTAATTTATTCTTTTATAGCAAACCTCCGAAATCTTAAGAATCGGCTATACCGAACATTTTTTCAGTCGACAACTGAATTTTTAAAACTTTTTAAACTTTTTGAGAATGTTGAAGATACAACGAATGTTGAAGAAGCAAAGAATGTTGAAGATATGAAGATTTACCTATCACGATGTGGATAGAAAAGCACAAAATTTCATCATTCTCAGATTGTGACGTGCAATGAGGAATTTGCACGTTTTTTTATTTTACATTTATGATATAGAAAATAGAAAAATATGATCGAAAGCATCTTTTTTTTTTAGTTTTAGAACTCTAAAAGTTAACATAATTTGTTTTTAAACGCGCACTATTTACTTTGTCTCAAAAACGCTACTTTTCCTACGCGGATACATGTGACGTCACAATGCACTATGGCGAATTTGTTTACTTCGGTGTTTGGATTGTGTTGCGTAGTTTGAGTTTGATATCTAGTGTTTTTTCTTTATTTTTAAGATGTCAAAGTGTGTTACAGAAAATTTTAAATATTGTTTAGTACCTTGCTGCACAAGCACAACGGTAAATACACCTGGAAAGCTTTTTTTTAGTGTTCCAACAGATAATGTCAAAAGGAAATCATGGACAGATACAATGAAACGCGACGAAAAAAAAAATCCTCATTCAATAATTTTTTAATTTAGCTATAATTGTGAGTTTTAATGTGATACAGATGATTTGCCAAATCATTGCAGCAAATATGAATTTAAAATACAAGTTTTGACATTTTCCACTTAAATAAATATTTAAATATATTTGTAAACACAACGAGTTTTGTTATGAGTTATATTCTCCAGATGGTGAATTCCACCTAACATGAAACCATTACGAAAGAAAATCATTTTAAACAAATTATTAAGTGTTATATATCATTGGAAAGCTTATGACCTCTAGAACTAGAACGTACTATTGCTTTTTCCTTATATTAAGTTTGTTTTGTAGGGGATGTAATGGGAAAATATCTATTTGTAAGTTTTTTTAGCAAGTAAAATTATTATTTTTATACCTTATTACTTACGTAAATTATGCCACTGAATTTAATTGGAGTAAATTTAATATTAATGTAAAAACTATAAAAGTAAAATAAATGCATGTTTGTGACTGTTTTGAATATAAATAGCCTAGTTAAGGGTACAGTTGCAGCATCATGTATTATATGTAACATCTGTTACAAATAGTTTTAATATTTTTCATTACAGAAAAAAATGACTGATTTTTTATGTCAAGGTTCTGATAAATTACAGGCATGTCTTGTGATGTTATTTTTAAAATTTTTGAACAAATTGACATAATAGATTCACAGATTTTTTTATCTTATGATGCTATAGTACAAATGATGTTCTATTTTATGTAGCATCCGTTACATTAAAGATTTTTTTTTCAGCTTAAATACACCAGAAATAAATTTTGAAACCTGTCAAGTTTATCTTTAGTTTTTATCAGGAAAAAATAATACTCTCCTATTTTGAAGCATTAATATGCATCTCATAATCTTTTTATTATTTATTTTGTGTGTGAATGTTTCGTCCGTTACAATGGAATTCACCAGATGCTGGGTTGGGGGTAGGTGATGAAATTTTAAAATAAATACAATTTGTGTGCAAAATGTGACAAAAGCATAAAATATATTAATTATTTTATAAGTTTATTTTTAATTAATCTTTTTACACTAGTTTTGGGTGCTAGTTTTTTACATAAAATGTATAAAGTATTGTATTAAAAAGATTTTTTTATAACTGCTGAAGTATTTCTAATTATTTATAAATTACTTAAAGCGGGGAAAGCTAACCATGGATGGTCTATTGTATCTACCCCAAACACACTATCATTAAAACTTTTAGATAAAATTAAATATAATACATAAAGGAACTCATCCAAAGATGCTGCACAATCATTGCATTGGACGGAAAGGACATTTTCTTCCTTTTCATTCAACTTGAGTTCCACACTGTAAGTCTTTTTTGTGACATTATGTTCTGGTGTCACCCTTGCATTGACTGTACAGATGTCTCCATCCCTTTTTACCTGAACATATCCTACAGCATTATCTCCATAGCCTTATCGTCCAAATCTAAGTAAAAGTAACTTTCTAAGTACTAAAGCATTAATTTAAAAATGTGTTTTTAAAACACAAAATTATGGAGTTAGAGGATTGTTTAAAATTATTTTGAGTAGTAAACATGTGTTTCTTTGCACCACTTAGTATGTGATTAGTCAAAAGTTTAATTATCATGCATAGTTCAGATTTATTATAATTCCTTTACCATTTAAAATACACATATTTCTATGATATGAATGCAGAACACTGAACACATTCGTAAATTTGGTAGTGTTTTTAATTTCTGTCAACTTTTTAATACACAATTAAAAATACTAAATATCCTATAACAGACACTACTTGTAATGTTGCAGAGCTAATTAATTCTACAAAATTAAACATGTACTATGAATGAATAATAATAGAAGCTGTTTATTAAACTTTTAGAGTACGATATTAATTTAATAATACGCATAAACAATGTGTAACTTTAAAGTTTGTGTAAAGTACAACGCACGTCAGCGTTCTACAATCTACATTACATAACTAGAATAAAAAATGCAAACAAATATATACATCCCTCTGAACTTTAAATCCTCGTATTTCTGCTCCCATAAAACTTGGATTATTTCCCAAAAAGGAAAACACTGCAAATGAATCCATTTTAGGCAGGTTGTCAGAGTGCCCTTTTGCAAAACCGGGTAATAACGCCATGGTAAACAAAACAGAAATAAAACTAAGAATAAAGACGACGATAGAATATAATTTAAAAAAAAGGGGGAATAAACAATAGCCACAAACTAAAATTAGAAAAATTAAACCAAATTAGAAAAAAAAATATGATTTTAAAATGTTAGTTTAAGAGGAGGAAACGTAGAATCTCGCGCTAGACAAATGTAAACATTGAAGCATGGTGCATAGTGACGTCAGAACCAATCACGTAGCGTTTTGAGGTCGCATGATTTTTCAACACTTTTGGCTTATTTTAAATTTAAAATTCTTATTATTTAGATCTATATATACGTTTTAATTGATGTTTTCGAACAATTTGATAACCAATCTGTTAATAAAAAATAGAAATGAGCATTTTCCCCACATGTGCAAATTCCTCATTGTTCGAAACATGTGATGATGAAGTCATTACATGTGAAAATCTGACTGATGAACTTGTTGTGGAAGAAATTGAAATGAATCATTCTGAAATCGAAGATTCTGCATTTGATGCAGATGAAGTGTAGCACATAAATGACGAAATTCCCACCGTAACAGATGCTACAGCAGCGATGCGTGTAATTAATAAGTTTTTGTCTACACAAACAGTGGAAGAAAGAGTGTTGGAGTCATTTGATGTATTGGACAAAGAAATCCATAAAATGTTTTTGAAATCGGCATCACGTCAGCAAAAGATTACCGATTATTTCTGTATCAAAACAGTGAGCAACAATTAAAGGTACAATAAATTTATTTCCATTTGTCTGCATTTTTAGTTAATTTACTTAGTATTGTGTCAGTTTAATGTAGTCGATTTTAATCAATTTAATTCATTAATGATCATTTTTAATAGATTTTATCTTTCTTTCAGTACATCATTATTGAATATACATAGCAACTAATGAGTTATGCATTTTGTGAACTCCAGTATTTTTCTTAATGGTTCGGATATAGCGAACAAAACCTTTGGTCCCTGGAAGTTCGTTATAACGGGGTTCGACTGTAATATCCTCCACTTAATATTTTTAGCTGATCGTGATTAGCGTTTCAGGCTTCCACGGTGAAGGCTTGGGTTCGAATCCCGGATAAGGCATGGACGTCCCTATGCTGTCCACTAGCTGTCCAACGAGCAGTTTTGGCTCATCTATATGGTGTTCCCATAATGAATGAAGAAACCAAAGGATTCGCGATGAGGAGAATATATATATATATATATATATATATATATATATAAAGATAAACTGTCGTCCAGTGGCGTATCCAGCGGGGCACCCAAGGTTGCTCTGCCCCCCCCCAAAGAAATAGAAATTGCATTATGAATATTGATTTTGCATTATAAATATTTTATCCGTTCATCTCGCCCCCCCCCCCCCCGCCCCAAGAAAAAATCCAGTGTGCGCCACTGCTGTCGTCTCTCGGGGATAATTCTTGTTTTGTAACAAACTTTTTACTCTCAGAGGGATGGCGAACCTTTCTTTGCGTACCAAAACCAACACAAAATGTTGTCAGTCAGACTGTGGTTACTCAAAAACGGTTGAACATTTGCACTTAAGAAATCAACTTAAGGCACTGAAGAAATTAACCTTAGCTGTACTTTGAAGAGATACTGGAGAGTTTGGGGGATAGTGTGGGAGCCAAAACGTCCCTGGCGAACAAACAATATATGCTGAACGAACATCATATATGCTGCCGCCTGTAATGGTAAAGTAATGTAAAGAAGATAATTGGGGTAAAATTATTTGTTTGAATAAAGAAAACATTTCACCGCCTTTGAAACAAATCAAAAATTACTCTTTTAAATTATATCCAACAAGATTAATCTATTTTTATATTTTGAAACAACGACGAAAATCCCTCCAGGAATATCAGTTTATATTTTATTTTATATAGTAGAAGAAAAACAGTCAGGGAATCTATGACCAAGAAATTATGTACGTATCAGTTAATCTCATAAATCTTTGGGCACGTGTGTGTTTTTTTAATCATTTTGTATTCAAACTGCTCGGCTTAATTTTATGCAGGTATTTACGATAAAGTAAGTGATAACAGTTAATTTCAACTCTCAGAAACAGTGCGTAAATAGTGTCAGGCAACCGTAACGCAAACTAAATAAACGATCACGTTTTTAGACAGTGAGAGATTTCACCAGATTCTTCTGTTCTTCTAATTCTGAGCTTTTTATTGTGCAACAGATAATAATCAAAGTAATTTGTGGTATCAATGAACTGTGAAGGTATTAATATCTATGAAAAAACTTAAAATAGGCATTTGATTATCTTCAGATAAGAATTTGTGGCGTAGCTTTTAACCCTTTGTTGCTGTTGATTCTCGGAATTTTTTACAGATTTATTGATATTAGGGTAACTTGCTTATTGTAATTAGGTTCTGATTGTTTAATAGCACTGATGTATTACTTTCTGTTCGAGGTAGCCTTAGTAAAGCTACTTGTAAAGTAAAAATTAGGATTTCAATGTTGAAAATTAGGATTTGTTGTAAAATGCTTGAAACAAAACACCGGATGCCCTTCCCCCCCTCTCTCTGTGTGTGGGTGGGTATGCGTGCATATATATATATATATATATATATATATATATATACAGTTGGCTCTCTGTTTAACGACTTTCATCGTCCTTAAACAGAATTTGTGAAAAAGTAACATTTCCCATAACGTCGGAGGGGCCGGGACTGGGAAATATCGTCTTTAAATAGAGATCGTCGTTAAACAGAGAGCCAACTGTATATATATATATATATATATATATATATATATATATATATATATATATATATATATATATATATATATATATGCATAAATTACTTTTGCATTTTTAAAGTATTCTTTAGATTTTTGTTATACTTCCATGCGTACAACCCAGACAAGAATAGGAAAACCGCTAAGATGCTGACCCTCTGTGCCAGAGTATGTCTTCGACTATTATCATGGGTGTTTGTAAACATCTGAAATTAGCTTTGAATTGTAGTTCCAAGTTTCCCAGTCTGTTCGTCGTAAAGCACAGATGACCATACTCATGAAGTTAAGGATACACATTCACACACACACACACATATATATATATATATATAAATGTGTGTAAGATATAATGTATTGACAAATTCATCTTATCATTTTATTAATCTTATATGCAAGCATAGAACCTAAAACACTCACTCTTCTTATGCTTCACCGAAATATTTTATTATCGTATTTGCAAAGAAGCAGATTCCTTTGTAGGAAGGATTTTAAGGTCGAGGACAATTTCGACGTTTTACTCCTCCCACATTTCACCAAGTCCAGACTAGGATTTTCGACTGACGAGTCGAATTTATGAAATTTGCTCATTTTGAACCAATCTTTCTTTCTCATTATTACATTGCGTGGTACACCGTCTGCAGTTGTCATGACCATAGAATCCCAAAGTGTAGTGCTTATGTATACAAATTATGTTTTGAAGGGTTTCGCTAGACTAGATGATTTTTTTTTCTAATTTATAACTCAATCAGAAATTTGGCCATTAATGTTTAGCATTGTTGGATTATATAACCAACCGATGAGTTTAAACTTTGTTTTTGGCAAAATTTGTTCGAGAATATTTTAAAGACGATAAAGGGCGACATTTTTTTGTTTGCCTTCGGTCTTCTACGTATGACGTCATAAAACGTCCCTCGAATATAATGTAATCTAAACAGGAAAAAATAAACGTCCTTAATTCAAACATAAAAAGGTCGGATTTTGACGTCATACGTGGAACTAATACAGGTTTTTTCTGTCGAGCCACCCATCAACAGCTGAAGGACAACCATATTGGGTGCGTCATGTTTTGTTGTCATTTCTTCTTTGATGTAACAAGTTTACTACCGTAGTTATTTATTTGTAAACATAACTCTCTGAGTTTGCTTTCTAATAAGTTTCTGACAATAAGAAACAGATCATTAATGCATCCATAATATAGTAACTTGATATACAATAAAGTATAAGGTGGACTATAGAATTGTTATTAAGTAAAGAATTTTACCTGCTAAAGTTTCACAAAAGATTATTTTCCTGCATTTCTGTTCTCCTAACGTGCTGATAAAGTAATGAGACAAATAAGAATTCTTCCTTTCTTTATTTTAACCGTGCACTTTTACATAAAATTCAATAAACGGAATTTGAAGAGTTTTTCTTATGTACAGGTATTCCTCGACTTACGACCGCTCGAACTTACGACTGAAATTTTTAAATAAAAGAAAATTCTCAACAATACTGTTCCTCGAATGTACAGTACATACCTATATGTATGACATAATAATTAAAAAATATGATGCAATATTCTGCAATACTGCAAAAATTTGTGACGCAATAATGAGAATGTCTGATACAATAGTTTCGATATCCACACAATAAATCAAATAAACCTTCATTGGCTTCAGGAATGGTTTCAGCTTTTCCTTATATTAATAAAAAACTACAACAATTAGAAGCAATGGATTCAAATAAAGAAAGATTTAGAAGTGTCAATAGTCGCATTCGGGAAAATCTGGCTTTGTACTAGACAATATACAAGGAAAAGAAGACGCAAACTGTTCACAGGGGCGTGCTTAGGGTTTTAGCGACCCTGGGCGAAACACATTTACTGGCAATCAAATTTCCCTACGTACTGAGTAATGGATCTTGTAAGACAACCCCGATCCCCCCCCCCCCCCGAAGAAACTACTGATTTTACTAATTATTTTTGAAATATTACGTTTCGATACTAAAAAACCTACATTCTAGCTACGTAAAAAAAAATTATACATGAAATTACAATTGGTCCACTAAAATATAAAATTAATAAATTTTTATGAATTATGAAACAATGGAAAAATTATTTACACGATTTAGAAAATGTAAATTGTTAAAAACAAATACTTACATGTATGAATTTGTTGGTTACAAAGCACTTTTTCTTGCTTTCCGAGCAGCAAAATTGTCTATTATAAGTAAAAAGTCCAAAGATGAGATATCATTTTCATTAGATATAAGTGCCAAGGAAGACAGGCGTACAATCCGTATTCAAAGCATACTGATTTTGCCTGCTTTGTATTATTTTCAGTTTTTCAAGAAGTGGGAAATAAAATCCATTATAATGATAGAGAGAACAACTAAAAGCCATTTTTTGTTTACCCCACTCCTTCAGCCTTCAGACCCCTTTCTTCCCAACAGATTTGGAGCGCATTTACTTACTTGTATTACTCTCCCTGGAGAAATGTCTTGTCTATTGTTTGCTTTGAACAGATCAAACATTTGACCAAATGGTATTAGTATTCGTTCACAAAGATATGTTCACGTTTTTCTCAGTTTGCAACTATTCCGTGAAAACGGACAGATTCCAACAAAACGGTTTGTAATTCTTCAAATGACTGTATATAGTGACTGACAGATAGTAGAAACTGATATTGAAAAATTACAAGATAAAAAGAACTTTTTATATACCATGTTTTTAAATTTTCTGTTGAATCACATAAACTTGGCAATTCTATGTATTAATAAATACTTTTTAAAATTTTTTTTGATGAATTATCCCATCAACTTGAAATAAAATGAAGTTAATTTTAAGTTAACTTGCGTTTAACTTTACGTTCCTGTCCCGGCCGATAGATGACTGCACCAGTGTACGAAACAAAATTAACTGAAAATGAAATCAATTCTACTTAAAGATGGCTAAAAGTATTAAAATAATGCATTGTCATCGTGTTCTGAGCTATTCTAAAAGTTTCAAATGTCTAGGTAGTCGGGAAGTTAGTTAAAATTCGATTGCAAGATTTGTACTGGACAAACACACACACAAACAAGAAAGCGAGTTAATAAAAATATGGGAAAAAAAGGATTGATAATCAAGGTTTTACTATAACTAAATTGAAGATAATTCATGTTTTTCTAACCGAGAAATTTTTCGAATCAAAAGGGTTGTTTGTCAATTAAGATTCTTTCTACGATTCTTTTCAAAAAATCGAAACATATATTTTTTTATAAGTTGAATTATAGAAACCGCGAAACATGAGGGATTTCTTAAAAACCCCGTAACATTTAGAAAAGTGTTGCGATGAGGAATAAAAATGGCGGCCCTAAATTTTTAGCGGCCCTGGGCGGTTTCCCAGTTTGCCCATCCCTAAGCACAGCCCTGGCTGTTCAAACCACCTTGGATAACTTTGTTAAAAAAAGTTTAAATGTATCTTCTGTCGCAAATTCTGAACCAATGGATTGTACTAACATAATAACCAGTGATGACAAAGAAGAATTTGTCTTCTAAATATAATTTATTTTAAATTGCGTATGAAATTAAAAAATATATATATGTGCATATATATAAAAAAAAAGTTTGAAACTCGACTTACGACCAATGTCTCGGTACCTATCTCGGTCGTAAGTCGAGGAATATCTGTATACATATCTTCGTGGTACCAGTATTTTTAGTTTGATGTCGTGAAATCACTCATTTGCATTATGGTAGGAAAGCTTTCAACCATGTCGTTGGAACAAAATAACTATCTACCATCGAATCGTATCCGAGCTGAAAAAATAAAATAAGCAAATTTTAAAATCACAGACAACAGCAACTATAATATTATATACTGTATTCATGTTTCTAACAAATATTTCAATGAAGCATAATTTTTCAATCTGCAAAATGGGAAAATGATTGATATAGATTGATTGATGATACATCCAATGACAGAAGTGAAAGAAATTTTAAATGACTAGGATGATTAATGACCCTAATATACTTTTCTTATTTCAGCCTTCTTCAATGTATAGCGATTAGGGTCTCAAGTTTCCACTAAAACGTTCCTGTGGTGTTATGTAACCTCATTTGGTAGCAGTCTTGGGCCGCCTATTGGGTACTCTTATAATCAGGGCTCGATTTGAGGCGGAACGCCCCGGAACGGCGTTCCGGGACCTCTCTTTAGGAAGAAAAAAAAATTACGACTGTTAAAAACATTTATTTAATCACCTATTACTCTGCTGTTGGTGAGTGGGCCTGGCCTGTTATATATATATATATATATATATATATATATATATATATATATATATATGTGTGTGTGTGTGTGTGTATATATATATAATTTGGAGTATCCCCCACACACCCCGGAAGGTTACAGTTACCTCTATTTCTAGAAATCGAGCACTGCTTATAGTAAAATAGAACAATAAAAGGAAAAAAATTTAATTGTGTAGTCAGACACTCTCTTGTTAAATCTCTCCCGCATTTAAAATTATTTGAAATTTCATACTTCTTTGTTTCATTTTTCACTGAGCTCTTGATTATCCGAACTAAATAATGCTCCGGTATGCACGGATACGGATAATCGAAAAATGGCCTTGTATACAATAAAAATGATTCAATCAGAGGGTTTATATGACATGTTTTAAGCATAAGTATCAAAACGATATAAAACTTGCATGCATTCTCAGTTTTTCTTCAGAAAGTGTGTACAAAATTACTTTGTTTATGAGACATGTGTTACCATTTTTGGGGCATTTTGTTTAATTTTTAATCTTGTAGTATAGTGATGCAGGAGTAATCCATTCCACGGGTAATTTAGAAAAATTTAAGAGACAGCTTTACAATCTATATTTCTACCAGCATTTAAGGTTTTTATATAAGTATACATATAGTTTTAATCTTAGATTTTTAATACTTAATTCATTACAATATAAATTTAAAAAAATTCATAAATTCTATAATCAGAGTCAAATGTACTTGTGAGAAGTGAAATTGTACAAAAATCTGAAAACTTAATCAATGAATCAAAATCTTTTAGACTTTGTCTCAACTGTCTGTTCGTATTCGGTTAATTAAACTTTTTGCCTTCTTAGCACCCATGCATCACATTTATGTCGCTATATGCCGATTGAAATTTGTTCTAAACCTTCAGGCATCAGATTCTGATTATCTGCGTTTCCATTTCTATGCTTCCATAAATTCTAGATTCTGTTAAGTATTTTTTTTTAATATTATCTCTAAGCGTCAATTAGATTCGGTTCAAACTGGCCTATGAAGAGGCAAATCAGGTAAATCAAATTCCACTTAGGGAATGATTATTGAATTCAATCAAATGTGAAAGTTTTCTGGTAGAATAACGATGAATAAGATAATTTTTAGAAATAAAAATTGTTTTAAAAATTTTACAGATCCTGTTTAAGACACGGAATGGGAATGTTAACGTTACCAGTGAACTAATTGCGTGCATGAAAGGATTTAAATGCAAAATAAGTTTAGTGAAAAAACTTTTTGGGAAAACAATGTGTTGCTGTTGTGAGTGAATATTTGATTAACGAGTTTGATGGAAAATATTTGTTTGTCTCTTTAAATTGCCAAATTCAGAGAGCTCAGGGATGATGAAAACATAAAGTTTTTTTCACCACCATGTAGACATTTAGAGCAGAGTTTCCTAAAGTGTGTTCCGAGAAACCCTGAGGTTCCGCCAAAAAATTCACGGGTTCCGCGAGACAGTCTGACAGCCAAGCCATAATTTATAATCACTATTATTATTATTATTTTTTTAATGAAGAATTTTTCAATGATTTTTTGTTTAACCCTTAAGCGGGCGCGCCAATTTTTGGAACACCAGCAGGCGCGCGTTGCACAAAGTGCAACGTCTCTTTCAACCTTGATTATTCCTTTTGTATTTACCTTTTTTTTTCAAATTGAAAAATAATAATTCTGCGTTTTATGACAACATATAAAATGTTGATAATATTGAGATATATTTATTATTAAAGGCCAAAGAATGCAGATACAATCGCCTTATTTCAAAACTGTCCAGTTTAATGCATCTAAGGACAACTTGCGAATCGATTCCTATTATGTCCAAAAACCTAAAAAAAAACAATAAGATTGTTCATCTTCGTGATATGCGAAATACCGTGTAATAGCTGCACATTTAATCTACTACATCAACTCATAATTTTGTCGTATTGCAATCCAGTATAATGGCTGGTTTACCACGGTTAAATCACGACTAACAATGAATAGAAAGGAATACAAGGGTCAGAAAATCAGACCTGCATTAGAAAGGGTGTAGCTATAAATAGAAACTGCTTAGAACATTCAAACCTTACTTGTAAAACCAAGCCATTCAAAATTACGAAAATGTTGCACTTTATACACGGGCGCGCCCGCTGAAGGGTTAATTCAATAAGAATCTAAGTATTAAAAGAACATTTGCTTCATGCAATATCACATTAAATTTAGGGGAGGAAGGCGTCAATTTTTCAAAAAATGTAGAGGCGGCCGTGATCAAAAAAGTTTGGGAAGCACTGATCTAAAGGATCATACAGTTCTAGCTATTTGATGCGTTCATCCCGGATTACTCTATATAATCCGATGCTCAAATAGCTAGAAATAATCTGATGAATCTCTATCCAATATTCCTTATAAAGGAAGTTGTTGTTTAACAAATTTGCCCACAAGAAAGCTAATTGTTATACGTGGGTTTAAATTTATTTTCATCTTTATTAATATTTTTAACCCTTTAGAGATTTGTATCTGATAGGTTGAGATGGAGGAAAGTAGAATAATTCACCCACTAATTTAACGGCAGTTTGGTTCAAAACCAAGAACGAGTACGACCACTCATAGGGGAGGAAGGTACGTTCTGAGAATAATTAATCTGTTACACGTTCTACGATCAGGAGCCACATAGCTTCATTGCCAACTTTTGAACTAGAATAGTCTCTCTCTGTGCTCAAAATTGGGCGTTAACCCAAATCTTGAATAGATGTTAGAATAACATCTCTTTATTTAGAAACCACTGTGGAATTCCGGGAAATGAACTCGCAGACGTATTGGCTGCAGTTAGAGAGGTACTGCAGTTATGCAGAGTCCGTGTAGGCTGATTGCACACAGCTCTATCAGGGTATTTACCTTGAAAAGAAAATGGAAGGCCCTCTTTTATGAAGAAGTAATAGACAAATTCTGATGCATTTTGGGTTCTTAATAGTAACTTCATTCCAGATTTTGCAAGGATAGATTCGGTAGCAGACATCGGGCTTTTAATTGGCCACGACTGCTAAGCAAAACATCTGAGCTGCTTGAAAATTCTGCGGAGTCCTTTTTGCTCTATTTGTGATACACCACAAGATATGAATATTCCTCCCTTCAAACCTGTGAGACACTGTCGGCTCGGGATCTCTGTAGCCGTTATTGGGAGACAAGAGAACTATTGAGGAATTAATAAGCCGCCAGTTTCCTCCCCTGTTTTATACTTATATGTTGTCGTTATATACTCTTAGACACACACACACACACCCCAAAAAACGACGCACCAAGGTATAAGGCAAATTGGACACAAATTGATATGCATACAGGTTTCGACAGAAAATGCAAAATTTTAAAGTTGAATGAACATGTGACGCTGCAGCGCATCTTAACTGCGCAACTGGCAGGATATTAAAGAGGAGAAATTTCGATTCCAGGTCATAAATCCTAATGCGCGAATTGGACAGAATTTGGCACTATATCCCGCAGGAGGACATCCGCCACCTCTATCAATCAATACCAAGCCGAATAACTGCTTGTATAAGGGCCAGAGGTGGACCAACGCGTTATTGACTTTTTCACCTTGTGAGGCTCTTTCTCTTGAATAAATCATCCAGCTTTTCTCAAATTGTAATCATTTGTTTTTCTGTACACGTACATCACATCTACCGATTTTCGTCCCATTCGGATAACTCCTTCTTGATGCTTTTTTTTTTTTAAATAAGAGTGTATTTGCTTTTGTATATTTTTTATTGCCATAGGAAATAATGAAAAATTAGAAACCAAACTTAGGAATTTTATTTAGAGCGTGATAATTAGGATGAGCCTCTGCTAATGAACCAGCTTTCTGATGCTGGCTTTAAAAAATAGGGTATAACTCGAAAATACGGCATTTTTTTTACAGGTACTTTGTAATACAAAATTCTGTGTCACATTGAATATACTTATGTCCCGTCTTGGAACAAGTATATTCTTTTTTTTCTTGTTACAGAACTAATTAATCTTGTAATAATGACGGACCATCATCCTCTTGTCTTTAAATAATTTTATTATAAAAACTTAACAAAAACAATCCCATGTACAATAATTTATATTAAATTGTGGGTTTCGAAATAAGAGTCTGTTTTTACCCATATTGTTCTATTACTGACTATTTGTTCTATTAGCAAATGATTGCTGTTTTCGTAGCAGTCCGCCAGGGAGCAACTAACGCGCATGTGTCAACATGTATCTTGAAACGTTATTATATGAAAAGGGTAGGCAAGTAAAGCGTTAATTCATTATCATGTAATGATCTAACAATTTACTGAAGATAGCTTTCTAACTCATAAAGGTATTAATCATTAAAAAATTTTTATCAATATCTTCAGCAACAAAAAGTATAGAATTATTTAAATTTTTACCCTCGCCTGCGTTCCTAGATGACTTTCCATAGATTTTGAATTATTTAATTAATCATACCAAACACTGAATATAACATGGCGATTTAGAGTTAAAACATACCTAAATTTACCTGTTATTTTCCTGAATTATCTTTTAAATTCCCTGAATATTTTTCTAGATTTCAACTATTGGATCATGTTCTTAGATCAAACGTAGTAGCGTTTTAAAAACGTTCAAACCCCTGCTTCTTCAAAACAAGTATGTTAATTATAAAGGAAAGAAAACAAACTATTAAAACTTGTAAAGCAAAATTTCTGAATTAAATATTTAAAATTCATATGTATACAGTATACGAAAAGGATTCTAACAATCTCAAATGAATTAGTTTTTACTCTATTGATAATAACGTTTTATGCGCTTTTTACGAGTTCTGATTTTAAGGATGTTTAAATATTAGAAGAAATTTAAAGTAAAAATGTTCTTTAGTAATTCAAAGATGTCAAGGAGACATTTGTATAAGTTCTTGCTTACAATTTCGTTGCGATTTTTTTTTTTTTTAAGTATGATGATAAATATGATTAACGTTGTAATGATCTGAAATTTTTATTCAGTGATTTTTTCAAAGTGATTTATTATTATTATTATTTAGAGAGAAAATAGATCTTTCTCTAGATCTATACTAAGAAGCACATTTTCCTTGTCGTTTCTTTAGATTTGGTAATGTTTTGTTGCCAACTTTTTCTCTGTTTCTTGCATTATAAACCTAAGCTTTAATAGTCTAACTGCAAATATATATATAAAAAAAAGAGTATGCACAATGCTAATTATTTCCTTATGACTTTGCAACATATCTTTTCCAACGCATTTACATCACAACTGAAATAGACACCTGCTTTTTTTTTCATAACATTAAATCACCTAAACGAATAACATTTAACTTTTTGAACAACACCCTTCAGTTCCCTGAACAGGACTGCCAAGTTTTTTTTCTCTCTCGTGTATTTCTGAATCCATCTGACCGCATTAACAGCTACTGGAATGTACCCATAACCTTGAAGATACTGTAGTACTAAGCACGAGCGCAGTTCAAAAGCTGTTATATATGGAAGGAGCGAAAAAAAAGTAAAAGCCTTTACTGGATTTTAAAAAGTATTCGAAAGGAAATAAAAGTTGATTGAAGTCAAATGGAGTGCACAGATAGAAAATAAATGCCTTATAAAAAAAAGGCTTACGGCATTTTCCTTTTAAGTATTAGTGCGATAGTTTATATTAAGGCACAGAGAAGTTTATTGCTTTAGATGTGACGAGTGATAATTCATTTACAATAGTAAAAAATTCAAAATGGAAGTTACTCAGAAATTTTGCTGGATTATTTTTCAGCTTAGTTGTAAATGTTTATCTTTAGGTTCAATATTCTTTAACTACAGAGCTAATCTTCATCAAATTTGTTTATTTATTTATTTATTAAAATCTGAATTCTTCCAAATCTGGAAAAGAAGTTTGTTATCTACCTTAAAGTTTTATACTATATAGTCTCTTCCTGAAGAATTTTTTCTTGCTTTTTAGAATGGAAGGTACTAGAGAAAGTGCTTCCTTCTTTTAAAGTAAAATAGTTAGCAGTTTTTTTGCTGTTACTTTTTTTACAGTGCAAGTATCGTTGGGATACTTATGTGTTTTTGTCCATACTTAGTCGGGATGACTTACCTTTAAACAGCTGTAGTATAGAGCAGTTGTGCGAAAACCCATTTTCTTTTTATAAAAATCATGCGACCCACTGAAAATTTATAGGTTATAGCAATTTTTTTTTTAAATTAAGAAAATTTTGACAAAATAGAAAAACGAAATTAGCAAATTTTGAGAAACTATTTCAAAAATTAATGAACTGTAGATTTTGGGTATATATACTTTGCATGATAAGAATTAAAAAAAAATGTCTTCCTTACCAATTTATACTTGCTTTTGCCAAATCTCATTTGTCTAAAACTCCATATTTAAAAGTTAATATGCATTTGTATTTCATTTAGGTAAAAATTAACAAAAAAAATAGAATTAAAAAAGAGCATAATTTTAAAATTATAAACTTCCTATTAGAACATTGAAAATCATAAACTTCATTTATTTATATAAAACTAAATTATTCATGAAAAATATATTAATGAAGGGTCAGCCTGGACGTTAGATAATATTACTTCAATATTTGGAGAAATATTTGAGAATGCTCTTATTGACCCTCAGACGGTACGGTGGGGGGTCGGATCCGACCCAAGGGTGTGCCTTCCCTCTTCCGTACTCTCCCCTCTCATTGCAAGAGATCGAGTTGACAAGGAACCCTACCAGCCAGTCTTGCAACTGGTGTTGGAGTGTTTGCAATTATACGTTGAAAAACATTATTCATGATCGTTAGTCATTTTTTAAAGATTTTTTAAACTTTTTATTTCGATATTGAAGGCCAAAAGTGTCAGTATATATTATTTTTCACATTTTTATGTTCGAAAAGTTGTATTCACTAACTTCTGAAACTAGGTACAAGACTAAATTACATATTAGACCTAATATATACAACATTCCATGTAAATGCCAGAGAGATTTTCTTTGTTTAGCAAAATTACAATTCGTTGGTCATTTTTTCTACAAAAAAGGTTTTTATTTCATGTAAAATATCAATAAACGTTATTATACAACAAAATGCTTATTGTGTACTTATTTCTATCAAAAAAGAGATCGAGTCGGATCCGATCCGACCGTATCATCTATTTCAGTGGTTCTTAACAGGGGTTGAGGGCATCCCTGAGGGTACGAGAGAGCATTTCTAGGGGTGAGAGAGAAGGTTTTAATGAAAATTTTCAATTGAGTGAATCATTTGATTGATACTTTTCCACGGGAAATATAAGCAAAATTAATAGATGGATACTCAATCCATTTTTGTTTGCCTTAAATGTTCAATGGACGACAACGTTTTATTAAAAGACTTATCGCAATACAAGCTAATGCACGTATTGAAATGGAATTTGAAAAACTGGACTTAGAACAGTTCTAGTGTACACAGTTAGAACTTTACCCAGGATTGGCAAAAGCAGTATTAGAGACTCTTTTACCATTTGCCACCACTTACCTTTGTGAAATGAGTTTTTCATCACTTTTGCACATCAAAACAAAAGCCAGAAATTGCTTAAATGCATCTGATGACTTACGTGTGGCTCTTTCAAAAAAGGAGCCTAGTTTTAAAGGGATAATTATGAACAAACAACAACAACGTGGCCATTAAAAATGTAGATACTGTTTTATATGTAATAATATAGTATGTATTGTAAATGTATTATTTTTTTTATGCAACAAATAAAATTAGGGCCTGTTCACACAGGAGTCCGGTAGCGGAAGCGCAAAAGGACAGATGACGCTGAGACGGAAATAAACCAATCATAGGCGTTAAAAATTTTGTGGCTAATCGTTTGGAGGTTTGTCATTGGTTAAATATATTTCAATACTTGAACGCTTCCGCTATCGGACTCCTATGTGAACAGGCCCTAAGAAAAATAAAATGAACAAGATATTTCGAAGGAAAAGGGCTCTTTGTGAATAAATAAATTTAGATTTTATCTTTAACAGCTCTGCACACAAGTGAAATAAAAAGAGGTTCAGGTATTTTGTATTAAAATAATGTTGTGTTTAATATTTTTCATGGTTTTGGTAAGTCTCGTGGAAATTTAGAGCAGAGGAATTTTTTTCCCTCGTTAATTTGCGAAATAGTAATTCTTTGTTTGTATTAATTTATGTGTCACATTTTCTGCATATATGGTTTCGAAATTTTCTCTAAAATGTTTTGTGTATTGTGACTTCTTATGTCAAGCATAGAACTCTTACTAAATTTTCTTACTGTTGTTAGCTGATAGATATTAAATAAACGGTTGACAAACTGAAATAAAACTTATGCGTCAAATCATTCAAGCATGTAAATTACCATTTTTTTCAAATAAAACTAAAACAGAAATATTAAGGGGTTAGTACTTACGTTTTGATCAATGATAGATTATTCCATTGGGGCAAAAAAACAGGCCTCCAAAAGTTAGATTCTTAGTACTACAACAGATAAGAAATACTAAGCTTCCATGATTCAACTGACGAGTTAAAATTAATTGATTATTTCTTAATCAAGAACTGCAGTCAACTAAATATAAATACAGTTTTATAATTATTACTACCATTATTAATTTACGTTGCTCCCCAGTAACATTAGCAGGAAATGCCTTTGCATGTGTTACTTTTATTTAAAAAGAAGTAAAAAAAGAAAGCTTTTTGAAATGTTTTTCCTAATATAAGTATCGTTTTAATACTTGTTTGTTTTTCACTCATATTTAGTAGAAATGATTTGCCTCTAAAGAGCCCCATAGCCTGATATGAAATGGCAAAATGGATAAAATATTTCGTAGAAAAAGCGTGTCTTTTATATATATACAGGGTGTTGCCGAATTCGACCGACAAATTCAGAGGGGTGATAGTAGGCATCAAGACGAGCAATAATCACCTAGGAATGTATGACCGGAAACGCAAGCCTGACGCTGGAGGGCTCTGTTTACTTATACGGACCATACCTCTTACCCCACTAGATGGCCGGAATTATCGCATTTTTCTGGAGGAGGTAGAGAACTCGAAAACAAAACAGAATCACACAGGAATGTATGACCGGAAACGCAAACTTGATCAGTTAGAGCAGTGGTCGGGAAACCGCGGCTCGCGAGCCACATACGGCTCTTTAGCCCCTTGACTGTGGCTCCTCCACAAAATACCACGTGCAGGCGCACACGTGCAGTGCGATTGAAACTTCGTGATGACTGGCTTTCTGATTTATATTTTTACATACTTAGTTGGTGTTTATGTGTCTATATCTTTAGGCGAGTGCTCTGAAGCGACTTAATGAGAAAAAATTTCCAGAAAGATTAAATGTCGGCGCGTATCGTCAAGTCGTATCTTTGCATCGTGTTCTACAATGTATTACTTCCAAAAGGGAGTCCTCACAGGAAAGACTAGATTAATCAAAATGTCTTCGAATATAACCAACCAGCAATTCGAAAATCTTAAATTGGTTTCAGCTTTATCAATAGTAGTTGACGAGTCTTGTGACATAAATGATACAGCACAAGTCACAAGTTTCACTTTTTGTACGTTTTATTTCATCTACAGGTCCTAAAGAAGAACATTTAGGATTATTGACACTCAAAGGTCAAACACGTGGAGAAGATATAGCAAATGCTGTAATTGAGTGCATTGAAAAACATCATATTCAACTCGAGAAAATTGTCTCAATTTCAACAGACGGGGTAAAAAAATATGAAAAATATTTAAAATATGGCTTAAGAAACGGCTTTGTTGACATTTTGAAAGAAAAAACACGAGATACTGACAATGAGTTCATTACCATTGCATCATTCATCAAGAAGCGCTTTGTGTGCAGACATTTCCAGAAGAAATTTGCAAAGTTACGGAATTGGTGATTAAGATTATCAACTACATTATAGCTAAAGCTCTTAATCCTCGCCAATTTAAATAATTTTTATTTGAAATGGAGAGTGAGTAAGTAGATCTTCTGCTGCATAATAAGGTACGTTAGTCATTAAGAGAAAACGTTTTGAAACGTTTCGCTTCCTTAAAATTGGAAATTAAAGTATTTCTCCTTGAGAAAGGTGTTTCACTATCCAGAACTAACGAACGATCAGTGGATCGAAATATTTTATTTCATGGTAGACATTACGTCTCATCTAAATCAGCTTAATCGTAAACTACAGGGGAAAGGAAACACAATTTTTTCGATGTTAGAAGAAGTTATTTCATTCGAAAACAAATTATATCTCTTTGCTCAAGATTTTGATAGAGAAACTTAGATTCACTTTCCAAGCCTGTTGAAACATCGCCAAGAAAATAATTCTGATAGTGACGTTTCCTATTTCAAAACAACACTTTTAAATATGAGGGAAGCATTTATCAACAGGTTTCAGGAAGTCAGAAAAAAGCAAAGCGACGTGAGTCTTTGTTTAAAAAACTCTTAATCCTACTGCAACAGAATTAAATTTTTCTCCCTTTAATATTGACATTGGCAACTTTGAAATGCAATTGCTGGATTTAAAAAACAAAGGATTGAGGAGCTCGAAATTTGAAAGTTCTGATATAGAAATATTGGAGAAAAACAGATGGGAACTTAGTTCACAGCACAAGTGGTCTGCTTTGAAAGACCTGGTGAAGGAAGATATGTTGATTTTTAACACCTGGAATAGTATTCCTTACCCATATAATCAACTGGTAAAACTAGCGTTTGCTGTTCTTTCCTTATTCGGGTCTACATATTCATACAAAAAATCATTTTCAAGCATGAACCTTATCAAGAGTAAATTGAGAACTCGTCTTATTGATGAGAACCTGGAATCGTGTCTAAAATTAAAAACAACATACAAACCTGACTTACCCAAACTTTCCAAGGATATGCGAGGCCATTGTTCATATTAGTGTTTGTCTGTCATTGTAATGATTTAATTTTATGGATACCTTACAATTTAATTTTATCAATAAATGATATCGATATTAAGTATGATATCAAGTTTTATTCAACGCACCTATCGTTTAACTAAGACTTAAAACTTTAAGTAAAGTTTATTAAGTTAATTTTAGGGAGCGCTGTAGAGTGAAAGAAGATGCAGTGTCGAGGATTGAGAAAGGTATGTTGAGATGGTTTGAACATCTAGAGAGGATGAACGAAAGGAGATAGACGAAATAAGTATAAGAATAAAAGACGAGGGTGGATGGAAGAGTTGGAAGGGGTAGACCTCAGCGAACGTACCTCAATCAGATTGAAGACGTTTTTAGCAAAGGCCAGCTTAGTAATATCTAAATTAAGTTAATAACAATGCACTATATAGTTTAAAAAATTTGGCTCTAAAAAGAAATTTCAATCGTTGTACTGTTGATATTCGGCTCTGTTGGCTAATGAGTTCCCCGACAAAGATGCAGAAATGAAAAGCCAACATTTCTGCATCTTTGTTTATCATCTTGCTGACCAGGTTTGCGTTTCCAGTCATACATTCCTATGTGATTATTGCTCGTCTTCATGCCTACTATCATCCCTCTGAATTTGTCGGTCGAATTCGGCAACACCTATATATATATATATATATATATATATATATACCCAACAAACACAGAAGCATCGGGCCGGGGTCGGAAGGTTCCGGCCAGCCGATTTCACCACTGCCGGGCCGGCGCATTAGGTCAGTATCGTTTCCGTCACGGCTGTGTCCTCTCGCCCGCGACTACCCCGTCGACTGCCGGGCCGCTTCCGGTAGGATTCGAGCCATCGTTCATCCGACTACGAACCGTTAGGCAGCCGCGATTAAGCCATCGATGCGGACAGATAGCCGGAACGTAACCGGAGGTTGACGGGCCGGTTACGGGAGCAATAATTGGTGTCGACATACCGTCATCTACCCATCTCGTAAACAGCAATGTGCCGTAGGTCCGGGCATCATGCCAGCATTCTACCAGAATCGGACCGCCGGCATTTTTTCTAAGTTTTACGTAGGACCCTTTTGTTTATATGCTTTTTATTATTATTTATTTCATTGACGATTAACCTCTGATATCAACCCTTTCACTTATTATTATTATTTTTTTTGCCTTCATATTTCTAGCATTTTTTCCAGTTTTGCCTTATGTATTTTTAGGTATTACCAAATACTGATCTTTGTTATTACCTAAAAATTTGCATATGAATCACAAGTTTACTTGTTAGAACAAAACCTCATTTTGCATTAAGATACATTTACCCAAATTTGAAAGTTAAGATAACATTAATACCAACCATTAAAGCTAAATCATCTTTCCACTCGATCTAAGGTTACAGTTTGTTTTTTTTTAATTTAGAATGAGATTATAGTACGTAAAACAGTAGTACTTTAATAATTAACCCAAAAAATTTGTACTTCCCCAGTATAAAATTTATTAACATAATTTGATAAATTTATAAACATAAATTTGATACATTCTTCAAACCTGAGTAATGTGTAGTGTGTATGATGAAGCCCATCTTTGTGAGCTTGTGAAAACTTGCTCAGAATTTATTTAAATTATTTTTTGGTGTAGAGTTAATAAATGCTCTACAGATAAGAAAATTATTTTTTGCATAGTTTTGTGAATTAAAGAGTAATTCATTAAATTCTTATGTCATTTTAAAAAAATATTTTCTTTTCTATTATATTGGACTTAATATCCAACACTTGATAGTACTATTTTTGAGAAATAGTACTATGATAGTAATATCTTCTATTGTAATTTTGAGAAAAATTATACACACACATGTTTTTAAATACAGAAAAGAGCTGGTTTAAAGTAAAAATAGTTTATTTAGAAAGTACATAGCACATTTACACAATTTTTTTCTATATTTTCTACAAAACAGGATCCTTTCGCTGTACCTCTGGCTCCATCTTTACAGCATCTAGGGAAAAAAAAGAAAGAGAAAATCAGTTCATAAATTTATGTGAAAGGAAAATGACTCCCATCCCCAGATATAATTTATGAATCAAAAGAATTTATTTAAATTATTTTTCTATGTAGAGTTAGTAAATGCTCTGCAGATAAGAAAATTATTTTTTGCATAGTTTTGTACATTAAAGGGTAATTTATTGTTGTAAAAATAGTTGATTGTTGAAAGTAGTTGAAAAATTCATTGTTGATAAAGTAGAATTAAATAAATCCAATTAGGAAATATAAATTCTGAGACAGGGTTTAAAAAAACTTGATACAAAACAGCACCCAACACATGAGTGCAGTTTTAAATCTGTTGTCATTTTATTGATAACTACTTCCAAGAAGTAAATTCCTACCACATTTTTTTTGTAAAACCAATTACATACTGTGAAAACTACATCATGTAAAAAATATTTACTTGATTAAATAAATATACTAATAGAAAATAGTTATAAAATATTTGTTAAAGAGTATTCCCCTTTTCACTAAATTTCTCTCTGTACAGTAGAAAATCCAACCATGTCGATTAATTTGTTATTATAGATATAAATAAAATAGGGTAGATTGCCTTGATAAGAGTACAATTAAGTTTTTAATGTTGAGCATAATTTCAGCTCAACGTTGAAAGCTGAATCAGAGACTTGTCTATAATGACACCAAAATTTCCTCTTCACTATTGACAATAATGCTGTTGAAAGTAGAGAAACACAAGAATAAAGATTGAATGCTAAGTAAAACATTAGCATACAAAATCTTAAATTTCTAAATTTGATTACAACATGCCATAGAGAGCATTAATACAGATGCTGGGTCAGATTTAGAAATTTAAGATTTTATATAGTATTCAATCTTCATTCTTGTGTTTCTTTACTTTCAACGTGAGAGTGATTCTCGATAGTGAAAAGAAAATTTTGTTGTCATCTCAAGTCTCTCAGTCAGCTTTCAATTATTGTACTCTATCAAGGCATTCTAATCTATTTTATTTATATCTGTAATAACTAATCATTTAATTGACAGGATTGAATGTCTTACTGTACTGAGAAATTTAGTGAAAAGGGTGAATACTCTTTAACAACTAATCTATTACTATAATAATGAATAAAGTAAAACTTTATTATATGATGTAGCTTTCACAGTAATTGGTTTTACAAAAATTGTGGTAGAAAGTAATTTGGGATACTAACTTCTGCATAGTATTTTAATAGAGCATATCTTTTGTTACTTAATTGTCAAATTATGGTGGGGATCTGTGTATAAAATATTTTTTTATTTGTGAGCAGCTGTTATTAGGGATAACCACAGTAAAAAATTATTCAAAATATACTATTTAGATTCAGTAATTATTAACAATTGTTATGATATATTGTTTGATTAGTCTAGGTTAATTTGAAAAATGAGGTGGGTAATATTGACTAGCTGTCAATGTTGAGTGAAATGGCATAGATTATATTATAAAGCGTGAAAAAACACTTAGACTTTTTGAACCAAGCTTCTAACCCAAATTTAAGTTTTTAAAAAAATATTTTGCTAATGAGAGTATTTTCACAGATCTTAACAATGGAATAGAAAACCCGTATAGTCAACAAATTCATGGATAAACGATTCAGTTCTAAAAGCAAAAAGCCTGGTTTCTGTATACTGTTGTAACATGATTATTATAAAAGTATACAGAAACCAGGCCTTTTGCTTTTAGGGCTGCATCTTTTATCCATGACTTAGTTGACAATACAGGTGTTATGTTCCATTCCTTAGATCCATGAAAATATTTCCAATTTTAAAAGTTTCATTAAATTTTTTTTAAAATTTTGGTTAGAAGTTCGGTTTGAAAAGTTAAAAGTATTTTATTGCACTTTGTAAAATAATCTATGCTACTGCACTCAACATTGACAGCCAGTCAATCTTTGTATGCTTGCATCATTTTTCAACTTAACTTAGATAAACCAAATAATACACCATAAAAAAACCTACACACTTGCAAACATAACCTTATTATAGTCAACAATTATTTAATAATTAACTGAACCTAAATAATATATTTTGGAATATTTTTTTACTGCCCTTATCCTTACACTTTATAATAACAGCTGCTCACAAAAATATATTTTATGTGACAGATCTCCACCAAAATTTGACAATGAAATAATAAAATTAAATACTAGGCAGAAGTTAGTATTCCAAATGACATTCAACTACCTATTAGCTCATCAACGAATAATCTAATACATCTAAAAGCAATATTATTATTATTATTACTTCTGTAAGGAATTATGAATGAACCTCTAACTACTTCTCATGAAATTCTGATAATTAAATTAAAAATTTTTTAACATTAACTATCAAGAGTAAAATAACCCTTGGCATTTTATATCTTTATAATATAAAAATATAAAATTTTTTTTGGTAAGCAGTTATGATAAAAGACTTTCACAAGAGTCACGGTTAACTGAAGTCCCTGAACTGCACTTTCAGACATACCTAATACTTTAATAACATGCTTGCCAGTTAAAAATATAATGAATAAAGGAAATCAATATCAATCCACAAATTACTGCAACCAAAGTTTATGAAAATGTTCGGATTAGCGTATAAAATATACAAAGAGAAATTTGAAAATTTGAGTTGTTTATTAATTAAGAATTATGTAATAAAAATATTTTTTATGGTTTTTCATAGAAAAATTCAAATTTAAGTACAAAAAATAAATTTTAAAAAAATATATTATCAACTTTGTGATTTTGCCCACAAGTTCACTGCTGAAAAAAATAAAGGATATCTAGAGAAAAAAAAAAAAATGGGTTCAGTGAGGTTAAAATGAACTTACAGATTATGAATCGAGCACACTGCCAAGTGAGTTGTGGAATCTTTTCATGGAAATCACAATGAGGTGAAGATGGATTCAGTTTCAGAATTCTGTAAAGAAACCAATATTTTCTTACAATGCCATAATAAAAATTAGAGTGATTTGTGACACCAAGAAGCATTGAAAAGCAGAGTTCATTATTTATTTATTTATTTTACAAATGCCACACACTACCAAAAATAGCACCTATGCAATCAGTGCACGTGCTCTCCAATACTTCTCAACAAGATCAGTAAAACGTTTTAGTGCAGAGCACTCGTCTATTTGCTTATCAGTGAAATAAAAAAGGTAGTATGACCCCCTTACATGTATACTTTGGACCATAGGCGTAGCGTGCTTCTAACATTTGGGACGGATACAAATTGAATTCAGCTAGGGCCCTTCTCAGCGCATTGACTACCGATCAATCCTTAAAATTTGAAATATGATTTTTTGAAATTGAGTAACAATAGAATTGATGTTTGAGTAGTATTCAAAAAGTTATACAATGAGAAAAATAAATGTAATATAAATAAAAGAAGAAAAAAAATGTAGCATGCTTCTAACATTTGGGACGGATACAAATTGAATTCAGCTAGGGCCCTTCTCAGCGCATTGACTACCGATCGATCCTTAAAATTTGAAATATGATTTTTTGAAATTGAGTAACAATAGAATTGGTTTGAGTAGTATTCAAAAAGTTATACAATGAGGAAAATAAATGTAATATAAATAAAAGAAGAAAAAAAAATGTAGCATCGAATTTTTGTTATGGATCATATCATTGTTAAAAACTATGTTAGGGCTAAAGACATAATCGGTATTTTCAGTGTCACAGTTTGAAAAAAATGGGAAAAAACCAACTTTTTAAAAAGTTTTCTACAATTTTCTGATTTAACTGAACCAAAAATTTCTCCTCACATGAATTTTCAAATCAGATTAAGTGAAAATTACACATAATGGAATATGCACTGAGCATATAATTTAATACCAAAAATTGCCTGGTGATTAAAAGTTGAGAAGTAATCAGACTTTCAATGTGCTGAATATGTTTAGCACAATATTTAAATAAGACTTTAATATACATGAACTAGATTACTACCTCGCAAAACTTCCAAGAAACAATTTCAACTAACTATTGTATAACTTTCCATATAATTTGGCTTTCCATAAAACTCCAACTGATGTTCAGAATCAGTTGAGTTATTTTTCAGGCACAACTTTATCAACATATTTAATTATGAAACTTTGAGAAAGTAAAGACAATTTACAATGCATTTCCCCCCATTTTTTAAACAGCTAAACAAGATGCTCAGTGGAATTTTAAAAAATTTAGTACAAATTTAGTACAGGATCAAAATATAAAATAATGGTCTATTAGGATTTGAAGGATGATTATATACTTAAACAAGGGGGGTAGCAAAATAGGATATTGTTTAATAATAAAGTCAGTTGTTCAGTCAAGAAGTCAATTATTGTATTTTGATGATCAGAAATTTTATGTCTTAGAACATCAAGCAATTCAATTACCACATTTAATACATTTTCACCATCACTCATTACTGTTTTCATTTAATCCAAATTCTTTATATAAGTATTAAGACTTAAAATGGAATAAACATGTTTAACAGAGAGAAAAATTTATGGCATGCATAAAATTAAATTTTACCAAAATTTAAAATTACTTAGCCCATTAACTAATGATCTAATACATCCAAAAGCAATTTCCTTTTTACTACTTCTGTAATGAATTATCAACGAACCTCTAACAACTTATCAGGAAATTCTAAAAATATTTTTAAAATTTTAATGTTAACCATTAAGAATAAATAAAGCTTGGCACTTCACATTTTCATAATATAAATATCATTTTTCTGTTATTATAAAAGACTCTGTAAACCAGGCGTTTTGCTTTTTGGAACTGTATCTTGTATCCGTGAATTCATTGATTATACAGGAGTTCTATTCCATTATTAAGAAAGGGTTATTTCATTCACTTATCAAACACACATTTTGATATAATAAACCACAACTCACAATGGATGTCTTATCTACAATTTTATAAACAAACTTTGTCTATGAACACATTTTATATTTTCTAAATAAACCTTGGCATTTTATAATTTTATAATATAAATCTCTTTTTTTGGCAAGAGTTAAAGTCTTTCACAAGAGTCGTGTTAACTGAAATCCCCGGACTGCACTTTCTCACTCACCTAAAACCTTAACAACAAGCTTCACAGTTAAAAAAGAATAAATAAAGAAAATCAATATTCTATCCACAAATTATTGAGACCAAAGTTTATGAGAAAGTTCAGATTAGCGTCTAAGTTAAAAAAACTAATTTGAAATTTTTAGTTGTTTAATAAATATTTTTAGTTTTTTTCATAGAAAAAATTTAATTAGTTAAAAATAAATCTAAAAAAATATTAAAAACAGTGATTTGGGCCACAAGTCCACTGCTGAAAATAAAAGTATATCTCGAGAATAAAAAAAGGTAGGCTCAGTGGCGTTAAAAACTTACGCAGGTTATGAGATCCAAGTGGTCGCAGAACTCCCCGACTACGACTTCAGTCTCCCTGCCAATCGTAAACGCCCACGGGCGTGTCTCCTTAGGAGATAACATTAATTTCCCCACCGCGATACTCTTCACTTATTTCCCACCTACTCTCGTCGCTGTCGCAGCGCAGTGCATTCGCGCTGGCCTAGTAAGCCCTACGTTATGGGTTCGGGCCTAGGTGGTGTCGCGTAGTCCAAATTATATTATCTTGATATTTTCACTTTTCCCCCAGCGGAATTCTGCGATTATCACATTATTATAGTATGACCCTGAACGGGGCCTTTTTTTTTCTTTTCTATGTTTAATACCTAGTTTACTGTGGGCCAGTAACCTCCCTATCCGGAATAAAAATCATCTACATTAACTACTTAATTAACTAATAATTTTAATTCTTCTAATACTAGTAATAATATTGTACCAGCTTCATTAAATTTTAGCCTTTCCTTCATCTCATGAAGGACTCAAATTTTAATTCACCTTAAAAGACCTTAAATCTTAATACCTACCTATCTTAATCACTATTAAATCCTACTGAGCATATTTACATTGACAACGAAATATCTTGCTGATAGGAGTTAAAACCAGCAGGTCCAGGAACTCCACTTCCAAAATAAAATAGCAGTTGAGATCCAAGTGGTATTTGTCTTTCAAGCCTGAAGCTCTGAATAGATTCCAGTTTCAAAATTCTGTAAAAAAACCAATATTTTCTTATAATGCCATAATAAAAATTTAATGTTTTATCAAACCAAGAAGTATTGAAAAGTAGAGTTCTTTATAAACTTGCTTATCACTAATATAAAAAGGGGAAAAGAAACTAATTTTACCCTTTATATATATATATATATTAAGCCAATAAGTTCACATTTATTTTGCACAGCATGACAACAAAATAATTTCCAAAAGACCTTTAGAGATGAACAGCTTATAGATAGTTATTGAGAACATTCTCAGATTTATAAAAACTCTTATCGTACAATATCTATTACAATAAAGCAATTTTTTGTATGTACACATTCTGATAATCTACAAATCTATATACTTATAAATATATAATTTAAAAACATGGAATGCAAATTAATAAGTTAAGAAACAATTTATGTATCTAAATAGTCTATTTTGGAATAATTTTCACTGCCATCATCTCTAATAACACTGATAAAAGTGATTTCAAACACGATACAAATTAGAAAATTAAATGCACGTGGCATCTATATTGACACAAATTTAAAACTCTAAACTTCTCATTACTCCAGAGGTTCTTTGAATGAATTCAGGAATACAATGGAGTTCACATACATACAAAAATTAATAATTCTTGAAAATATATATACACTCAATTGCAAGAATATATACACTCAGTTGCAAAAAGTATGCACCATTATGTTATTCCTAAAGAGTGAAATTGTTTTATTTTATATCTTCAGAGAGAGTAGAAATATAATCTAAATATCAAAGCCAGTTCAAAATATTGATTAATAGCAATTGAAATTCAAAATGTTCCTTAAATAAGCTTTTTATTTAATGAGATATTCAAGATAAAAAAATGCTCCAATATTTGCTATTGTTTCAATATTTACTTGACATGTGGATACTGATTAAACAATATTTTGATCTGGTTTTGAAATTTTGAATATATCTTTGCTCTCGATAGACATAAAGAAATTTCACCCAGTAGGAATAACATATACATATATACAGTGGCGCACCCAGGGTTTTTTCTTGGGGGGGGCCCGAGATGAATGGATAAAAATATTTATAATGCATGGGGGGGGCCGAGATGAGTGAATACAAATATTTATAATGCAAAATCAATATTTCTACTTCTTTGGGGGGGGGGGGCAGGGCCCCCTGGGCCCCCCCCTGGGTGCGCCACTGCATATATAGCAATTGAGTGTACACATAGAACATTATAAATAGAATTTTAAAAAAATTATATTTTAAGGCTATTAAGATTATACATGAAAAATACCTATTAGTGTTTAGCATTTAAATTAAAATATATAATTATACTAAATACATTCTTTTAAATTATGAACACAAAAATTTTAAGAATATTTGTTCTTTATTTCTTTATAATGTATAAAATGCAGTGTATTTTATAAAGTTTACTCAAAACACAATTTGATAAGGAATTCAATAGATCCTTTTGTATGATTTACAAGTTCATTTTTAGAATCTTTTATAATGTGGAACGTTTTTGAATCCATCTTTTAACATTTAGACATGGATAATTTGTTGCCTATTGATACCTGGCAATAAGAACATTGTAAAATATATTTAATAGGAAAATGGACAATTTTTCCACCATTGAATACTATGCATGAATTTACTATGGAGGAATCATGTGTAACTGATTTATCAATCCAGTAGTAAAAAAATGTTTAATTTGGATTAACATATTAAAAAAAATTTCATTATAATTTTCTTTCAAATTTCTTTAAAGAAATAAAATGGAAAATATTATACTGGAAATGAAAATACATTTTTATTTTTCAACTATGTAGATTTGGAATTGATATTTGTGTCATGTATTTTATACTTTCTAAAGGATATAAAAATCTAAATAGTGCGTACAAATTACAATTCTAAATATTAATTTAATTAGCAAATACTTAAGACTTTCACAAGAGTCCATTTACTTCCTTTGTCCATCTAAAATATTAACTGAAACACGAATCTTAAATTATTCCGAAACAAAATGTTTTTATTTATACATACGAAAGTGCTCGTAAGTGCCATAAGTATTGCTAATTCAATACACTCAGTTCAGTAGAGTTTGATCTGAAATATGGTCAATTCATATATAACTTGGATTAAAACACTATCTTATAACAGAAATAGAATAATGTTCACTATGTAAGGGTGTTAAATAAAATCTAAAGGCAATAATTTAAGACTAACGAATGAAACTTACTTGTGGATTAATTTCAACGAACTTGTAATCAATCTTTAATGGCGCCTTTTCAATCACGTGCAACTGAATGTCCAATCAGATGACACTAGTGCATTGTAGTATGACGAGGCGAAAAAAAAGATGGTTTGAAATTTCATTATGCTATAGCTTTCAAAAGCTGACTTTTGGTATTGAATATAAAATTTTATTGCTCTACTGAAATATTTTTCAGGTGCTTCAAAATAGATATTTTTGTGAAAAGAGATAAAATTCTTTTTTTCTGTTTATTTTATGGTATATTAAATTAATAATATATATTTTTTGTAAATAAAATATTCAAAATATTTTTACAAGAAACTTAGGTATTTCTAAGTATTTCTAATTTTTAGATGTCATTACAGAACAACTGATTTTGTAGAATTTCGCAATTTTCATCATCTTAATTTTACAGTAGTATATTCTTATAATACACATTGGAATGAAAAAAACAATTTTTAATTAACGGACCTTAGTTAAAATAAACAAATCACATTTATTTAGAAAAATATTAATGTAATGTCTTTAAAGGCAAAGTGTTATTTTGAAATAAACATTCATATTTTTCAAAAGTCCATAGTAATCATACATGGTTTGCTTTACTTATTTCACTGACACATTGAATTGCTTTCTGTTTGTCATCAGAAATATGCCTCTTCATAGGAAGTCCTGTTACTTTAACATCATTCCATTCAATCATATCAATATAATCCTTGGCATCAAAGTTTATACGTTGAAATAAAAACTTTTTGATGCCACCTTCATTTTCAGCCCTTGCTTTTAGATTCCGGGGTAATCCAAGCTCTCTCTTACATGACTGCGATCATCTGATATCATACAAAGGACGAGATTTTCAGAAGCAGATTTCTGGCACTGGAAAATGTATATAAGATAGCATAATAGCATTTTTCAATGACAACAACCAGAATTTAAACATTACTGTAATTGGAATGGGTGGAACTGCCGTGAACACTGGATTGAATAATGATGTGGTTCGTTTATTTGAAAAGGAATTAAGAAGGCCACTGCAGTGGTTGATTTGTCTATTTCATGGAAATGAACTGCGCCTACGTCCTAATTTGGAGGAGAAATAGGTAAACAACTAGAAAACTGCTATGAACTTCCAGTAATTGAATTATCACCTATTGAAAATGGCATTCCATTACTAGAAATTAAGGATGATTTAAGTGTGGACCCAAAATATTTGTTAGAAATGTCTAATGCAATCTCTGTTGGAAGGTGCTCTTCTGATTTGTCTATGAGAAAACCAGGAAAACTTTGTTATTCATGATAGCTTACATTAGCAAACCGAATACTTCACTTGTATGTGGGAACAGAATGTACTGCAAAAAAAATCTCCGAATACTGACTGAGTACATTTTGTAAGTATATGCATCTGTTTCGTTTCACATAAAGCGGAAACTATCTTATATCCATGGACCGAAGCACTTGTGGAAACTTGTAAGCTATTCACGTTACCTCCATCAGACTCTTAAAAATGTAATTGACCCAGTCATTCAAAGAAATTCGTACTTTGCTGCTTCTGAAAATCTCCTCCTATGTATGATATCAGTTGATCGCAGCCACGTAAGACAGCTTGGATTACGCCGGATTCTAAAAGCAAGGACTGAAAAATGAAGGGGGCATTGGAAAGTTTTAAGTTCAACGTATAAACTTTGATGCCAAGGATTATATTGATATGATTGTACGTAAAGATGTTAAAGTAACAGAACGAGGCATATTTCTGATTATAAACTAGGAAGCAAAATAATCTGATCAGGAGAGTCAACGTACTGACTTCAGCAATTTTCCATGTCACACACAAGCAGTAGAAAGGATTGTTAAATTCGTTACCGAGTCACCCTTACCCGTCCGTGGCACTTCTGCAAGAGTTGCATTGATAAAAACGAAAATACATTCTCAAAAGATAATGCCAAAATTTAATAATAAAAAACAAAACAAAACACAATTCAATGTGTCAGTGAAATAAGTAATGGAAACCATGTGTGATTACTATGGACTTTTGAAAAACATGAATTTCTTTTTTTTCAAAATAACGTTTAACATCCCCAATCTCAAAGAACTTTTTAATATTATGCACAGTAAGTGTGCGTTTAAATTTTCTTCTACACCCACTTTTGATTATATTCCTAAATCTGAAAAAGTTAAACCTCTGAATCAGGCTGATGAGCTTAAAGCAGGGTGTTTAACCTTTTGCAGCATCTGGGCCACATGGTAAATTTTTTCAAGGCAGGCGGGCCGCATAAAAAAGTCAACTACATTCAAAAGTTTAGTTTTATTATGAAAATGAAAAATACATTGTATATGTAATGTATAAAATATTATAATCTTGGTATGCAATGTGATGTGGTAATTTTGAACGAAATCGAACATAATGTGATTTTTTAAATTTGGGTTAGTCTAAAGCGAATTGCTCTCGACTCTAACTTAACTAGCATTAATGATCGAATCAATCTCTCTAACCAATTTTCTATCCTAGGAAACTGTCGTAATCCGGAGGAAAGAAATTCCCGCTGCTAATGATGAATTTCCTGTTAGGCGGGAAACCAAACCTGAGCCATGTTTTTTTTTTTAATGGCGGAAGGGTAAAAAGATACCCTCAAGAAAATGTACAACCTAGTCAAAATTCAATATCCCAAATCAATTTCATGAAACTTTCTCAAAATCTTATCTGAAAACATTACTGCAATTGGATTAATATCGGACCTTTCAAAATTACTTAATTTACTTACGCATTGAATTTTTTTGGAAAAAAAATCCCAAAACCGAACGACGACTTAAAAATTAAAAATTTATGTTCCGATCTTAATATTTCAAATCTTACCCAGTCCATTAATTGTTCACAGGTTAATTCTGATAGTGTTATTCTGATAGTGTGGTTTCTGATAGTGTTTAACATTTTTCCTTTATTTTTCTGTTCCATGCGAGGCAGTTTCCTCTTATTGAAGTTCCACACTTGATACCCTATCAGGGAATGCTGGTGTGGGGCGTTCGTTTTTGCTTCCCATGCTTCAGTCCTCGGTTCGATCCTGCAAAGTGCAGTTCTGTTATCTGTACTCACGGATGTTCAAACCTGCCAATTTAATTTATTAAATATAACTTACTTATTATTTTAAACTTAATTGCCTTATTTTTTATTTCTAACATTTATTTAAACTAATTTTTTTGCCTTTTTTTTTCTTATTGTAAATATTATTTCTCGTATCCTGATTCAATTACAAAAAAAAACAATGTAATATATATTCTTCAATGTACGTACTGAGGATAAAGGGTCTTATTTTTTGATATTTTTTGGTGTCTCATGACATCTACTGTCTATGTCTCTGACATTACATTACATTAATATTTTTCTAAATATGTGTGATTTGTTTATTTTAACTAAGGTCTGTAAATTTAAAATTCTTTTTCTTTCATTCAAATTTGTATTATAAGAATATGTTACTGTAAAATTAATACGATGAAATTCGAGAAAAAATTCTACAAAATCAGTTGTTTTATAATGGCATCTAACAATTAGAAATACTTAGAATATGTAAATTTCCTGAAAAATATATTTTGAATATTTTATCTACAAAAATATATATTATTATTTTAATATACTATAGAAGAAATTTAAAAAAATACAAATTTTATCACTATTTCCTCTCTTATAAATAAAGAGTGGTGAAACAAGGACCCATTTTTAAGTAGATATTTAATTTCTCCAGTAATATATAAAATTGAAACTAATTTTCATCTGTTTTTATAAGCTTCTAGGGAGTTAAAAACATACACACAGAATACAATCTTTACATACAAGGAAAATTATGTGAATTTTCCCATAATACAATTATACAATTTCACATAATACTTTTCACATAATACAATCTTTACATACAAGGAAAATTATGGGAATTTTCCGCGTAAAAGAAGTTTCACAACAATGAAATAAATATTTTTGAAAAGTCTGTTAAATTTAATCTTCGCCTTCCCTTTCAAATCCATAATTCTGATGCAGATATCTGTTACTTGTGGTTACGAATCGGAGGTACAGTTCCGGGACGATGCAGGGTAAACGATTTCGGTGCGATTCATATCAACCCATAACAGGCCCTGAAACACGTAAACGGAAAGCGTTTCCCCTTCGGAGGTTCGTAAACAACCCGCCAGTGGCCCGACAAAATTCTCCCGTACTTGTCGTTCAACCGGTGCCTCCAGCACTGGCCCGATAAGCTGCCGTCAGTCCTGTGTTTGTTGGGTATATATATATATATATATATATATATATATATATATGGGATGCCATCCATACAGCCCCATGCATGCCACTCTCATATGGAGTGCTCCCCTGTAACCCCGGCGAGCGCCACCTAGCGGGCGCCGCGAAGAACAGAAGAGATAGACGATGTTTTGCTTCGGACGAGCGTGCACGTGTGTGTGCCGCGTTGCTTGTTTTTCCCCCCTTTTAGACGTTAGTTCCCCCTGTACATAATGCCCCTCTTTAAATAAATGTTACATATGTTAACACTGTTTGTGATTATTCCCCCCAAAACCCCACAGATGGGGGCTCTGGCCTCCTTTTACCCTTTAATCCCCTCGATCACACATGCCTGCCGTATCAACTATCCATTTGACGTGATAGTTTCAAAGACGTTTACAGCTGATATTTACCGACTTTTCCTGAGACGTATAATTTCTTGGATTATTCTGTTTAGAAGTCTGCATTCAGTGAGTACCATTTTTTTTTGTGAGTGTCGATATGTGTTCAGTTTCACTAAACGATATTGTGCCAATCGCACAAGCACTCAGCTGTGCACCAACTAAAAGTGTTAAATTATTGTTTTCGATTTGTTTTGATGATACATTTGATCGTTCATCCAGATCTAAATTACGCAGTTTTCAGAATTTCCCTGCTACTTGCGATTTAAATTTCCGAAAGAAATCCATCCTTAAAACATATTCATTAAATGATTTTATCTGTGTTGCTAATATTTTGCATATTGATTCCGACGGTTCTAAAGACAAACTATGTGATTCCATTTTTGACACACTTTCGAATTTAATTTCCTTTCAACCGATTTCTGACTTCGGCGATGAGAATGATGAATTGGCGCCAAGTTCTTTCGCGCAGACACAACAATCACAGATGCCTGCTCCTCTCGCCACAATCGAAAACGCTTATACGATGTACTCTCCGCCGAAACCACAACAATCCGAAATTGACACTTCCGTTCCTTATTCTAATTTATGGCTTGTTTTGAGAGATGTTTCCTGTTCTATGCGAAAATTTACTGGTAACAATGCGTATACTATTCAAAGCTTTTTGCGCGACGTAGAGGATAATTTATCTCTTTTACCAGAATTAACAGATCAGCATAAAGTGATTTTTGTGAAAACTAATCTTTCTGGATCCGCTAAATTATTTATTCAAAGCCAACGTAATCTAAACACTTTGAGTTCTTTAAAAGAAGCTTTAATTGAGGAGTTTGGCTCGAAAATTACGAGCGCTGATTTACATCGACAGTTGCGAAATCGAAAGTTAAAACCAAATGAATCTCTTACAGAATATTTAATTGTTCTTCGCGAGTTAGCTTCGCAAGCCCTTGACTTTGCCGTGGACGATGCTAGTATAATTGAGTATTGCATAAATAATATTCCAGACGCTCCGTGTAATAAATTAATTTTGTATGGTTGTACTAACTTTACGGAATTCAAACAGAAACTCAAAATTTATGAAAAGATTTTTGACAGAAATAGATGTAAATCCTCAACTGACCATTTCTGTTCTAACTACATACCTCGTAAACGTGATGACGTGTATCATAAAATTTCAAACCCAAGACGTGAGATGAAACCAGAAGCATTTCGTCCTCGTGCTCAAAGTAAACAAATGTGCTATAATTGTTTTAATTTTAACCATTTATCTAAATTTTGTCCAGACAAACATCGCGGTCCAAAATGTATTTCTTGTGGAAATTTTGGCCACATTGCCGCAAACTGTTCAAAATCAAATGATTTACACACAGAGAGAAACTAATGTTAATACGCTGAATTCAACTGCTTCAAATTTAATGTACAAGGATGTTACACTTAACCATGTCTCTTTCAACGCGTTAATCGACACAGGTTCGATGGCTACGATTATGTTAAAGCGAGCGTATACTAAAATTGGATCCCCTGTTCTTAATAACTCTAGTACATTGCTTGCGGCTTTTGGCAATGGAAAAATTAAGCCGCTTGGTTCTTTCAAATCCCAAATTGTTATTGATGGTCAATTGTTCACCGCTGATATTTGTGTTGTCGACGATAATACTATGGCAGTAGATTTGATAATTGGTATGAATGTACTTGCACAGGCTGAATTCACTATCACTAAAGACGGACTTTCGATTCATAAACCTTTAGATTTTGACGCTATAGACGAAGACGTTACTCTTATTAGTAATATATTGGTAATAGATGATTCTAGCCCTGACATAGGCCCTAGTGCTACTAACCAACAGAGAAATACCATTCAACACCTCGTGACCAATTATAAACCCCATAAAATCAAAACTACTAATATTGAAATGCATATACAAGTTGATACTTCGACTCCCATCTGCTACAGACCACGACGTTTACCATTTACTGAAAGAGATATTGTAGATAAACAAGTTAATACTTGGATTCAGGACGGCATAATAGAACCCTGTTCATCAGACTACTCGAGTCAGGTTGTTCTTGTTAAAAAGAAAGACGGAACCCCACGACTTTGCATTGACTATAGACAATTAAATAAACATATAGTTAAAGATCGATACCCTTTACCTCTCATTGACGACTTACTCGACAAACTTCAGAATGCTCGTGTTTTCAGTACTCTAGACCTTAAAAATGGATTTTTCCATGTTAATGTTCATAAAGATAGTCGACGTTATACTTCTTTCGTGACACATTCAGGTCAGTTTCAGTTTCTTAAAGTTCCCTTTGGTCTTTGTACATCACCTTCCGTATTTCAGCGATTTGTTAATACAGTCTTTAAAGATCTCATTTTATCAGGTCAGATATTGTTGTATATGGATGACTTAATCATTCCTGCTAAAGATGAAGAGGAAAATATTGAAAAAATAAAATCAGTCTTTTCTGTCGCTTCTGACTACGGTCTTGAGATAAATTTTCGAAAATGTAAATTCCTTCATACACAAATTGAGTTCCTTGGCCATATTATTCAAAACGGACAGTTATTTCCCTCCCCTCTTAAAACAGCCGCCGTTCTAAATTATCCGGAACCAAAAAATCAAAAAGACGTCCAATGTTTCCTTGGTTTGGCTGGTTATTTCCGTAAATTTATCCAAAACTTTTCAGTTATCGCTAATCCTCTATCTAACCTTCTAAAAAAATCTACTATTTTCCATTTTGGTGTAAACGAGAAAAATGCTTTTTATCAATTGAAGCAATGTTTGGCTAATAAACCCGTTCTTAATATTTATAATCAGAAAAGCGAAACTGAATTACATACTGACGCTTCTATCCATGGTTTTGGATGCATTCTTCTTCAGAAATCCACTGATGATAACTGTTTCACCCTGTATATTTTGCAAGCAAATCTACATCAGACGCTGAGAAAAATTACACAAGTTATGAACTCGAGATGTTAGCCGTAATTCATGGATTGCAAAAATTTAGAGTGTATCTACTTGGTCAAAAATTTACCATAGTTACAGACTGTAACGCCTTCAAACTCACTATGAGCAAGCGCGATCTCAGTGCTAAAATTGCTCGATGGGCACTATTATTAGAAGATTACAATTATACAATTCAACATCGAACTGGAGCGAAGATGGCTCATGTTGATGCGCTAAGCCGCTATCCGACGATGCTCATTACCGCCGATTCACTGACTTTCGAAATACAAAATACTCAGTCACACGACCCTAACATTCAAGCAATTAAAGTAATTCTTAAAACTAATCAGTATCACGATTATTTTATCAAAGCAAATGTTCTCTACAAGTTGGTTGACGGTTACGAAGTTCTAGTCGTTCCAGACTCTATGCAAGACGGCATTATCAGAGACGTACACGAGAATGGACATTTTGCTACTAAGAAAATTGAGGAGCAACTCAAACAACAGTTTTACATACCTAATTTAAAAGATAAAATTGCCAGGTGTATTGCCAACTGTATTCCATGCATCTTGACGAACCGCAAGTGTGGTAAACAAGAAGGACTCCTACACCCTTTACCAAAAGAGGACACCCCACTCCATACATATCATGTCGATCACTTAGGTCCTCTCGCTACTACTTCTAAACGCTATAAATATATATTCGCCGTTATCGATAGTTTCACCAAATTTGTATGGCTTTACCCGACGAAATCAACTGACGCTGCAGAAGTACTCTCTAAATTAGAAATACAGAAACAAGTGTTTGGAAATCCCGTCCGTATTATTTCCGATCGAGGATCTGCTTTTTTATCTAATGCCTTTAAAGACTTTTGCGACCATGAGAACATCCAACATTTGACTATAACCACTGGTCTTCCTCGCGCAAATGGACAGGTTGAACGTCTCAATTCTATAATCATTTCTGTTTTATCCAAATTGTCCATCCATAATCCTACGAAGTGGTATACTCATGTGGCTGACGTCCAGCAAATTATTAACTCAACTTTCCAACGCAGCATTAAGACGACTCCTTTTGAACTGCTTTTCGGTACAAAAATGCGTGTCCGCAACAATCTCCAAATCACAGACCTGTTGAATGCCGAAATACAAACTGAGTTTATAAATTCACGTGACGACCTCCGCAAAGACGCCAAACAACAGATTTTGAGAGTGCAAGACGAAAACCGTAAAACCTACAATCTACGACGAAAGTTACCTCCGAAGTTCAAGTTGCACGATCTTGTCGCCATAAAACGCACCCAATTCGGACCTCGTTTAAAACTCCATCCAAAGTTCCTCGGACCCTACAAGATCATCAAACTTAAGCCCAACGACACCTATGATGTTCAAAAGTGTGGACATTTCGACGGACCCATGCATACCAGTACATGCATCGAGTTCATGAAACCGTGGACTCATAACTTTACATAACATACTTTGGTTTTTGAACTATATTTTCATTATTTTTTTTTCTTTTTCAGGAATACTTCATTAGCCAGGATTGTTTTGCTGTTTAGATATTACTACAATTAGTGTTATATTTTTCATTTTCTTTTCCAGCTCATTTTGCTAGTATTATAACCTATGTGTATTTCTTATAACTTTTATACTTTTTTTTTCATTTCGTCATAATAAATTGTCACCTGTATTTGTTTGTGCCCCTACCAGCATCTGGGGGCAGATGCTTTTTGTCGGATGGCCGATGTGGGATGCCATCCATACAGCCCCATGCATGCCACTCTCATATGGAGTGCGCCCCTGTAACCCCGGCGAGCGCCACCTAGCGGGCGCCGCGAAGAACAGAAGAGATAGACGATGTTTTGCTTCGGCCGAGCGTGCACGTGTGTGTGCCGCGTTGCTTGTTTTTCCCCCCTTTTAGACGTTAGTTCCCCCTGTACATAATGCCCCTCTTTAAATAAATGTTACATATGTTAACACTGTTTGTGATTATTCCCCCCAAAACCCCACAGATATATATATATATATATATATATATATATAAACTATCTACAAAAACTACATATGTACCTAGTTCATTAACATTTTATAGAAGACACCCATTTTACAGAGAATAAAGTGTTGTGAAAGAGATTAGATTACGCAGACAGAATTGATAAATACTAAAAGGCAAGAAAATTATTACTATAGAAAATTCACTATAGTTTAAGTGAAGGGTGCGTAATTTATCTATAATCAATGTTTTACGCATTCTTTTCTTGACTTTTTACACCTTACAAATTACTTATTTCAAGGTTTAAAAATCATTTTTAAACTTTTGCCTGCAATTAATTTTAAAAATTAAAAATGTTCATTGGTCGTGTTAATATAAATATAGTATGTAGCATTTATTTACGTTACATACTATATTTATATTAACATGTCCTCAGGAAAAAGAAACTACATCAGGAAAAATCTACTAAAAGTGTATATAGCGACATGAAAAGGGCAATAAAAAACCAGGTGTGTGTTTGTGATTCACTTTCAGATAGGGTAGATTTTTTTTTTTTAAATTGAAAAATACATTTAATAGGCATTAAAATATTGGAATGAAAAGAATGTATAAAAAACCAGCCCAAAACCCCCATGAAAAATGAGGAACAAAAATGAAATATTTTCACGAAATCAAAAGGCAAATTTACACATGATTGAAAGTTATTCTGTAATAGACAGTAAGAAAATAGATATGCTACTTACGGGGAGTTGGATAAAATAGAAATTTAATGTTACAAATCTATCCGTTTTCTTCTTTTTCTGTAGTTTTAAAGATTTAGTTTAAAAATATTCAACTAATTCTTTTCTTTTGCCTGTTACTATTTTCTAAACTATCTGTCTGACAGTTTCGGTTGACTGTTTTCAAACTGTCTTGACAATAACGCCTGAAAAAAATTAGGAATAGATACTTTCCGGACAAAAAACGGATGACTACGAAGAGGATTAGAGAATAAACTGAAGGAAAAAAAATAGACGTCCGTCAAACTTAAGACTGAGAAATTTGGAATAGGAAATGAATTTTTAGGAAAAATTTATTTCTTATCAGGTGTTCTTGTATTCGAAACTTAAACAACATAATTTTATCTCTATGTTCTACACCAAAGAATCTATAAGAAATGAGAATGTGAAGCAAAAAGTAGGAGGGGAAAATTAACATAAAATGATGAACAGGTCGAGGGAGTTTGGTGCGTTTAAAGATCCCACTCAACGAATAATTTTGTTTTTCCACCTAGAAAAGTTATTACAAAATATCTTTTGTAGTCTAACTCATGACTGATTTAAAATAATTTAAGTGCACTCATTTCATCCGTTACTTCAATCAAGTTTTATAGAATAATTAAGTTTTCTGGTAGCGCCACTTCATATTTTTTGAAAGAGGCGTAGTTACAAAAGTGTATATTCATTAGCATAATACGTTTGCACGCAGTTCTATGTATACATATATGCACACACACACAGGCTTACATACGTAATTCCTGGTTGGTGAAAAATTCAAACTCTTTTTTAAGGTCTACAAATTCTATCGATCGATAAAAGATGTAGTTTAATTAACATATACTTCCCTATTGATCCCTATTAAGTATTTAAAGTAATTAGTAATTTTTTCTTATATAACATTTTCTAATGACAAAAACTCTATTCTAGCGGTTACGAACTGCTCTTTGCATCTCTGCCCTCTTGCGTAATCATTCCGATGAAGTTATACTCGGACCATTAAGGCTTCTGTGTACTAACCCTATTGGATTCATTCACCTCAACGTTAACCTATGGAGAAAATTTGTCCACTGTTTACAGCTACATAACTACAGGCATTCCAATAGGAATGATATTTTCAGATAGCCTGAACTTTTCTGCACCTTGCAATAGGATTCATTTTATAAATTTCGTCCACCAAAGGAATTTATGAGCGTTTAAAACACAGTATTCCAGATTTGTTTCCCCGAATAATTTAAATATTGAAATATTATTTAAGCGAAAAATGCTCCAAGGTGTAAAATTTCTTTCTTTATTACGGAGGACAATTTTTTTAAAAATCTTTAAATCCAAGTCGGCAATCCATGGACGAAATTTTTCCATAAGTTAACATTGAGGTGACGAATCCAATAGGGTTAGTACACAGCAGCCCTAACCTGGGAACCCTCTTAGTTTAACAATTTTACGTATATTTTTTTTCATCGTTCTTTTCATATTTGTTCATGCGATGCGTTTACATTATAGACATGCAATGCGTTTATCTTACTATGTCCATGTCAAAAATCTTCAAATGTGGCACCATTCGATAGCCAAATGCTGTGTTGACAGCAACGTAAAATTCTTTCTCTCTCTGTGCCCTTAAATCTATATTGATGATGAGTGTCAGTGAATGAAATTCCTATAGAATGTTCCCAGGTCCACTTTCCGGGGAACGTATTAGTATTTTGAGGAAACGACCGATTAATTCTGAAGCATATATACAGTGTGTACATAAATGAATATCCCAACTCTGCAGGACTATTAAAAGAAAACTAAAGAAAGTACACAAACTTATTGTTCATCAGAAATGAAAAATAGCAGTTGAAAGTTCATGAAGATTGGGTTTTTAAATGGCAAATTGCCACACCGGTGCATTGGTCACCGAGCACCCCAGGACCTTGCTTTTCATCAATGGCCTCCTTGCAGCCCTGACATCACTCCATGCGATTTTTTTTTCTTGGGGGGGGGGGCTACATCAAACATCAGGTGTTTGTTCCACCGCTACCAAATAACGCTGACGAACTTAAGACATGCATATTTGCAGCCTTTCAAACCGTCACACCAGACATGTTGAAAAGAGTGTGGGATGAGTTATCGTACCGCCTCGATATCCTTCGTGTTACTAAAGGAGTTCACATTGAACACTTATAACTGTGCCGAATTTAAACTTTCAACTGTCATTTTTTATTTCCGTTGAACAACAAGTTTGTACTTTGTTTAGTTTTCTTTCAATAGCCCTGCAAATTTGGGATATTCATTTATGTACACACTGTACATCCGAAAACAAGCATACTACTAGAAACTAGTGAAATATCACAGTTCCTCATATTACAGTTGTGGCAGAAATGTAAATACACAATCACTTCGTTGACCAAAATGCGAAGCCCATTTGTAAGACTCAAGAGACGTCATAACGGCGGATAAAAGTACTACATTTACTTCCAAAATAATTCATTTTTAAGCTTGATGAATACTGTTGTCACTGTGTGTCAAAGCAAGGCCATCGTAATGTAACGTTATAGAATGGAGGCAAGGTAAAAACAGACGTTCTTGAGTAACTGAAATCTGGCTCCGACATTTCAGTAACATCATGAAGTGAGCTAATACAGTGATTTCCGCTTATAAGAATCACGTTTGTTATTACTGTTTTTGATTTTTATAAGCGGTTGATTCTTATAGCCGAAATTTAGGTTTTTGGACAGGCATACACACCTATATATACATATATTAGATAATTTACAATAAAATACTCTTTAATTTACGTTAATTATCTTTTATTAAAATTATTTTTTATAATTTTAAAAATACAACTTTATTTCTAGACCAATAAGTAGATACACATGATTATAGTAAGAGAAGAAAAAATCCAATATTTGTTACAACATACCAGCTTAACAGTTTTAACATTTCAACTACAGGAAGGGAGCAAGGAAAAGTTTTCTATGGTAGTTTGACGTAATGAAGTTTTCAGGAGGCTGCTTCAATACTCTTTCAACACTAATAGTCGCAGACGAAGATTCACCTTCTAGCTTACTTTTCACGGTTTGATAACGTGCTGAATCTACTAATGTCACGTTTGCCTAAGTGATAGTGGACACTTCGCCGAAGATTTATGTGTTTCAGGGTCCAGGAAGCCGCAACCAGAATGTGGGAGGTGGGAAAAAAAGGGCCCCTATTTTTGTTTGTCAGTGCAGAAAAGTGAAATCGGACCCGGACGAGTAATGATGCCCCTGGGTCAAGCTAAGAGGACAGTGTTGTGCTAAATTGTTTGAGGGGAAACTATTATGTTATGTCTAACAAATAAAGGAATGAATTTTAAGACTATATTCCATCCCATCTTAGCAATTTTTCTTTTAAAAAAAAAGAAAGAACTTCGTGCCTTTTTAGGGTTTAAGTGGCTTTTTTAGAAAAATGAAAGGAAAGCGAAGAGTGTAAACTGATTCTTATAACCGGTGGATTGATTCTTTAAAGCGAAAATTTTAACATGGAAATAATGCATTTGTTTTTGTTTTCGAGATATTGATTCTTATAAACGGTTGATTCTTATAACCACTGATCACTATAAGCGGTGGTTACTGTATTAAAATCACTTTGAGACGATGCATGAGAGGGACTTTCGTTTCTGCTGTGTAAGTGATTCTGAAAGCAATATATATATATATATATATATATATATACAGGGCTAGATTTGAAGCGGAAAGCGCCGGAACGGCGTTCCGGTACCTCTCTTGAAGTACCTCTCTTTATCAATAATTTGGAATACCCAAACTCCGGATTCAAACCCATACCCTCCCCCCCCCCCCCGGAAGGTTACCGTTCCGGCACCTCTATTTCTAGAAATCTAGCACTGAATATATATATATATATATATATATATATATATATATATATATATATATATATATATATAAACATACATGAATACAGATATAAAACTCCTGAGATGTAGCATTCGGCATACATTTTATACGTAAATATCAGTTTTTTTGGGCTATACCTTCATCTAATGGAGTAGCATTTTAGTCTTTATAAGAGAACTTAGGCGGTAGTGTCATTATTATGTTCTTTATGAGAATTTTTTTAGTGCAAAATGGCTTATAAATATGGAGCTACATTTCATATAACTACTGGTTACTTGAAAGAATATGCTACAAAAAAAATCACCTAATCACGTCAAATTAATTTAAGTGTAAAAGAAGTTAATGTCTGTGGTTGCAGTGGAAATGTGAGGCATGACTCCACGTGAAACATTTTATAAAAAGACATATGTTGAATATTTTTGTTTGTTCTTTAATTCATATGTAATTCAGTAAAAATAAATAAAACATAGTGCTATAGCATAACATAATGTGATGATTTATATAATAGAATATTCATTGGTAAGAATATGTTAAATGCGGTTGAAACTGTGTGCACGTCATTCAGTTACCCCTTGGTATTTAAAATTGCTTTTGAGCATAATATTACAAAAATATTCGTTCTAGAATGCAATAAAAAAGAAATATGAAAAAAAATCTAAAATATATCTTTCATTGACCCGTTTCTATCAAACTCTGTTGATAATTACAATTGATGTACGGAAATTCTAGTGACTTGACATAAAATTTCTTTTCTCACACTAAAGTAGAACTCTACCTAAATTGATCAAGGAAAAATTCGCAGGTATAGCAATCTGAGTGCTTAAGCTCAACTGTGTTCGCTTGATAATAAAAAATAAATGTTTCGTGCAAAGCGCCTACCGGTTTAAATTTTCGAAAGAATCTTTTCCATAGCATTTCCTCAGAGATGCCACCACGTTTCCTTTATGAAAAGGATATGCTCTGCAGACGGAACAAATTAATTTGATTTCCTTAAGCCACCGAAAACAAATTTATGCGGAAGTTTGTTCATCCTATAATTGATAGAGGAAAATTGAAATGAATCAAGAAATTCAAATCTCAACGTGAACTGAAAGCACGTGAAAGATACCGGTAATAAACTGAAATGTAGTTCAGCTGTGGAATTTAAGAGTTAATCTAGAGAGTTTTTTTTCTGCTACTAGAAATTATTTTACACAGAAATAGATAAAACATATTTTTTCCTACGATTTTTTCTACATGTGTTCATTATATACATACTAGCATGCAATTTGAACGATCAAAGATCAGCTGTACAGCAAATAATTTTGTTGAAATTCAAAATGAACAATTTGCACGTGGTAATTAATCTATAAAAATTCTCCGTGATAGAGGTAGCTCAAATATTGTTGAACTCTTCGCTGTAATACTTATGAAAAAAAATCCGCACTCGGCCTTTATTAAATTACTTTTTCGTTATTTCTTTATTGATAATTAAACAATATTTAACATCTAATAAGGTAGTAAATTTCTTTAAAACATTGCAGATGTTTCTTTTTATGTCTGCATGAAGCTTTGAACCGAAGCCATTCCAAATCCTGACGGTCAACGGCCAAGTTAGCACTTCGTAAATTAACTGGAATTCAGCAAAGGAATAAAAATGATATATTTTCTAATTAAGAGAAATCAGCTAGAATAACAAATAGAGTATGCGAATTTAATTAGTGTAGTGTTTTGGATAAAAAAAATTTCGGTTGAGTTGTATTGTATATATATATATGTGTGTGTGTATATGTATGTTTGTACGTTGGAACAAAAAAGGGCCAATGTCCATTTTAATCAAATGTCAGAGAACATCAGTTTCAATTTACAAATCTTACTAACGGTTTATGTATAAATATTTTTCCAAGTTTTATTTTTCAATTTTATTTATAGTTTTTGCCTACATTCTAGTATTATATTTATTTCGATTTCTTTTTCATTTGTCACTCAAATTTCAAAGTTTTGGACATTGGTCTTTTTTTTCCAAGGTACAGATGTATATATGAATGATATAACATTGTTTACAGCACATATATATATATATATATATATATATATATATATTACAATAATGTAATTTATGTCAAAATAAATACATAATACACTTAATCAAATGTTAATGACAAATATTCATGAAACTGAAGCAATTTTAAAACCGAAAAAGTATTTCGCATGAGTTATGAAATTAAAATCCAATGTATCTTTTAATAAACAAACTCTTCAACTTTATGCACTACCTTACCTCAATTGATGTATCTCTGTTTAAAAATTTTATTTAAAAAATTTGTACAGTGAGATGGAATTGATTATTTAACATAATATAGTTCATTATCAACATAATGTTCTCTGCATAAATTAAACCCGTCATTATTTTTCATGTTTCCTTGAGATGGTTTTAATGTATAAAATTTATATAAATACGCTCTCGGTAAAGAGTTTTATGATTTTTAAATAAATATTTTTTATTTGGTAAATTATCATTGCTTTCTGTATGCCTAATGATTTATTTAACAAGTGCACAATGTCTTTATTATGTTGAATAAAAATATTTTATAGTTCTGTGGCATTATGGCAGATGTTGATATGGCATTTTTTCATGTTTTCGGCAAATTAAGAAAGTAACTTTTGTTGTGAAATATAAAATCGCTCAATTAAGTTTTTCAATCCAAATATTCTTTAGTTAATACTCATATTCAACCTCAAGCATATGGCTGGTCTTGAATTAAAATTTTCAATTAGGGACTAAAATATTCAATTAGGGACCAAGCATGACCTCATTTATACATAACAGCATTTGCCAATACGAATAACTAAGTATTATTTCATATTTCCACTATCAGATTTTGCCACGTTAAAGAACCAATTTTAAGTGTGACATATCAACTTAAAATATAAAATTGAATTTTTCGGACACACCAACATCTGACATAACGCCACAGAGTTATATTTTATTTAATCTCCTTTGTTTCGTTCTCCCATGAATACCACGCATTTATGCTAATGAGTTATATTAATATTGGTCGATGCATCTTGTTTTTGTATTATCAAACAGATTAATTGTCTAATTTTGTACTTATCATCTGATAAAGCATATTGTCCTTGAATCCTATTGAACAGGTTAGATATGATGATCTTACTGTTACTTTCTATTTAAAGTACCCTTCTAAATATTCTTCTACAAAATTCAATATTTACAGATATCTGATTAAATTGTCATCTGATTAAACGTATTGTCCTTGAATCCTATTGAACAGGTTAGATATGATGATCTTACTGTTATTTTCTATTTAAAGTACCCTTCTAAATATTCTTCTGCAAAATTCAATATTTACAGATATGCGATTAAATTGTCATCTGATAAAGCGTATTGTCCTTGAATCCTATTGAACAGGTTAGATATGATGATCTTACTGTTACTTTCCATTAAAAGTATCCTCCTAAACATTCTTGTACAAAATTCAATATTAACAGAGAAAAATTTAATATTTACAGAAAAATACATACTTTGACAAACAGAAGTTTTACTGAATTTAACAAAGTTTTATTTGTGAATGAAATCCTCCCCACAGGAAACTACGTTATCATTTACACCGTTGTTGAGAGTTTCTTGCTAAAGATGAAATTCCCTTTTGCTTTCTCAACAGCTGAGGTGTTGTGAAAACTGTAATCCGTTTCGAGATACTATCCTTATCTTTCCTCACAGAGAGCCCTGTAACAGAGCTGTTAAAGTTTTTCAGCATGCATTGCCACAAAAAGCTCTGTTAATCGGTTTTAATCTAAATTATGCATTGAGCCCGAAGAAAAGTAAAATCATTAAGACATCAGCCATGATGAAAGAGATAAGAAAAAAGCTATTCGGGGGCATTGAATGGGAAAGAGGAATGGTTGAAATACATGGCCTGTGAAAAAAACACAACAGAATCTGGGGGGGGGGGGGGGGAAATTGATCTGATTTGTTCATGGTCATTATTTCAACGATTTGAAATTGCCATTATACAATAGTGTATAAAAGTTAAAATTTCATAACGCCTTGCCGGTAGATCAGATTTTTGATCGGAAATATTTAATACGAGGTCGCTACCCTTCTTTCATTTCACAGCTATTTTTTTTTCTTTATCCGAAGAGCGTTGTTTCAAAATTTTTTACTTATTCCCTCACATAATAAAATCAATATAACTTAATAAGCGAAACGAAGCCTGCAATAACTGAAATGCCCACAGTCTCTCCACTCGCGAGAAGCAAAACTTTTAGTTTTATGTTAAAAACTGGAAACTTCTTTAAATCACCGTCTTTTGCTAGTCTGACAATTTATTTTTCAATATTCTCTTTATAAGCCTGCATTTACCACTCTTTCCTCTTTGCTTAGAGCAACTTTTCCACTTTAGTACCATTTTTTATTTAGTAGAAAGTTTTGCATTAAAAAACAATTCCTTTTTCAGTCGTCAGATGACAGTAATGAAATTTGAAATGGGGCCATCTTTCATTTAAACTGAGTGATGATTTCATTTTAAAATATGGTTAAAAATAAATCCTGTTATGAATATCTATCTTTCTTTTATTTTATCACTTTTAAGAACGATTCCCTGCCAAATCTTACGGTATTTGAAATATATATTTGTTTTAAGGATGATCAGTAGATGGATACACTTTTATAGGAAACTCGTTAAATAATAGTGAGATCTCGAAAACCTGGCCCGATTGTTTTGGCAAAGATTGTTTAATTCTTTTTCTACACCTGTTATGGGTACCTAATTCATTCAAATGTGGCGATACCGGGACCTATTTTTGCTGAATTCAACTTTAGACGAACTTAGAATGAGTATTATACGGATAAATGATTTTGAACGCTTGAAGTATAGTTCAATTTTAACTTATTATTAAACATTTCCTGATTGGATTTATTCATTTGTAGTTTGTCCCATTATATGGATGATATGGACTACTTTTTTTATTCTTTTAAAATCCTTGACTTCGGGTTTTTGTTGCACGTACATCTGAACAACCCA
>OU015498.1:123034726-123087226 GCA_907164885.2 Dolomedes plantarius | reverse complement strand
AACTTACAGGCAAATTTTATCAGCTAAGTTCACTTGCTAACAAACTTACCAGCAACGTTACTGGGAAATACAAATTTTTACATTCTATTGCTATGAAAGGAGAACTTTGAGTAAAAAGCGTGGATAGATAGTCGAACTTTTAATCTCTTAGTAATTGAAGTTGTACGTAACAATAATTTATTACATGTATTGAAGAAAATTAAATAATGTTTTGAAAGCAGTAAATGTTGAACAAAAAAAATGAAATTTGGAAAACCATGGGCATGGCATATGAAGATCTATTTTTATAATAAAAAAAACAGAAATTGAAAATGCATTTGTTCATGTGTAATTAGAAAATTACCAGTGAGAAAATTCCCCATAGTTAAACATAGAAATTGATAATCAGCTAGGTCAACAGATGCCTCACCGTAATTGAAAGTTCCGTTTAAATCATCATTGCATGAGGTTTTGTTCATATTGTATTATTTAATGTAAAAAATATTTATGTAGTGTCAACAGTCGTTTCTATTATATTCCCACTGAACTATTACTATTATAATCACTGAAGCAAAAAAAAATATGTATTAAGATGTCGCACAACTCTGCAGTTCTTAATCTCAATGCTCCCGATTAGTATCCAAATCCTAATTTTCAAGTAAACAGTCTAGAAGTTCTGCCTAAATTTCCCCCAAATATAGTCGTGAACCAAGCACAAATTAGATCTGCGGCATTATTTCCCATTTTTTGGCAACAGTTACGGTCAACCGTACTTTCCGCGCCATGAATCGTGAACCCGGAAACACAGTCCGCAAACAAAAATAAAAACACTTTATAAATTCATTAAAAGTCTACAAAACATTACGGATTATTTTTCAATTGCTACGCCTGGCGGAGTTCTCATGCCTATTTAGAGTGAAAGACACTCGACTTTACTGAATGGGAGAGTTAACTGGGGAAAAAAAATATAAAGAAAAAATTAGTAAAAAATGGGACTCTTTCCGCGTAATTTGCTTTTTGGCGTTTTTAAATTTGAACGCATTATTTTAGTCGCGACCTGGTGGAGAACGATTTTAAGCCGTGTTGGTACGCTAATATGCTGCAGAATAGTGTAGAGAAAACCCCCAAAAGATGTTTGTTTTGCGTGTCGGACACGTATATTTCATACTCTGAATAAAATATATATTCGACATAATGTATTTCATATAAATTACAGTAAAATTAGCACGTTGTTATTGGAAGGTTTTTACTCAGGTGTATAATTACTGAAGCAAAGGGGATGACCATGGAAAATGTCAGCATGATCTATACTGTGGTTTAAAACTTTAATTAGAAATTAATTTAAAGTAATAAAGAGAAAGTAGCTATCATACATAAATCTACTCTTCAGTACTGAATCGTGTAAACGTACAGTGCAACTCTTGCATCACATCAACATGCTCCGATAGATGAAAAAATGTTACATGTAAATTACTTAATACGGGTTAAATCTGTAATATGATTTCGCTATTATATTGTTCTTTGAGTTTAGTATTGGTAGCGTTAGATTCAGTTCTCTAACCTGCTTTGCTTTTTAAGAGGTGTGGTCAGTATCAAGATTTTTAGAGAAGATATCTTTAAAATATTGTTGCATAATTTATCGTATCTAACCAATAGATCCTTTTTACTTGTAATTATTGCCTACAACATGCCTTGAATCACGGCCATGGTGGAATTTTTGAAAGTTTATTTTTCTTCAGTGCTCTCATTAGTTTACCAAAAATCAACAATGAGGGACTGTCTGCTGTACGGAAGATTATTTGCCTTTTACATCTGTTGGAACCTCAAAACATCCGTTGAAACCGCGCGATTACATAAACGATTGCTAAATCCTTGCATGTACTTTTTTATGAAAAGGATAAGAAAAGAACATACTCCGATGCGGCTTCAGAAATGATTACTCACTCAGTTTTATGGTACTAAGGCATTTATTATACACGTACACAAAGAAAAGAAAGACCTGTTAGTAATTAATCTTAACTTTCTCAAAACTTCTTTTTCTTATTCAAACTGAGCTATTTGTCCGAGGTTTTTGGCTCTTTTGTTTTTTTTCTTCTTACAAATTAAAAATACTGGTGTTAACCCCTTCAGGGGCAACAGCCTCCACCATTTGCAAGGTGTAGATTTTTCTCCCAAGTTTTTTTAACCTAAAAATCTTGAAATTTTTCCAATAAAAGGTTCCAAAAGGTTTTTACTTATTTAAACTGATAACAGAGGGCAGTACTAGCCATTTTTCTGCTCATTTAACTGTAATACATTGAATGTAAGTGACAAAAAGACTAGATTTAGGCTTTTGCACTGTGCAAACGGCGCCCCTCAAAAGGTTAATTGTATTCAAATGATCCATATGTCAGCACTGATGGTGTATGTATCGTGGTCAGTGGCGCACCCAGGATTTAATCTTGGAGGGGGCAAAGTTGAACGGATAAAAATATTTATAATGTAAATTCAGTATTCATAATTCAATTTCTATTTCTTTGGAGGGGGGAGGGGGGACAGAGCCCCTTGGCCCACCCCCCTGGGTGCGCCACTGATCGTGGTTGCATATACCAGAGGTGGGGAACCTTTTTACCATTAGAGGCCACATGTAAATCAGGTAGTAATGAAGGAGGCCGCATAAGTTGATGTACCTATAAATGCGACTTTTATGAAATTATTATAGTTAGGTATAGTTTTAACAATTTGGTGCATTATATAGAAAAATAACAACAAAAAATTAAGTCCTTATTTATTTATAATTTGACTTAAAAAGTTACAATATAAAATATTTTTGTATTCACATAAGGGTGAAAACTTGGTATAACATTTATCATTAATTATTATTTTTTTTATAAAATTATAATATTCATAGATGCCACTGTAATTTTTTATATTTCACTGTTGGTATTTTTATTTATGTAAGCACATATATATATCCAGATTTTCAAAATTTAATAAACAACTACATATTTAAATACCACTTCAAATAAAAATAATAAAGTAGAAGTATTTTTAAATAATTTTAACATTATAAAGAAATACAATAGAAAAATAATAGTATTAAATTATAAATAACTGACATAGCAACAATTCCTAAAATAATTTTAAAATCCGATGGAAAATTTAAGTTAGTAGGATATTTGCATTTGTTTCTTGCTTGAAAGTAATTGAATATTTGGATCAAGCTTCTTAACGCGAAGCCTGCGTACATACATTCATGCCGTTCTTTATTTAATTCCATTGATTTGCAAATTGTAGTAATCTATAAAATTAAATATTAATTAATACAAGTGCTAGCTTTTATAAGAGCCGCACAAGAAGATCACGCAGGCAGCATGCGGTCTTAAGGCCGCGAGTTCCCCAACTCTGGCATATATCAACAAGGCTCTTTTTAAAATTATCCTCATTTTCATAAATCCGTGTTATTTCTCACGATGGTGTGTCATCTTTAAACCGAAATTGCTGATTCAGTTATAATATCTTTCACAGGTATTACTAACTGATCACTATTCAGTTATTTTTAAAGTAGGATTACGTTCCTCCATAACGGTCCTGCGGAAAGGAAAATTTCAGACGTTAAATCTGCCCGTCCGTTCGTCCTCGCGAGTTATAATTTTGGCAGCGCGCCAAATCCAGTCTATCGCTTGGACAAGTTAAACAGAAAAGTACCAAGATGCGTCAAAATTTTGACTGTCACACACACACACACACATATATATATACACTCATGGACAAAAAAATTAGCGCACCAAGAAGGAGTCGTCAAAATGAAACGAAATTTTACATACGTAATGACTACTTTGATATAAGTAAATGATAAGAAAATCAAAGAAAAAGGATAATTTATTTCAGAAAAAAAGGCAAAAGAACGGAGGAGTTAATACTCCGTTGGACCCCCTCTAGCGCGAATGCACGATGCGATACGATCGGGCATTGAGTCATACAAGTTCTGTATGATGTCTTGAGACATTTCGTTCCATATTTGCTGTAACCTTGCTTCTAGTTCGTTTAAACTCGTGAGATGCCCAACTCGTCGTCCCAAATGATCCCAGATATGCTCGATTGGAGACAAATCTGGGAATCGGGCAGGCCAAGGAAGGGTAGTAACAGTGCGGAGACAGTCTTGTGACACCCTTGCCGTATGAGGCCGAGAATTGTCTTGTTGAAAAATGGCTCCTGGGAGCCGTTGCATGAGTGGCAACACATGTGGTTGCAGGATTTCATGAACATACCGCTGGGCTGTCATGGTGCCACGGAACAATACTAGGGGTGACCGTGTATTGTAGGCAATGGCACCCCATACCATCACACCAGCTGTGGGAGCGATGTGTTGCTGTACAGCAAAGGCAGGATTGAAGCGTTCACCACGGGCTCTCCACACACGAACACTATTGTCATCACTGCCGAGATTGAATCTGGATTCGTCGCTAAAGACGACCTGGTTCCATTCCGCTGCAGTCCAGTTTCCTCGTGCGCGGCAAAACTCCAAACGGAGATGTCGATGGGTGGGCGTTAAGGGCAGCACACGTAATGGGCGCCGCGATACCAACTGTCCTTCAGCCTGGCGCCTTCGTATGGTTCGAGAAGACACAGAGGCCCCTAGTGAAGGTGCTACCTGTGCCTGGATGGCGGCCGATGAAGCAGTTGGCTGTACGCGTGCATTTCTTACGATGTGGTGGTCTTCTCGACGACTGGTCTGTCGAGGGCGTCCTGAGCCTGGTCTTCGTGTACATGGCATCTCTCGGGTCCACTGGTCCCAACACCTCCTCACAACACAATCAGAGCGGCCTAATTGACGAGCTACTCGCCTAGCTGACCACCCAGCTTCCATCATCCCGACGATTCTCCCCCTCTCAAACTGCGACAACTGCTTATATTGTCTTCGAATACGGCGTAATGGCATTATTATCTCAGCTCTTATTTTGTAAATGATTCAGCACACTCAAACAAGCTTTGGTTACCTGTTTTATACTCCACACAGTACGATGTTCAACGCCCTCTACCGGCTATACGTAACGCGCAATCACGCTGCATTTCTAATCATTTGCATATCTCCCCGACATGTACCTTCATTGCAAGTTTCGTTACGATCCCGCAATTATTTCTTGGTGCGCTAATTTTTTTGTCCATGAGTGTATATATATGAGGCGGTGAAAGGCAAAGTGGTGTAAGTCACATTTTCAACTTTTTTTATTGGAGGGCAAAAATGTAATCTCCATGTTCAATTTATAGTGAAATTGCAAATAATTATTATTTGCAATATTATAATAATTATTATGAATTATAATTTGTTCAATTTGTAGTGGAATTTTTTGTAGTTTTTGCAGTAAAACACTTTGGACTTGACTTACTGACTTACACCACTTTTCCTTTCACCGCCTTATATATATATATATATATATATATATATATATATATATATATATATATATTTGTATACAAAAGGGGTAAGCAACGAAGTAATCCTACGTTAGTATCCCGCGGTAGTTTCGTTAGAAGAGACTACCTGAATTTTTTTTCATAATTTAAAGTTTAAGATGATAGTTTTTCAATTTCAATTTCTCTTGTAACTAGATAAAATTTTGTCTCAATCTGATTTCGAGACTAGAATAAACCAGTAAAAAAGTTGTTCCCTCTGATTAATATTCCTTCTTTGAGTTTTGAAGTTGAGTTAGTGATAGGCTGTATCTCTTAAAGGATTGCTCTCAGATGTAAGTAATTAATATACTCTTTGACCAAGGGAATTCACCACTAATAAAAAAAACTACGCTATTTTCTTTATTTTTTCTGATATTAAGACGTTTCGTAGATTTTTTCAATAGTTGTTACAAGTTCTCTCAAATTCTTTCATATCGAAAGTCGTGTGGTTTGGTTCTTAGTTATGCAGAGAGAGGGGAGCAATTAAAAATCACAAGCTACAAGAATACACGTTAGGAAGGTTATCAGTTTTTCTCATGTAAGAAAAGTGATTAAGGATATTTTATGAGGGAACAAGCTTTTTCATTAAGATGCCCGTTTCGTTTATGAAATTGCTTACGTTAAGATATAGGAGAAAAAGTAACTATTTTTTGTCTTTGAAGCATTTTTATATCATCAATAAAATTTGTTTACGAATTTTCACGCTATTTCATTTAATTCTAGCAAATATGTGTTTTATGACTCTATAGTTTTGATTTTTTCAGTTTCATGCAGATTGCTCTATGGAAGTTTTGTATTTGAACTTTGAAGTCAACTGTAACAAAAATGAAGCTAATTGATACTGAGTTTAAATATGTAAATTTATTTAGATCATAACTGTATTATATGACGTTTAAGGACCCCTTTCAACAGCAAACTCAATCTTTAGACTTAGTTATTATTCATCGTTCACACTCTTCCCATAGTATGATGCTATTCTCTATATAAACATTAACTTTCTAGACAAACTGCTTTCATGAAGGATTGTAAGCAAGAAAACAGCAACTACAGTGAACACCTCTTCTTCAAGGAAGGCAAAAGGGGTCAAAAATCGCAATAAAAAAGTCACGACCAACGTATAACATCCATAACCTCTCTTTCCATTACATATATTGGTGAATCTGGGGCAGGAGCAAGGTGTAATGCAAGGTTTATTCGAAGATACTCTCAGAGATTTTTTTTTTTGTTTCTTCATCAAATTTTCCTTTTTTTACTTTCTCTTTGAATGCTCCAAAAAGAGAACAATGGATGAAAGTTCAAATACTGTGATACATTTCACCATATCTCTTTGACCACCCTGTTATTTAAAGGAAAACCATGAAGTGAAAGTGGAACAAAATAATTGCTTTCCCGTGTTTACCAGATCTTCAGGTATGAAATCATGCTTTTCTTTACGAAGATCTGTGTAAAGAGTAGATATAACGTAACACGTATGCATATAAATCAAAACTGTAACTGGAGATAATTTCTTCAAATTCATGAATTAAATTATTTGTAAAAATGGGGCGATCGTTTGGAGACCCCGACACTTTTAAAGCCTGAGTAAACGATTCCTCAAATTCACAGCAGGTGTTCAATTTTTGCAATAAAAATCATTTGCAATACACAGTTTATTTATTGTTTTACTAGCTGAATACCCGTGCTTTGCTACGGAGTACATTCAAGTTAAATACAACGGTCAATGTATGCAATTAATGAAAAGAATATACAGGTAGCCCTCCTACAGCACGGCATCTTACAACACGGTTTCGCTGTAACACGATAACATAAATTGCTGGAACCCTCGTATAACACTGTAACCTGTAATACTGTTTCGCTCTAACACGATAAAAAAATTGCGAAAACCTATGTACAACACTGTGCTTCTATAGCACTAGATAACATGATATTTGTTTCACACATTTAAAAACTAAATTACCTTAAAATAATGACGGGATGAAATAATGAACTATAGTGGCTTTACATGAAAATGTATAACAAATTAAAATTTATTCATTCATAACTCTATAAAATTACAAGAAGGCCTAAGCTTAGCTGAAAATCTTGAATCCTTTTTCCAGAAAGAGACCCTTCCGCTGAAAGACCCTTCCGCCTAAAATTCAAAAGGGAGCTGCAAAATCTCCATACCGTGAATGTACAATGAGCTTGTAAGAACTAGCAAATAAACCAAAATTACAGATTTTTTAAAGAGGATAGACGGTGCAAAAATCTAAATGAAGAAAAGGGTTCTGAAAGGGAAGGTGATATCGTTCAGTCGAAAAAATGTTCTCGTTTGATTGTACTGAGCAGTGATGAGGAAAAAAATTATTAAATTTAAGGTCGCATTAAATGAAAATAATATATATATATATATATATATATATATATATATATATATATATATATATATATATATATTTGTTTCTTTTCGTTTTGTGTTTTACAAACATTTATATTTTTAATAAAAATTAAATTGCTTATATGGAATTTAAAAAAATGTTTGTTTTTAATAAGTTTTCAGAACGTAACCCCCCTTTTTTGAGTTGTCTCTGGGTCTCATACAACACGGTTTCACACAACACGGCATTTTCTAGGAACCTATCTACCGTGTTATAGGAGGGATACCTGTATATATTTATAAAAAAAAATTGTAAAGGATATTTTTATAGACAAAATAATGTAGAAGAAAATATTCAAATTAAATACAACGGTCAATATATGCAATTAATTTGTATGTTTAATATCCATAAAACATACTATTTTGAATTAAATTCTTAAAAAACTTCCATCTCAATTAGTCTAAAGGTAAAATTTTATCCTTTACCGTATTATTTTTTGTCAGTTTATTTCGCTGTTATGCAGGTGAGGCAAAATTAATTTAAAGTATTACAAAAAAAAAAAGAAACCACGTGATCAGCATTTCAAAAATTAAATTCTAAAAACTAAAAAACTGGATAATGTCCAATCGTCTGCCGCATTAGCAAGTAAAAATTTTTTTTGTCTATTTTGTTGTTAAGCACGTGACGATAAATTTATTTAAAGTACCAGAAAAAGAAACTACGTGATCAGCATTTAATAAATTAAATTATAAAAATTAATCTTTAAAAATTCACCTTTAAAAATCAGAAATTAATCTTTAAAAATCAGAAAATAGAGGTAAAGATTCTAAAGGTTTCATTTTAAAGGAATTTTTTGGATCTTTCTCGTGATATAAATTTTATAACTCTCAGATTATTATTTTCAATGCAAACTTAAAAAAAAAGTTGCAAAATCAGCTTAAAAATTTAATTTTAAAAAATCTAAGAAGAATTTTTCAAAATCTTTCTTAGTGCACCCCTACACTATAAGAAGAATCGCCATGCAAAATTTCAGCCCTTCAGGTCCAGAGGTTTGGTCTGTGCGTCATCTGTCAGTCAGTCAGTCACAGAATTGTTTTATATGTATAGATATTAGAACGAAAATTAAAGATATCCTCTCAATACTAAAAGATTAGTTTTCCCTAAAAACTCCATATTAAAATTATGTCTTTTGAAAAATTAGCAGATTTATTTATAATCTTTATGAGTACTATATATAATACACTATACTCCCCATTATCCAAGCTGATTTTCCGTACATCACTATAGAAAATTATGATACATCAAATACAAATTGCCAGGAAGAATGACAGCGTCATCAATACAAACAAATAAAACATAACACTGTAAGTCGAAATCGATAATCTATGCATGTTTTATTATTTTTTAAATGAAACCCTTTTCAAAACATTTTATGTAGTTCATTGTAAACCTTTCAATAATTCATTATTTGCGGCATTCAGGTCCATAAACCGTTTCTTCTCTGGAGAGTGGAAAATGAAAGGAAATTTGAAAAACAATGTATGTTTTCAAGCGTATTTGTTTACCAGAAGTTTCTCTGAGTAATTTGAAATCCAAGACCCTGAATTGCAGTCAAAGAGTACGAATGAAACCTACGTCCGAAATATGATGCAACTATTACAGAGCTTGCATAAAAACCTCGCTCATGACATATTATTTTCCGATATCCATATGAAAAAATAAATGAAATTCATTTCTTCTTGTGAGTAGTGGAAAGAAAGTAATCTGAAACGCTAATCGACAGTGAATTTTTATCACCTATACGTTTTTATCATCTAACTAGCTGAAAATCCGTACTTCGCTACGGAGTACATTCAAATTAAATACAGAGGCTGCTCGCACATTTTTTAGACGATTTTGGTAAGCGGTAATAAAAAATCGTTTGCTGCAAAAGATATAATTGCAATTGTACTATGTTTTTAAAAGTCAAAATTATCATCTGCGGCTTGAAAGTTTTGTTTTTATTCAAAATGGCGTTTTTAACAAAGGAGTGGTTCGAAGGCTACATTTATGCTCTTTCCGAAGAGAAATATGCATACTCCGTTATCCAAAAACGGTGTGAGAGTCATGGTTTTGTGATATCTAAAGCGTCGATAGGTAATATCGTCAACAAGAAAGGAAAAAAACGTCAAATTGGAGCCTCAAGTGGGACAAAAATTCCAAGCAAGTATCCAAGGAAAAAACGGACATCTTCGACTATTGCAAAGGTAAGTTGTTTAATGTTAAAAGAAAATCCCCGTAGTCAAAGAGCAGTTTCAAAATCATTAAAATGCTCGGTGTCCACTGTAAACAAAATGATAAGCGTTCATTTAAATCTTAAGAAAGCGAAAAAACGCAATGTGCATCGTCTTCTTCTAAATCATATCGCTGAACGCAGAACACGCTGCAGAATTCTATATGAGAAACACTTATCCAAAGAAAAATGGAAAACAATTGTCACAATAGATGAATCATGGGTGTATTTAAATGATTGCAACAAAAAAAGAGCCATTTATTATCATAAAAGGGGAGAAAAAAATTTATGTACATGGTTCAAAGAATCGAAAGAAAGTTTTTCTAACGGATTCATGATTGTTGCTGGTTTTTCTTATAATGGCAAGTTAAAAATAAAGAGAGTGGGGGAAAAAATGTCAAGATTAACTCCAAATACTATCAGGAACATATTTTATCGCCAATTTTTCTGAATTAAATACCATCGCTTTACCCACAGTGCCATCAATCTGTGATACTCCATCAGGACAAAGCTAGCAGTCACACATCAAAATCCAGTGTAAATTTCCTAAAAGAAATGGAACAAAAAACTGGTATCAAGGCCATACCCTTCACTAATATCCCTACTAAATCTCCCTATGTATCACCTATGGATTTTTGTGCTTTCGGACTTTTAAAATCTGCATTATCCAAACGTCGTCCCAAAACCCTTACAGGACTCTGGAAAGCTATTCAGGAGGAAAGGTATAGAATACCTCTTCTGACACTTGAAAAGGCATTATTTTCCTAGAAATTGCGGTGTCGAAAGATAGTTCAGAATAAGGGATGTCAAATAGAACATTTAAAACACAAGAATTTTATGTAATTTAGTTTTGTGGATACAATATACATCGTCTAAAAAATGTGTGAACAGCCTCTGTACAACGGTCAATGTATGCAATTAATGCCAAAAATATGTATATATATATATTTATAATCAATACAACGATCAATGTATGCAATTGATGTAAAAAAAACGAAAAAATATATTTATAAAAAAATCGTAACGGATATTTTTATAGACAAAATAATGTAGAAGAAAATATTTAGATTAAATCTAATAGAACATATATATAGTACAGTTAATATAGAACAGTTTGAGGAACATTTCTTTTACTGTATGTTAATATCTTTTTGGATAATGTCCAATCGTCTGCCGCATTAGCAAGAAAACCATTTTTTTTTGTCTATTTCGTTGTTATGCTCGTGACGCAAAATTAAAAGAAAAGAAACCACGTGATCAGCATTTAATAAATTAAATTCTAAAAATTAATCTCTAAAAATTCACCAAAAATCAGAAAATTGAGGAAAGGATTCGAAAAAGATTTCATTTTAAAAGAATTTTATGATCTTTCTCGTGATATAAATTTTATAACAATCAGATTATTTTATATGCAAACTTTAAAGAATGTTACAAAAACAGCTTAAAAATTTAATTTAAAAAAATGTAAGAAGAATTTTTCAAAAATCTCTCTTAGTGAACCCCTACACTATAAGAAGAATCGCCATGCAAAATTTCAGCCCTTCAGGTCCAGGGGTTTGGTCTGTGCGTTATATGTCAGTCAGTCAGTCAGTTACAAAACTGTTTTATATATATATAGAAGATAGATGAAATTCATTTCTTCTTGTGAGTAGTGCAAAGAAAGTAATTTGAAACGCTATACGACAGTGAAATTTTATCCCCTATACGTTTTTATCATCTAATAAAAGTGACCTATGCGTTAAGCCTGTTGTGTTCTAATCCTATTGGATTCGTTCACCTCAATGTTTACCTATGGAGAAAATTTGTCTACTATTAAGGGCCTGTTCACTCAGGAGTCCGGTAGCGGAAGCGTATAAGGAAAGATGGCGCTGAGACGGAAATAAACCAATTAAAAATTTCGTTTCTAATCGTTTGGAGGTTTCTCATTCGTTAAATATATTTCAATACTTTAACACTTCCGCCACCGGACTCCTATGTGAACAGGCCCTTAGAGCTACATAAATGTTGATAATCAAATAAAAATGGTATTTTCAGATAGCCTGAACTTTTCTGCACCTTGCAGGATTCATTTTATTAATTTCATCCACCAAAGGAATTTAGGAGCGTTTAAAACACACTATACCAGATTTCATCCCGAATAATTTAAATTTAAAAATGTTATTTGCTTTTAAAAAATCGAAAAATGCTCTAAGGTGTGAAATTTCTTTCTCTATTTCAGAGTTCAATTTTAAAAAAAAACTTTCAATCCAAGTCGGCAGTCCTTGGACAATATTTTTCTCCATAAGTTAATATTGAGGTGCACGAATCAAATAGGGTAAACACAGCAGTCGTAAATACTGCGTGATCGATACAAATAAACTGTAACAATGATGAGATCCTTTAAGAATAAAGTGTATCTCGCGTAGTGTAATAATAGGTATTCTCAAGCTCAGAGTATATGTCATATTTTTCTGACTATTAACATAGGATTACGTTCCTTCGGAAAGCAAAATTTCAGACTCTAAAACCATCCGTCCATCCGACCTCGCGAGTTATAATTTTAGCAGCGTGCCAAACCCAGTCTGTATCGCTTCGACAAGCTGTAAACAGTTAAACAGAAAAGTGCCAAACTGCGTTAAAATTTTGACATACATATATGTATATACACTGGTGTAAGAAATTAAGAGAATTTACAGACTTGGTCGATTATCTCTAGAACTACTGTACCGATTTTAATGAAATTTGATATGTACATACATTGATACAATACAAAACAAATAATCATTCAATAATTGTAATCCACACGCATGATCGTGCGTATCACTCGTTGGAGTCGGAAGGTATGAAACAGCGGTTGCAGAATTAAAAAAAATGGGTTAATTCTTGGTGTTATTTTGCAGCAATCGGTTAATTTCAAATTGTAACAGTAAAAATGAGTAACCACCAACGTTTAGATGATGGAATGAGGTGGCGAATTGTGGGGAGGTTAGAAGCAGGCCAATCTCAAGTCCAAATTTGTAGAGAGTTCAATTTAACGCCCAGCGTCGTATTAACTTAAGGAAACAGTTCCAGGATACCGGATCCATCGAGAGAAAGCCTGGGCAAGGTCGTCCAAGAGCCACGACGGTCAGAGAAGATCACCATTTGTCGATTATAGCGAGGCGTAACAGGAGTGCTACAGCCTCTCAGCTCTTTCGGAACTTGTATGCAGCCACAGGAACCCGTGTATCAAGGGTGACTGTTTCCAAAAGACTTCATGAGAGAGGGTTGTTTGCAAGAAGACCCTCTGTTTGCGTCCCGCTCACTTCTACGAACAGGAGAATCCGTTTATCATGGTACAGAGAGCATAGAGATTGGAGTATGGATCAATGGGCGACCTTTCTCTTCACTGTTGAGTCCCGGTTCAGCCTAAACACTGATTCTCGCCGTATGTTCATATGGAGAGAACCAGGGACCCGCTACCTACCCTTCAATGTCCGCGAAATCGACCATTATGGCGGAGGAGGTTTAATGGTCTGGGCAGGCATCATGTTGGATGGCCGCACACCTCTCCATGTCTTTGAAAGAGGCACTCTGACTGTAGTGAGGTATAGGGATGAGGTCTTGGAGCCCTATGTTCGCCTTTTCAGGGATGCAGTTGGCCCTGAGTTCATTTTAATGGACGATAACGCGAGGCCACATAGAGCTCTTCTGGTCGTAGAATTTCTAGAAAGTGAGGATATTTGTAGGATGGATTGGCCAGCCAGATCACCAGACCTTCACCCTATAGAGAATGTCTGGGATGCTCTGAGGGGGGCAATTGCAACTCGCAACCCCCCTCCGAGAACCATCCAGGGAATGAAAACAGCGTTGCTGAACGAGTGGGACCAATTGCCACAGGAAATGATAAACTGCCTTATTTCAAGTATGAAATCACGCTGCGAGACCTGTATATCTGTAAGAGGGGACCATACCCCCTATTAACCCATCTATTAACCCATTTTTTTGTTTATTCTGCAACCGCTGTTTCTTACCTTCCGACTCCAACGAGTGTTACGCACGATCATACGTGTGTATTACAGTTATTGAATGGTTATTTGTTTTGTATTGTATCAATGTATGTACATATCAAATTTCATTAAAATCGGTACAGTAGTTCTAGAGATAATCGACCAAGTCTGCAAATTCTCTTAATTTCTTACACCAGTGTATATACATATATAGATACACACACACACACACACATATATATATATATATATATATATATATATATGTGTGTGTGTGTGTGTATATCACATACATACATTTACACATGCAAAAGACGTAAGCAACGATAAGAAATCCAAGGTTAATAACCCGCGGTAGTTTCGTTAGAAGAGACTACCTGAAATTTTTTTTTTGAAACTAAGACAGGAACTGCGGTCACAGAGTACGATTTCAACTACTTCAAACACGGGAAGTAACCTTTACAGACTGTACACAGAAATCGCGCATATCTTTTTTTGATATCTGGGGGTGGGGGAGCGTTTTTCGTGAGCAACGTTGAGTAAACGACCAGTGTCCAATACTGCATGACCGGCACAAATAAACAATGGGGTGATCGTTTAAAGATTAAAGGGTTCCAGACACACCAAAATTTGATTTCTTACTTGCATTCTCATGTTCATAACATAATGTATTACTTTACCAGAGATAAATCTTTGAGTAATTTGCAATCTAAGACATGAATCGTGGTTACAGAGCACGAATGCATTTACTTCAGAAACAAGATGTAACTTTAAGAAAGATGGCATAAAAGTTCCGATTATGGCAGTCATTTTTTGATAACCAAATTGAAAAAATTTCGTTTTTCCCGTAAGTAATGTTTAAGAAACCATCTGTGTCACTAAAAGTAAATGCAAATTACAAAAATGTTTGTTGTTTGGTTGAGAGATCTGCGGAGGAGGGTTTATTTATTCAGTTAGGGCCCTCCTCAGCGCATTGACTGCCGGACGGTCCTTAAATTATGAAATATTATGATTTTTTTTCAAAATTAAATAACAATCTATGGTCACCTTTGATATTAAAAAAAATGAGCATTCACGAAACTAAATTCTTACCATTGGTTTAAAATTTTATCCTAACTTTTAAATACAAACTTGACGTATTAAGGCTGCTGTGTACTAATCCTATTGGATTCGCTCACCTCAATGTTAACCTATGGGGAAAATGTGTACTTTCAGAAAAACTGAACCTTGCAACAGGATTCATTTTATTAATTTCGTCCACCAAAGAAATCGAGAAACATTTAAAACACACTGTACCAGATATTTCCTCGAATAATTTAAATTAAAAAATGAATTGAATTTTTTAAAAAATGCCCCAAAGTGTAAAATTACTTTCTCTATTTTACGGAGTGTGATATATATAAAAAAATTCTTTCAATCCAAATCGGCAATCTTTGGAAAAATTTTCTACATAGGTTAACACTGAGGTGAGTGAATTCAATAGGGTTAGTACGCAGAAGCCATAAGCGTTATTTGTGTGTAATCTAAAGTTTATTTTCAACAAATATTTTATTACAAAAATGTAAAAGAAAACCCGTTTCTTTCATCGGTATGAAATTTCGTTTTCTGTACGCCTGTTTAAGCGTAACCTTTCTTCAGTTACTTTTCCAATTACTGTAAATGAAGTTTTAGAGATTTTTTTGTCCTTGCACGCTCTTTTGGAAAAAAGAAAGAACGCAGTGCAAAACTACCCATTACTTATTGAAAGTATTTCACCGTAGTAGAGTGAATATGAAAATTGAAGAACTAGCCATGCTTGGTATTTTGAAGGAGAAAAAGAAATGAAGCACTCAAAACCTGTTTCTTGTTCGTAAGTTATTCTCAAATGAAGTAAGTGAAAATACACTTGTAAATCTGCTGTTAATGTTTCGCTTAATGATTAAGCTGTAACCGTAACGCAAGAGAGATAGAAGACTAATTTAACGTAAGACGATTAGTAGTTTGCTGGTTTTCAGAAAGAGATCAGGAAAAAATGTAAAAAGAAATCCTCTTTTCTTTGATAATAAGCCATAGTACTTTTTTTTTTTTGGGGGGGGGGGGGCAGGGCCGTAATATACGAGAAGCTGCGTGTGGTTAGTTCATCATAAACTGAAAAGTAATACTAATTTTAAACAATAAAACTTGGAAAAAATTGAGTATGAGGAGATGCCATGAACTATCACCTTTCTCCAATACATACTACAATATTGGAAAATAATGTAAATCAATTTTATGACCGTCTGCAGGGCCAGGTATCGAAAAACTGACAATCTGATATGCAGATGACACTTTGTCCAGCTAAGCTAATCTAGGGATGTCATTTTGAATAACTTACTTATTTTTTCCCTTTTTTTTGCGGCCAAATGATATAAGATATTCGATTGTTCATAGTTATTTTCTCAGGCTTCGACAATTCTGAATTTTTTAACGTTTATATTTGATATAGAATACCGAATGGTTGATTATGATTTTTTTCAAAGGTCAGACACCTCTGTAACTCTCTAAAGTGGCATTTCGTTACGTTTGGAAATGAAAATTGCTCGTCCATCTGCATAGGCTTAGAATGCTTCTAACTTTTTTTTTTTTGGGGGGGGGGAGGGCATGAATTGAATTCAGTTAGGGCCCTCCTCAGCGCATTGACTGCCGGACGGTCCTTAAAATATGAAATATTATGATTTTTTTCAAAATTAAATAACAATAGAATTGATATTTGAGTAGTATTCAAAAATTTATACAGTGAGAAAAATAAATATAATATTAATAAAATGAGAAAGCAAATATAGCATCGAATTTTTTTATGGATCATATCATTGATAAAAACTATTTTAAGGCTAAAGACATAATCGGAATCTTCAGTTTCACAATTTGAAAAAGCGGGAAATACCAACTCCCTTAACAGTTTTCTACAATTTCCCAATTTTAACCGAACTTCTATTAACGTTTTAATTTATTTCAAGTTAAGTTGGGGGGCACGTGTCTCCTCGTACCCCCCAGACGCTACGCCTATGTCCATTTGCGTTACTAGAATGTTTAATGTCATCCCTAAAAGGAAGGCTGGAATTAAACATAAAGTCCATTTAAATGTTACGTATTTATTGTACTATCAATCTTAGTAATTAATCCTTTTTAGATGTCTCAGTATAAGTTAATTATTGTTGAGATTTCGAAATTTGAATTATTGGGAATCTGTTCAGGGTGTGGAAATTAGAATAGTCGTTCGAATGTTATGCAAGAAGGCTAACGTCATTTTACCCAGTCCAGCGAAAATATTTTAGACCTCCCTTTAAGGAACATTTTTTTTATTACTATTGTGGGGTATCTCCCCCCTTCCCCTTTTTTGAGTGTCAATCGGACTTTCTTCGTAGAATGTTAGAGGTGCTACGGTTTTCCCGCTGTTGATGGCTGGGACGCTGGCCTTCGGTTAAGGGGTTAAGTCCTTGATTGGGACATAACCCATTTAACACTAACATGTTTGTGTTTTGTTTCACATATCCCAAATTTTCCCTGATGAATAAAAATATTTAGGAGTGAAATTGGACTTAGCTTTCTGTACCCTGCAGTAGCCCTTGATTTTTACAAACATGCCTGGTTTTATAACTCATTTTAGCCCATTTAGGACTTAATACCCCTTGCACAGCAAACACAGATATACAATTCATTTTTTATCTATCTATGGCTAGGGCGCTGGCATTCGGTACCAGATCCTGTGGGTTCGAGTTCCACTGCTTAGATGGATGTTTGTAGCCTGTCGGTATCGGCTTTAAACTGTAGGTCCCAGTCTAATTAGCCCTCGTGTAGCAAAAAGTTGACCTTAGCGCTCCAAACCAAACCCGCTGCTGATCTTAAGTTCAAGCCTTTGCATTTTTTTTTTTTTAATTTTCGGCCACTAGGTTTGGTGAACAAGGGCCCTTGGTCTTGGCTGACGTCGTTATAGTAGTAATCCAACGCCATAAAAACGATAATGGATCGTTAAGAAACATTTTGATGGCAAAAGTCACTTCTGAAAGAGAAAAAAAATCAATATCAGATAAAGCAATCGATAAGTAAAGACAGGGAAAATATATTTGCCAGCCAAACGTATTGTGTAAAAAGTAGAGGGGATATATTTTCGGATAAACATTCGAGTCCTGATCACCGGTATAGATTAGTTGGAGAACACCGGGCTTCATCTTAGGAAACCTACGTTCAATGCCCGATTCCGGAAGACGTCGTTACAACTCATAAATCTTTCTAATTATTTGTAAAGACATTTAGTATTGGATTTCCGCATAAAGGTTATGAAAATCGATATTATCGCATCAAGAATCTAATATTAGGATAAACAACGGGTTTTAACCTTTTCCTTACGGGGTGGAATAGCATGTATCCCAAGAATACGGACCCAAGAATGAATATATATATATATATATATATATATAAAGGGGTATGAAATTTCCTGTTCTAAAGAGGGAATCGGAAAAATTTGCCCCGTAAGCTAAAGGTTAAGTGGAAATTGCGAATCTATGAAACAAATAGAGATGGAATTTACGAGAAACTTTATTTTAAATTGCCCGTGTAAGGACAGATTCAAAATTTATCCTAGTGCATCTTACTTACCTTTGAGTTGATGCCATTATTTTTGCAAATTACTCCCGATTTCGAGTGTGTATGTGTGTGGGGGGGGGGGGACTATAGATTTATAGTTAAAAAAAGTTATCTTCAAAATAAAATTTTGCTTATTGTTTTTGTAGATTATGCATTGCTAACGGCAAATCAAATTGTTGAAATTAAGAGGTTCCGTCAAAATATGAGTATTGCTTATTTGAGTAAACAGTCTGTGGGATTTTAAAATTTTTGACTACTGCATTACAGCCTATCATTTTAATTCCTGAAACTAGCGATGCAGTTACTTATTTATTTATTTGCCAGTGGGAATTTTCTATGACTTTCGAATAACATTTTAGCCACATTTCCTGAAACATATTTATGGAGATTAAAAAAAAGAAAACTCTGTATTACGTAGTTTTTTAATACTGCACAACAGTTTTAATATTCAAAATAAAACTTATCTCATCGCTTGACCTACTAGGCTATAAAAGCTAACAGATTAAAATATTCAGTTGTGGTTAGTCAATAAGTTAGAAAAAATGACTGGCATGATGAAATTTTAGGCAAGCAGAATTTTTTGCAATATTAAATATACATATTTGGAATACAAAATTCACTGCATTGTAACATAGCGGTACTTTTTTTACGGAAAGAAAATAATGTTAAGATCTTTTGTTTCGCGACCTCGCAATGTTTTGCGCATAAATCTTTTGAAAATAAGATGTGCCTCGCCGATTTCTTGCTTACATAAACGACAAAACATTTAAGGAGATCAGTGACGGTTTAGTTGTCAAGCGATGCAAATATCCTTGAAAGAAGAAAATTTGAAGCATTTAAGCCTTCAATTGAATGTTAATGGCACAAAAATACTGATTTGAAAATACTGAAAAACTGAAAATTAAGAACTTTATAATTAAGGTTACTGATTTTTGTGGTCGGAAGTTGTTTCTTTCTTAGCAAACCTAGTTTTGTTGACGGGAAATATAAGAATCACAAATTTTATTTAAGCCAGCTCTTTCACTTGCTGTAGATATTTTCACAAAACGTGTAAATAAATGTGTGAATTAATTACACGGCATTGTGGAATTTCTGATTTGTTCATAGTGCTTATTGCTTCTCGGCCTGACGATGAACTATTAATCAGCTAGAAACATGTAGCCATCTCTTTACTTAACACTGGGGATTTTATGATGTTCTGTGTTCCAATTCATAATAAATGAGTAAATCCTTTTCAGATTGGATTGAGATTGGGGGTTTATTTTGCGGTACTCGCTAATTTTATGAAAACCGTTAAATAATGGAACCTTCAATTTCTATAATCGACAGTTCTGAAAGCTAAGAACTTGGTTAAAATATAGAATTTACTTGACTGTAAATGTTTTCGCAAGTCATACAATCCGGAGGTCTATCGAAACAAGTATGGAGGTCGGCAAAATACAGTGATGCAATCAAAGGAGTTAAGGCTGCTATGTACTAACCCCATTGGATTCGCTCACCTCAATGTTAACCTAGGGAGAAAATTTGTCCACGGATTGCCGACTTGGATTCAAAGATTTTTTTTTTAAAATTGTACTCCATCATAGAGAAAGAAAATTTACATTTGTGTACATTTTCGTTTTTTTTAAATGCAATTAATATTTTCAAATTTAAATTATTCAGAGAAAAATCTGGTATAGTGTGTTTTTAACGCTTCATCGGTGGACGAAATTTATAAAATGAATCCTGTAGCGCTTTGCATGTAAGTTCAGGCTATCTGACAATACCAATTTTATTTGATCATCAGCATTTATATACCTGTAAATTGTGGACAAAAATATATTTTAAATAAAAAATGTGGGGGCAGCGCTTAACCCCCTTTAGAGAGAGAGCCATTAAAATCCCTCAAAATGTCAATCCTAAGGGTGTGGAATTCTCGAACTATCAACTGGACTCTTCCCACCACAAGAGTCTGCAAGAAGAGGAAAAGGGAAATACGATTTTTTTCTTAGTACATAGCATCCTTAAGGGTTTATTACTTCTGCTAGGAACTGAAAAAGAAATTTACCGATAAAAATAAATCCAAGAAAAATTTCCTGTATAATTTCCTTTTTGATGTTCAGTATGGTAAAATCCAAAAATAATTCGAATAGTGCCACTGGTAGACGGCATTACTGCATGCCATTGCATGATAGTAGAAAACAGACATTAAAAAATAGTTTTTTATCTTTATAATTTGCACTAAAAGACTTTGGAAATAAATTGGTTTTTTACAGTATGGCTGATAAATTTCAAAAGTTCACAGACCCCTTATCACATAAGAAATATTTTGAAGGGCAAACTTTTAAGCAATCTGCATTTTGTCGGTAATTAATAACTGACAATTATCTAAAACGCATTATTTTTTTTTCAAAAAAGCACTTGATTTTGTTAGAAATTATGGACTCTTCTAAATTTATGCACAATAACAGAGTCTAATATTTTAAGAAAGCATTTTATTTAAATGTATATCAGCATGCAAAGAAGTTTTATTTAAAGTTGTGAGGCACATAGATCGATGTCTTTAGAATGGTCCTTATATTTATTTTCTTTAGAAATCTTGCCACTCCAACACGCATTACATTTTTAAAATGGGGCTACTTGGCAAGACTGGATGTTTATGTTTACTTAGCTAGGTTTTTAGATTATTGTGTGTTTAGCTTCAATAACCAAGCAATATCACATTAAAATTTTACAGGTTTGTTTCCGAGCATGCCCCACATTCTTTCAGTTTCTTAGTTAATTTATTACAAACCACAATATAGAGAAGGCATGTTCACATAGGTAAGTTATACAAAATAGAAATAATACCGCATGGCTTCTTCTGTCTATTCTGTATTAGTATTTTTAGAACTAAAAATCAGAGAGTCTATTTTCTTTGAAAACAGTTCTTATGGAGCATCACGAAACAGTAAGCATATTCTGTTTGGAAAAAAAAAATTATGTCTTTTCATAACTTAAGGGTCCTTAACCCCAACTATTTAAGAATTCCTATTGAAGGAAAACCTCATAATTTCGATACCACAGTTTCTGATATACTGATATAGGCAATATAAACCCTTAAATATGTATAGGTTTATTCCGTTTGTGCTATCAGATTACATGAAATTGGGAATTCATACAATATGAGTATTTGGAAGTATCAGCAATATTTTTTTTAATGCAAAAGTTGGACTTTTCCTTTGTGAGAAAATACTATCAATATTTCAAGAAAAACAAGAGAAACCTCCCTTGTAACGCTGAAAATTAATTGATTTTGCTACAGTTAAATAAACGAACAAACTTTCTCAGAGAGAATTTATCAAATACAGGTTTTAAATTTTGACCTAAATTCTTTGTCAAGAGCTTCATCTCACTTTACAAGAGAGATAATGTTGGTAAAAAGAGATATTTTAGCTTCTAATTTTATTCTTCAAACAATGGTATTCGATACATTTCACGAATTACTTTTCTTGTGTAGGGGAAATCTAAATGTAATAACACATTTTAATAAATTACGTAAAGTTCAGAAGACACATTTTCGATTGTCACAGTGCTACTTGTCCATTGTGAGCAAGACATAATATTTCTTTTATGTTCCGAAATTCCCAATAACGCTCAGTATGATAACGGTTTATATTATTAATTTGATAGCAACTTAAATAACATTGCTATGTAAAATTTAGATTTAAAAAAAATTTATTTACTATTTATTTAATATTTTTTAAAGGGGTTAAATAGCTCGGGACCTACAAACATAGTCTATTCCCTCTACCACGGCAACCGCAGAATTCAAATTCAAATATGTAAACTATGAGGTTATAGTCATGGTCCCGATAGCATTAATATGTAAGGTTATTTATGGAGAGTGAATTATACGAATGTGCAACAAATATTTTTACAAAGTGTAAAATTGAATGGTAAAAACATTTTTCCTTTAATTTTTTTAATCAAATATTTTACTGTTTTTTTTTCCCAAAAATCATTTTAACCAATTTTAAATTATTTTGTTCCATGTAAATCTATTTTATTACAACTAATTCTATGTTAATTAACTTTCTTAGGGATTTTAAATAACGAACGATGGAACATAGTATCTGGATTCGTTTGGTAAGCTCCTAATGAATTTTGAACTGAAAACAGGACATTTGTCTATAAGAATCCAGTAAAAAATTACAAAATTCAGTTCTAGCGAAACTAAGATAACTGCTAGATTGTGTTTGTGATCCTGATAACTGAAAATTAATATTTGTTTCGAAATTATCCTTGTTTTGCAGTTCTGTATTATATTTTGACATTTTATACTGTATAATATATGCTAATTCATGTAAATATGGATAAGACTGCCTTGAGGAGGATTAAGAATCCTAAAACTTCGATATTAATTGTACATGCAGATGTAACCACTGGGTTTTAAACAGACTTGCACTTTGTATCTAATATCTGTGAAACTCACATTCCATCGGTTAAGTAGCTTATTGTTAATGCTACAAGATGCGATTTTGTGCATATCTGAATGCTTATACAGTGAAACTTCTCTAGCCGGCAACCCCTCTAAACGGCCATACTTTGTTCAGAACCGATTAAAGATACCATAGAGCCAACTTTACGGAAGAAACCTCTTTTCGACAGCCACCCCTTAAAACGGCCACTTTTTTTTCGGAACCATTACTGGCCGCCATAGAGCAGTTTCACTGTACTTTGAAATATCCATTTACACTGTAAATTTTTGCTAATAACTGATTAAAGGTATTTTTAGATTAAGTTCTACGGCGGATGTGAACGCAAATTTCAGCGCAGTTTTGAGCTGAAACTAACAGAATGATGAGAATAAAACTTGATTTACGGTACCATATGAACACAAAACATGGTAAATTTTGCAGTTCGGTTATTTGCAACAGCCTTAATTCAAGAAATAAAATTTAATGCATTAGCCCTTTTTGAATTTCGACGACCAAAGTTTAGAAAAAGTTTCGATTTTCCATAGCGTACGTTACGTTGCTTCGAATAAAGTTATTTTATAAAGTATCTCTGTATTCATAGAGCACGGATTCCCAACCTTTATACGTTTGTGGCACCCTTGGTAATACAAAAAGAAATTTGGGGCACCCTTGTTGGAATTTTTTTTCCAATTTTAAATATTAAATCTAAGTGGAATATGTATCAGGAACATGCCAAATTTAAACTCAAATAAATATTTACCTCTCCGCTGATTTTATTCATTTATTGAAAGATATAAACAACAAACACCGGAATTGAATATATTTATAGCCATGGGATTCAGTATAGTTTTTCACTAGATTACTACAAAAGAAGTCACTAAAAAGACCTTTTTTTATTAATGTGAGACTTTCGATTGATGCTTAGAGCACACATGTTTGATATCAACTTAATATCTATATATATAAAACAATTCCGTGACTGACTGACCGACAGATAACGCACAGATCAAATTGCTGGACCTAAGGAGCTGAAATTTTACATGGCGATTCTTCTTATAGTGTAGGGGTCCACTAAGAAGGATTTTTGAAAAATTCTTCTTAGATTTTTTAAATTTAATTTTTAAGCTGTTTCTGTAATTTTTTTAAGTTTGCATTTAAAATAATAATCTGAGAGTTATAAAATTTATATCGCAAGAAAGATCATAAAAATTTCTTTAAATTGAAATCTTTTTCGAATACTTTACTTTTACTTTACTTTTACTTTACCTTCCTTTTCTGATTTTTGGTGAATTTTTAAAGATTAATTTTTAGAATTCAATTTATTAAATGCTAATCACGAAAATTCTTTTCATTTTGTGATACTTTAAATTAACTTTGCGTCACGTGCATAACAACGAAATAAATTGACAAAAAAAAATATTAAAATACAGTAAAAGATAAAATTTAACCTCTAGACTAATTGAGATGGAAGTTTTTTATGAATTTAATTCAAATTTGTTAAGAATTTAATTCTCTAAAAAGCAATTTCATTATTTTTTCATTGTAATTATCCTAAAATGTACTCAGGTATTCAGCTAGTTTATTTATATACTTTACTAATATTATTTTGTGTATCACCAAAGTTTAAAAAAAAATGTCACTGCACACCTTATCAATTTTGTTGCACCCTAATTAAAGTGCCGTGGCACACCGGTCGGGAATCACTGACACAGAGAAGCATATAAAACATAACGCTGAAAACAACCCAAGTTCATGAATAATTTATTGAAAAATGGGAGCTTTGGTCTGCTTGCGATGGCTTCCATGACTGTTCACTGGAAGTTGGAGAATGTGGTTGAAGTTAAACGATGCAAGAAAGAGAAAAAGAAAACTATATTTATCATTGTACTGTAAGTTATATCTTTAAATTTATTGAGCGTGAAATATCACGAGGAACAAATTACTGAAGTAAAACCTGATATGATAAATCTACATCATGAGCAGATGTTAAGATTTATGTTTGTAAAATGTTTACTTTATTAAAAAAGGAAGTACAATAATTTTTTTCTGTCTTCATTTATGTAAATAAATATGCGAAATATGCAACATATCAAGATGTAAGAATAACTATCTATCACATTGTTCTTAACTAAAAGAAAAATATAGATATTTTACATACTATAAATGTAAGAACGTTTTTTTCCCCCAAATATTGTATCGATTCTTGAAAGTTAGGATTTTCTTATTTGCAACACATATCAGTGAACGGAATGTCATACGTTAAACATAGGCCAAAAATTTTTAGACTTGCAAAGGAAAAAAAATTAATGAACCACATTTTGCTTTCCTAATATAAGGAAATGTGGGATACAGTTTAAATAAAAAAAGAGAACACTTTTTATTTTTTTAGATTAAAGCATACCATGATGCTTTTAGAACAAAATAATGTGAACTGTGATGACCATGTCGTCAGATACAAAATTTTTAAGTTGTACTACCAAGAAACAAACATATGTATAATTGATTTTTACGTCTATTTATTTTTTACGTCTTGATTGTTTACGTCTTTTTATGGCAATTTTTACGTCTATTTATGGAATGTTTTCATGATTTGCAACCCTTAAAAGGATAATTTAAAATTCCTTAGAAGGTTTCGTTATGAAATTTTGAACAGCGTACCTTTGTTCTGATGTCTTTAAATTGTCCTTAGGACTTTTGATTTACACTCTGAAAATTCTGGAAATATTTTTACCCTGAAGCAACAGTACATTAAAACAAAATGCTTTCTTCCTTTTCTTTTTTTACGGTCTTTAATATGATTTCATAAATAAAACTTTTATGGAGTTCGAAGTTATATTATTTTCAAACTTTCTAATGTGAAAAATAAATGATATACATCTATTGATCCAGCAAATATATCAAAAACTAAACATGTTTTAAATTTTAAATTTTACATACTTTTAAAATATTTCAAATTGGTGAACTATTTTTATACTTACAACAGTATTTGTGTAAACAGGGCTAGTTCCTAGGTTGAAGTAGCAAGTCGACCCCTCAGCCGCTGAATTGAAATAGGCATCAAAATGGGACATAATTAAAATAACCAATTTTTAAGAAAAAATAAAAATTATTGATAATTTAATCTAATATATATCGAAATTGATAAAAGTATTCATGCATAAGAGAATATTTACAGTCTTATTTTTTATAAAGTGCTGAATTCGAGATCATGAGAAATACTATATTTATAAAAAAATCGTAGCGGATATTTTTATAGACAAAATAATGTAGAAGAAAATATTCAAATTAAACCTAATAGAACATATTAATGTTCTATTAGGTTTAATTTGAATATTTTCTTCTACGTTATTTTGTCTATAAAAATATCCGTTACGATTTTTTTTATAAATACATATATATATATACGTATATATATATATATATATATATATATATATATATATATATATATATATATATATAAATATATATTGACATTAATTGCATACACTAACCGTTGTATTTAACTTGAATGTACTCCGTAGTGAAGCACGGGTATTCAGCTAGTTTATCCATATTAATCCTTAGGAAAATGTTCAAAACCCCAAAGACATAAATTTAGTTAAAAAAATTCAATTAATACTTAAATTAGTTCATAATTTTTTATCGCAGTTTATATCACTTTGACAATATAGTATTTTGTTTAAAGAGAGGAAACTATAGAAATCACTGTCTGGAAGGAACGGAAAGTAAACTTTTTTCATTTCAATCTATAAAAAAATTCTATAGAATTTTAAAGGTAGGCAATATATAGTTTGCGTTTCTATTTTCACTGGTTCATTGACCTCATCGATGGAAAGTAAATAAAAGCAAATTTCTGAAGATTCCCCAAACTGTATGCACTGGTGCGCAAATGCAGAGAAAAACCCACGGTAAAACACACGTTCCGTTTATTTATTTTTTTCTCTCCAATTTCACCTTCGAAAACTTGTATTGTTCCATCGATTGGATACTTTGCATGTTTTTGGCGTAATTAGGTCAGCATAACCAGGAATGGGCGGCGTCTAAGAAAGCAACGAAGGCCGGCTGGTGGTTTACTGGAAAGCTATATAACGCTCAGCGGGCTAAACGGCAGGCATATCTCTCACGATTAGAGCTCCCACACGGAAGTTGAAATCATTTACCTGACTATCTACTGCTCAAAATGAACAAGGTAAGGAAATTTCCTTGAAGTGTTACGGCACCGGATTTCGATGTTCAATAAGTGCGAGGAATTAATATTGTTTGAAGGACTCTTTGGTTATCTAATCCTAAGTTCTTCAACATTTCAAGAAAATGATTTTTTTTTTTAATATACTGCTAACGCTGATTATCATGGATGCACTGTTGATTTAACGAAAGTTTAAGTAAAACTTTTATGGAAAGGATAAAATCGAACGTTTTCTAATTACCGTAAAATCTCGACTATAATACGCATGCTTGATTTTGCTCGAAATTTTCGGAAAAAAATTAAAATTCGACTATAATACGCACCCATAACTTTTCAATATTTTATTTAAAAATTGCCCAAATATTTATAAACATAAATAACATTTGTAATAAAAAGAAACGTAAACGTCAAATTCGGTAGGAAAAGAATTAAATTGTTAATTCAAAACTAACAATATTGTCAAATTATCAGTCTTAATCGCTTTCACTAGAATACAGCTCATCTATTGTTATTGCTTCCATGTCATTATTGTTGCCGTCGTAATATATATCGCCCTCATCATCCACACTTGACGATACGAACTGTGAGTTCCGTTTGTTTCACAGGAATACCTGCTTAGTAAACGGGTGGTTGAATCGCGGATTGCAGATGCGCACGCACCCGTGTTGGGACGTCTTACAGCTGCTGTACGTTCGTTTATCCAATATTTAAAACTACGTTTTTCTTTTACGAGTATAATGCACACCCTCATTTGTGACTAAAATGTGAAAAAAGAGTGCGAATTATACTCGAGAATTTACGGTGTTGTAATTATTTTTTTGGCTTGATCAGATGTATTTGAAAATACTTTAATTTATTTTTCTTTTGCAACTTACGCTAACTGACTTTTAAAGCCTTTACTGTGAAAATAGAACTGTAATTTAGGATTTCTTTCTTCAAATCACTAGACATTATAAAAGCGCGTTTTAGAAAAATAAAAATCTGTGTTGAGGGCGCTATTTAAAAAAATTAAAATGCTATTAAAATGTTCTGGAAAATGATAATTAATATTGACGAGTTTTGTTTGTTAAATGACACACAGATAAGCTTAAAGCAACCCATTTGTTACAAACGAATATTTCAATTAATACTTAAATTAGTTCATAGTCAGAAAATAATTCATTTCTCAAAAAAAAATTATAAAATTATGGATATTATCTCTATGAATCTTTAGCATACACTGGGATTCAGCTAAATCTATTGTTTTGACCGTTACTTTTCAATTTAAGCAATTTCTTTAATTATTTGCTGATAATCAATTTAGTAAATTCATACTATTCGAGTCTGAAATTAAGTAAAAATCATTCCGGATAAAATAGGCATATTTTAAGGTTTATCAGCTTTCATAACACTTTTTACGTGCTATACTTGTGATATTCAGAAACTCAAGCGTTTGGCATATATTAATTCTCGCACTGTTCTAAGATATATACTCTGTGAAAAGTATGAAATTTTACCTGTATATATATATATATATATATATATATATATATATATATATATATATATATATATATATATATATATATATATATATATATTTGTTTATTTATTTATTTATTTATAACAACGTTTTGTCCAATTACTTATGCTATTAGCTTAATAACAAAGTTTTTACAAATTAGATCGTATTTCCTGGGAAGCTTTTTTGGTATGAGTATTCCGTGTTTCAAAACTGAGAAAACAGAAAATATACTAAAAGTGAATAGTAAGATTATATGAAATTCGAGTCTCGGAAGAGGAAAAAAAAATATTCAAGAGATTTTTCAGTCAATGCAAACATTACATTCCCTGTCGTATTTAAATACGTTTAAAATCTTCTAAATAATTGTTGCGCATTGGAATATAACTTTCCTTGTTTTTAAATTCTTATATTTGTAATGCCAATGGATGGGAAAATGAAATCAAGCAGCAGAAATCGAATTAAATCTATAGAAATGAACCTGTACATTTTTTAATAAAGGGGAAATCACCGCGCATCTGAGACTGAAATTGGTATTTTTAAAATGAATTTAGCTTTAAAATGGTACTTATAGTTAAGTTAAAAGAACAAATATTAGAGAGGGAGAGACAGATTAGTTTTCCCTCAAATCCCAAACCGATGAATTGAGCATTAGAAATTTTCTGGTAACAATATTTTAAATAGAAAGAATGATTAATGGTCTTTGAAAAAGCTATTCAGTTATCGATTTCTTAAATATTTTTTTAAACACATATCATATATTAAATGCTTTTGAATGCATTTTAATCTTCGTGAGAATTTTTTTTTTGTAATCATTTGCATTTCTCAATACACAATTGTTTTCACCCCCAGACGAAAACTAATAATATTTATTTAATTTTAATTTACCCGTAAAATCTTTGAGTAATATACATAAACGATATCAAGTATTTTATCCTCTGAAAAGCAGTGACCGTTAGAAAGAGATTTCACGCACGGAATCATAAATAGAGAATCGATTCTCTAGTTTGACGCATCCGAATATTTTTTTTCTATTGCATAACTTTATGTCCATCTTCGTTGTTATAACGTGGGTAGAATTAATTGGCCATGATAAATGAACTGTTGATTAATCAGAGATTTTAACCCATAGTCGGAGTAGGAAAATGATATCAATTAGGGAATAGTGCTACAAAAATACAAAGACGTCCTGCTGTTTTTAGTTTCACAATTTATAATCTTCCCTCCTTTGTTCCGTCTTTAAATGCGACCAATTAAGATTGAATTTTAACTAAATCAGAAAATCGATATAGAACTTAGTACTTTGATTATAGTATCATTGTAACTACTGAAAATTGTTTTATTGTCCGTTACTTAACTTGTCTAGTCAAATTGAGTGATTATAATAAAAGCCCTATTATAGCTCAGGAGGAGACCGAGGTCTTTATAATTAAATGTAGACGTCCGTTGAAGGATGTTTCACATTTATTCATTTAAGATTTTAAGAAACTTCTGGCCCTTTTTGCTTATTTTCAAAACAAAGCTTTTTTATAAGGTTTGCCCCAGTTATGACGTATTTCATTCCCTCATCTGAAATAGTTTGTAGAATAATCAATGATCTAGAAACTTTTTAATGTCTTGAAATTAATAGTGTATTTAGTGCTATTGTACACTAAGAAGAGAAAGCAGGAATTATAATGTTATAATCTAAAAGAGATTTATCAAAAACATTGCAAAAATTTTCTGTGCGAAGAAAATAGTAAGAACTGTCCTCTCAATAGCTCTAAGCCTTTCAGCACTTGTAAAATATTATATAAAACAATACTGAGGAATAAAATAAGAATTATTAATGTATAATTAAATTTAACTGACTTACCAGAGACACTGCTCCTTAAAATTTATTTTGATAATAACTGTATTCAAAGAGTAAAAAATTCCTCTCAATATCTGTAAGCCTTTCAGCACTTGTAAAATATGATATAAATCAATACTGAGGAATAAAATAAAAATTATTAATGTATAATTAAATTTAAATGACTTACCTGAGACACTGCTCTTAAAAATTTATTTTGATAATAACCGCATTCAAAGAGGAAAATTTCAATACCAGAGGAAAAATCAAAGATAACTTTTAATCTTAAAAAAATGAGGTGTTTACGAATACCGTTAGATGTATGGATAGCGTAAGAATACGTAAAAGAAACAGTGAGAAGGCGAAAATGCAGATGAAAGGTAAAGAGAGTGTGAAGGAAAAAAATGATAAAAAGTAAAATTGGAAGAGAAAAAAGATTTTTTGCATCCGGAAAGTGCATCTTTTGCATCCAAACGTCTTATGTTTTCTGTTGTTAAAATGTTTAAAAAAAATCTTGTCTTTGGAATTATTGAAGAAGTCATAATATGAGTAGGGATACGTAATTTTCGTATTTACGAAATAGATGCGAATAAATGCAAAATTTGCCGATATGAGTGAATAAATGCAAAAACTATTTTTTTACTACTTTTCGGTGAAAATTCGGTGATAAACGGCTCTTTAAGCGAAATTATGTAATAATAGTAATAATTTATTAACATAATTGCTTATTTAAGACCATCCACGGTCTTTAAATGAGAGATCTCACTCTCGAAATTTGCTTATTACTTATTGCTAAAGACTTAAGGAAGAGAATGTGGAGACTACAACAACATTAGCTTTTAACTAAGAATTTTGATACTTACCTAACCAAATAAAAAAATTGTGATTTTTTTAATAAATAGGAATTTTTTTGAAATTATATATATATATATATATATATATATATATATATATATATATATATATATATATATATTAATTTATAAAAATAAATAAATCCTTCTCATCTAACATGTAGTGAAAACAATCTTTGAAAAACCAGTTTCTTTTCCCTTCCTAAACAAATAAAATTCCCCATTTGATCTAAAAATTCCAATGCCAGTGTAAAATAAAAAAATTTTTACCATAAAATATCCCAATACTGTGTTTAAAGAAATAATCTAAAAGAACTGGCTGATAAAGGAAAGAAAAACAAGATACGGTGATTTCCGCTTATAAGAATCGCGTTTGTTATTACTGTTTTTGATTCTTATAAGCGGTTGATTCTTATAGCCGAAATTTAGGTTTTTGGACAGGAACACACACACTTATATATACATATATTAGATAATTTACTATAAAATACTCTTTAATTTACGTTAATTATCTTTTATTAAAATTATTTTTATAATTTTAAAATACAACTTAATTTCTAGACCTATAAGTAGATACACATGATTATAGTAAGAGAAGAAAAAAATCCAATATTTGTTACAACATACTTGCTTAAAAGTTCAACATTTCAACTACAGGAAGAGTGCAAGAAAAGTTTTCTATGGTAGTTTGACGTAATGAAGTTTTCAGGAGGCTGTTTATACCTCTTTCAATACCAATAGTCTCAGACCAAGATTCACCATCTAGCTTGCGTTTCACGGTTTGATAACGTACTGAATCTAATAATGTCACGTTTTCCTAAGTAATTGTGGACACTTCCCCGAAGATTTATGTGTTTCAGGGTCCAGGAAGCCGCAACCAGGATGTGGGAGGTGGGAAAAAAGAGTCCTTGTCTTTGTTTGTCAGTGAAGAAAAGGGAAATCGGACTCGGACTGGTAAAGATGCCCCCGGGTCAAGCTAATAGGACAGTGTTGGGGTAAAGCGTTTAAGGGGAAACTATTATATTATGTCTAACAAAGAAAGGGATGAATTTTAGGACTATATTCCATCCCATCTTATCAATCTTTCTTTAAAAAAAAAGAAAAAACTTCGTGTCTTTTGAGGGTTTAAGTGGATTTTTTGGAAAAATGAAAGGAAAGCGAAGAGTGTAAATTGATTCTTAAAACCGGTGGGTTAATTCTTTAAAGCGAAAATTTTAACATGGAAATAATACATTTGTTTTTGTTTTCGTGATATTGATTCTTATAAACGGTTGATTCTTATAACCACTGATCACTATAAGCGGTGGTTACTGTATTTCTAAATCTCTCATGCACTGAAAAAAACAAACAAAATGATTTTATACAATGACATAGTTTTCTCACGGTGTAAGTAAATCTTCATTGAACCCAATGTACTTTTATGTATAATGCTTTTAAACGTCATTGCGGTTTACATTTTCGTTATTCTACCGAAAAATAGCTGCCCATTTTTTCACACTTATCAAGCTCCGTGAAGCATAACGGATTGAAGCATGCGAAACACGTGATCTTTGCAAATCCCAGCACGAGTCCAATCTACATGTTGCCTCATCCATGCAAAAGACGGTAATTCTTCGATCCGAGAGATATGGACATCTAGACCACTTTCACAGGGCATAAGAAAAAAAAAATGTTGTCAATAAAGCTGAATCGGTAATCGCTTAATTAGCCAGGAAGTTCCTTACGTGTCACTGTGCCAGGTAGAATAAAGTTTGGGAATCAGTTAAATGGAGTGGGGATAGTTGGAGTTATATAGATCAGCAACCACTAGAATAGCAATTAACTGCTCGAATTTTCAAACCTGTTTTTACCATCAAAATGTGTAGCTATTCATGAGTTTCCTGAATTTGGTTTATAATTTCAAAGCACAAATTGTAAAAATAAGTTATGAACCCTAAAAAGAAATGCTATAAGTGTTAAAAGCTGACATTTGAATTTTTACTCCTTATATTAAAATATTTAGCATATACCTTTTGGGGGGGGGGGGGAGGGGGATTAGTTCTCGCAACGAGGACTGGTGCAAAGGGGTTAATGTTATAGTAATAGTTGTCATCATCTGGTTGTTTTACAAACAACCAGATGATGACAACTCTATTAAATTCTACAGAAAAAGCTGAGGAGTACATTGTATGGCAGACTACAAATCAGTTAAAAATTCCTTCCTAGGCAAACCAAATACATATAGAAAACAAGGAAGACTCATATCATACAGGGGTGAGAAGGTGCTTCAGGATTTAAAGAGAACAAGAGACTTTCAAACCAAGTTTTAATTTAGATTTTTAATTAAACACAATGAAGTACCTTCAGCATATTTATATATTAGTAGTATCATATTTTACAAATTTTCATGCAAATTTCATTATTAGTTACTTGAAAAGAACTGCAAATATAATTTGAAAATAATTTTCTTTTCAGTTTTGCTTGATATTTGTTCTTGTGGTTGCTCTTGCCCATGCTGATGACGAGCCTTTCTCAATTGGGCTTGGAGTTCTCTCACCATCATACAGTCAAACCGTTGGCAAGGAAAATGTAAAGGTCAACTTTGAACAGAAGGATAATGGATTTTCATACAGTGTTGGTGACCCTAAATCTGGCACCAACACCTATTTAAATTTCGGAGGGGCAGCAGCAAGTCAGCCTGTCAATCCAGCCGGTTACGCCGATGCTAATCCAACTGGGTATGCAGGAGCTGGCGCAGGAGGTTATGGTGGAGCTGGTGCAGGAGGTTATGGTGGAGCTGGCGCAGGAGGTTATGGTGGAGCTAATGCAGGAGGTTACGGTGGAGCTAGTGCAGGCTATGCAGGAGCAAGCCCATCTGCTTACCCCGGACCTGCTTCATCCTCTGGATATGCAGCACCCCAATCTAACCCAGCATACAACGGATATGCTGGATACCAAGCTCCTTCCTATGGAGCCAGTGGACTTGGGGCTTCCAGTGGACTTGGGGCTTCTGGATATGGATCTGAAAATGCTTATGGTGGATCTGCTGGGCTTTCTGGTCTTTACAATGGACAAGCTGCCTCTCCCGTCTCTCCTAATGGCTATGGAGGAGAAGCAGCTCGCAAACCTGAGGAATCACCTGCCCAAATTTTGCCCGCAGGATTCTCCTACCATGGTACAGAGGGACAAGCTTTCCTCAGACAAGGAGATTCTCCCAACTTCGTTATCTCTAACGACCAACAGGAATCTGCTAGGGGACCTGCTGAACAAAGTTTCTACGACAACTTCAAGGCAAGTGGACAACAAGGATCTGGCAAGGTTCTGATCAATGGACTCGTTGGTTACGGACAGGGTGGACCTCGTGGTGGTCTTCCAGTCGGAGGATATGCCGGACCACAGTTTGCTGGACCTGTTAGGGAACATGGTGGTCACTCCGCTCAGGATGTTTCTGCCTACTCTGGTTGAAGATTATTTATTAAATGAAAGAACTATCTTGTATTATTTAAGCATGTCCACTGTATAATATAGAGCATAACCGAGGACGCAGAGAAACAGTATTAACGAAAAGCAATTTAGATCAGATCGTTGGAATTTGCTTATTATATAGAACTATATAATATTTATTCCCTGAATAGTTTCATAATCTTTTTTGTGGGGCTTAAGAATGATAAAATTTAAAAATTTCAATAACTGCTTTTTCAAGTTTAAGAAATAACATAGTTTTTGCCTCAAAACCAGGAAAGAAAGCTTTAAATTGTACAAATTGTTAAATATATGATACTCTTTAGTTGTACTGGATACACAACGCACAAAGAAAAGAGAACTTGTTTCAGAAAGAAGATATTAAGAAAGAAGATATTGTGATGCAATTATTCATTGGTACTAATACTTTCAAGGTAAACGATTTACAACACTAAAGTTTATATCCTCCCAATTTAATACTAGAGTATTATTGTGAAATCCTTATGTAGACATGTTTGAATCAATCCTATTTTAGGAACATCAATAATTTTTTCCTATAAACGTTAGTTTTAATTTAAATACTCACTTCTTTACCGATAGCAATAATATGTACTGCATGTTATCTTAATCTCTATGGGTCTCTAGGCAAAAGAGATAAATTCTTTAACTCAGTTTATTTCAAGTATCCAATTTGTATTCTCTGCACTCTGTTCCTTTATACGATTTGATATCGACGTCTTTTTGCATCACTAAGGTAAATATAGAGACAGTGAAAGAAAAGAATGAAAAAATAAAAATAAAATGGGATCATTCCTCTACTGGACAGGATTATAATTCGTAAAGTTTTCCTAATAGTGGAATTATACTTGAATGCCTTTTTGTAAAATATCGTACTGGATGCCTTTTTGAAACTCCATACGATTATGATCCGTTGAACACAAGGAAAAATTACAATTCGTACTGCGAGCAGAGTATCTAAACGTTATTCGGTCAAGTTTAATTTCACGCGCCCATAAGTTCTAATTAATCACTAAGACAAGAATAATGTGTCTAAGTAATTAAACAATGAAAGAAAGGAAAAGTAAGGGAAGTTAAAAAGGGATAATTTATTTATTTAAAAACTCCTAAAGGGAAAGACTGTTTTAGTTCACATAGCGAACACAAGTGAACTTGTTTGATTTTTCTTCGTAATTGCTTTTCGTTGCTCTGTCTTCCGGATTCTTGTCAGAAGAATAATGAATAGCTCAAAACGGACACTAAAGCACCAGAAGTACTCAACAGGCCGTTTTAGAAAAATAACTGAGCCCCATCTGATATTAAAAGTTTTTCTTTTAATATCAGATCTAAAAACTCTCGTTTTTTCCCCTCCCAAACTGTCAATTTTGTGCTTTAAATTTGCAAAGAACTTTTTCTGACAGAAAAGATATTCAGAACATAGAAATGAAGATAATGAGCTGGTGAGGAAAATCTGAAGTAATCTTATTCTCTCACAATTAAAATTGTTCTTGGCATTTCTTTCCCTTAAAATAATAATAACTCACACGCACTCACATATATATGCGTGTGTACACACATACTTATATTTATGTGAGTGTGTATGAACTTAATGATGAATTGTGCAATTTTAGACTTATTTCTTTAAGGCCTTTTGATGTTTAATGTAGGAGATTTGAGGTACGCTCGCGTGGAGCATTTATTTCAACTGTAGGCGGTAAATGAAGAACCAGAGCTTATACTTATTTATTGAAATTTAGATCTAGGCTACTTTTAAGTATGTGATATTAAGTTTTTTTTCAAAATGTAACTTTTTGTCATAACATTTTTATGATTATTTATTGAACCCTCCGTCATAAAGTGTTACGGTGAAAATTGTAGATGTGTCATGTTTTCAAATAAAATTTTTTGCTTTTATTAATTCCTGTCTCATTATATTTTGTGCTTACACAAATACAATTCATTTCATAATGTAAGTAGTTGGTAAATATATCAATATATAAGAAGCACATTGTATTGTCTCCAAAGGGAAACGTTCTTCCAATTGTAAATTTTACCATTTCGTGGGCCACCTTTTTCTTTAAGGATTTTCTTTGTGATTTTTAGTGATTCTGAGTTATAAGACAGTGGGTTTTAAGATAGCTAATTTTTATTTTTTTAAGATATATGCATATATTAGCTGAATACCCGTGCTTCGCTAAGGAGTACACTCAAATTAAATACAACGGCCAATGTATGCAATTAATGCCAATATATATATATATATATATTTATAAAAAAATCGTAGCGGATATTTTTATGGACAAAATAATGTAGAAGAAAATGTTCAAATTAAATACAAGATCAATGCATGCATTTAATTTGTGCGTTTAATACCCATAAAATAAATTAATTTGAATTAAATTCTTAAAAAAACTTCCATCTCAATTAGTCTAGTGGTTAAATTTTATCTTTTACCGTATTTCAATATTTTTTTTTATTTCGTAGCTATGCACGTGACGCAAATATAATTTAAAGTATCGCAAAAAGAAAAGAAACCACGTTATCAGCATTTAATACATTAAATTCTAAAAATTAATCTTTAAAAATTCACCAAAAATCAGAAAATGGAGGTAAAGATTCGAAAAAGATTTCATTTGAAAGGAATTTTTATGATATTTCTGGTGATATAAATTTTATAACTCTCAGGTTATTATTTTAAATGTAAACTTAAAAAAGGTTACAAAAACAGCTTAAAAATTTAATTTTAAAAAATCTAAGAAGAATTTTTCAAAAATATTTCTTTGTGCACCCATACACTATAAGAAGAATCGCTATACAAAATTTCAGCCCTTTAGATCCAGCGGTTTGGTCTGTGCGTTATCTGTCAGTCAGTCAGTCACTGAACTGTTTTATTTATATAGATAAGAATATGGAGGTCTTCACGGCCCTTTTGCTAATATATTACACTTATAAATTATTACTCTTCAACTAATCTGTATAACTAATATATAGAGTTTTGATGTACAAATAATGTTTAAAGAACAAAACAACACAAATACTTACATTTATAGTTGAAAAGTAAGAATTTTCAGGTCAAAGCCTATACAGCTTGGAATTACACATCCCTTCAATATATTTGATAAGAAATTAGGTGGGAAGTCGGCTTCCTATTGCCCACGAAAAGGTTTTAAGCAAAATTTATTATAATCACTAAAAAATTTATAAACATGCAGGTCCTACAGAAAGGAAAATTTATTTTATAACTTCATATTTAATTTACTTTTGAGTTCTTGAGAGAATATTATAAATTTTTAGTCAAAAATTTTAGATTTTTACTAGATGAAATAAGAAAGAATTGTTGAAACAAGAATTATGAACGATAACCAATATCGCGGGAAAGGTTTTCCTCCCTATTACACTCAAGTGTAGGCAAATAATAATATTAGGAAATAGAAATAGAAGCATGTAGAAGAATTTGAAAATAAATGGATAATTAAAAATATCATAACTATGTGAAAATAAAGAAAAACATTGCTATTTTACATTCTAAGACCCTTTAAGTCATCTGCATCATAATAAATTTAGAGAAAATATGTAATGTATTTCAAGAACATTATGCAACAATTGAGAAATAAGATTTTAGAATTAAATCTAAAATTATAAGATTGAACGCATGTTATAATCTATAAATACAGAAATAATGTAAAAAGTTAATAAAAATAATTTTGAAAAAAAATAAATAAATAATCTGAAATGCAGTGTTGTTCATTATAGCTACTCTGTTTTACACCAAAATTCAAATAATAACAGAAAAAGTAGAGTAATGAAAAGATAAATTAATAAAAAAAATTATGGATTTTTATTATTAGTAGGCATAATGGGCATTTCGTTAAAATATTTTAATTACCGCAATTTAGAATTATCAGTCTGGCGAAAAACGTGTCAAAGTATGTTGATCATTCACAAAATTTATGCATTCTTTTAAGTTTGTTCTATCGAAACGTGTTCAGCATAAAAAACAAACAAATAAATAAATAAAAAAAAATTTCAAATCCTCTCATGTTCCCATATGGTATTAAATGTCATTACATGGATCTATCCGCTAAAACTATCAGTGCTCAAAAGTAGGTTACCATCTTAATGAAAGAATGCTCTACCGTGTAAGAAAACATTGCAAGGCTATAATTTTTTGCTGTGTTTGGTTTTCAACACCCAGTATCTTTTTGCAGGTTGTAATGGAAGACCTTCAGCATATTTCTCAAAGAACAATGCAGTTTTGCTGTCGAGTATCATTTTCAGACGCATTGGTATGTTGCAGTCATCCAGAACATTTTTCCTTACTGCGGAACGAGAATGTTGAGAACTTGATCATTTAATTGCATCACTTTTGAAAGTAAACTGTTTTGTTGATTTTAAAGGTATTTTTGAGGCGAAGGAAATTCGAGGATTATTTTTGAATGAAATGATTACTGAAATAAATATTTTTTGTTGAGTTGGCTTTTATTTGGAGAAAATGTTGATTTTGACTGTTTAAATGTGTGGGGAACCTGCTACTAAGACGTTAGGAGGGTTTTAGTCTCTTGTAATTATTTTATCATTCGAAATTAAATTAAAAGCTTCATAAATGAAGGTAGAATATTATCAAATTTTTTGCAAGAACAAAGAATAATAAATATTACTGATTTCATTTCTTTTGACGATAACTGGTGATAGAACAGAAAAATGTCTTGTTGTTGTTGCTAAGCCTCCCTGAAATAGAAAATGCTAGATCAGGTGTTATAATCCACTACGTGTTGGGTTATGTTTCCGCTGAATATAGTTTATAAAATATCATAAAGAAGCATCATTACAAACATACTTTATTGGATGTTACGAAGACATGTTACTACAGCTTACAGCAACCTAATCAACAAGTCAACTACACACAGTTAACAGGTTACAGTTAGGGACCGATTAGACACAGTTACCGTTATTCTACACCAGGTCATGAGGCTTTGTCGTGGGAGAAAAAGGGAGGCAGCGGCATCCTGATCTTCTGCAAGCATGCTGACGGGAATACCTAAACAGTCCACAATGGGAGAAGGATTCGCAGAAGCAGCAGAACAGGGACAAGGGGAAAAGACCTTAGTAAAGTTCTCGAAGTGCATTCTTTTTGTATGGCCAATCCAATGACGAGTCAGGGCAGACTGTATTGGTCTCGGACCTCTAAAAAGCAAGGCCAGACCAGGGTGCTTGGCGGATACCAGTGATGAGCAGGAGGCTCTCTCCAAACAATGTATCGCTTGGTCCTAAAAACGTATTTAGCCTCCGATGCAGTTAGGACTTCAAACAGGGACGAATCCTTTAAACAGAAAAATATTCCTGAAATGTATTGATTAGCCCAGTTAAAGTACATATTAACTAAAATACGGGGATAGAAGGAAATGTTCATTAAGAACATTCTTGAGATTTTTAGTGCATTGCTACTACATTGTGTAATATTACGAAAGTTGTTTTATTCCTTGAAATGTGAATTTTATCGTATGGTATATTTAATATTCCTATCAACTACGAAATTCTATGGAAAAAGTCATTGACTGTAAAGAGTTTGTAATTTTGAAGCACTTGATAGTTTGAGACACAAATAAAGGAAACTAATTTTATGCATAGTGCTTGAAAAGAATTTATTTCATTGAAATTCACAACTTTCTTCATTTTTGCTTCTATCTATTTCTTCATATTAGATTATTGAAACTCAAGTACGTGTTTAAGAGAATCCTTCATATAGCTATTTGTTTTAATTCAAGAAAATCTACAAAGGACCAAATATAAATGCATAAAGAGCTGATCTTACAATTATTGGAACAAAAAGTCATGGAACAAATATCTTTGCTCTACAAACTTGGAAAAAGTAATTGACGGTAAAGAGTTTGTAATTTTGAGGAACTATATCGATTGAGACACAAATAAAGGAAACTAATTTTACGCATAGTACTTTTTTAAAAAAATATTTCATTGGAATTCACAACTTTCTTCACTTTTGTTTCTATCTATTTCTTGATATCTATTTCTTATCTTCTATAATTTTTTTTAATAAGTCCTTTTCAAATGTCTATAATTTTCCGATATACTACGGCATTAAGTTAAGTAAAGGGGTTTATTGAAACTTAATTACGTGTTTAAGAGATTCCTCATAGAGCTACTTGCTTTTATTCAGAAAAAGCTACAAGAGACCAAGTACAAATTCCTAAAGGGCTGGTCTTACAGTTGTTGGAACTAAATGTCATGGAACAAATATCTTTTGTATTATGGTTTTATCTTCTTTGAACACATATACAATCATAACATTACGTGATTCCTTTTAGATTTGAGCTATGTTCTGTCTATATATATTCAATAACTGAAACTTTTGATATTGATTATAACAACTTTTTTAATAAGTCCTTTTAAAATGTCTTTAATTTCCTCATATACTAAGGCATTAATTTAAGAAAATATGTCTCAAAAGGCTTCAGTAAATCATCGACCGTAGAGTAGGACATCCCCATTTAAAGCATCTGGGTTTTCCCATAACTTCTGAAAATGAAATGTTGATCACTACCATTTTTATAACTTAAATTTATCAGCAAATTCTCCCAATAAGTTAGTAAATACTTTAACGATGAATACATCTTTATTTCAGAGGCGGAACGTGATTTTAATGATTCTATTTTATCAGCAAAGATCTGAAAGATTAAATCTTTCAGATTTTTGCTAATTATAGTGCATAAGATTTTTCAATAATAGAAATACGTTACTTACAGCTATGCATACACGTTTAAACAGGAGCAATAAAAAATAATATCTGAAGTACTGTACTTTTCCTGGACTTAAATACAATATAATACAAATTATTTGCCTTATTTCAGTTAATTAAATACTAAAAATCTATAGGCTTTTATTAATAGTAATCTGGTGGTCTATCTTTTTCGAAATTAAATATACAAGTCTCAAGAAGCATGAAACATATTATTATGCTTATCTTGATATTTCTAATAATGCTCAACAGATGGCAGCACTACAAAAAATGGCAGCACTAAAATGTATCTATTTAATTTAATATTTATATGGATTTGTGACTTAGAGATGTAGTATGATATCAATTTTCGTAGAGTATAATTTAACATTCGCATGAAGTCGAGGTTATTTTTTTCTTTTCACACATTTATCCATTTAGCAGTACTCTTAATTTAGTGAAGAATTTATTTCAGTTAAAGGCGCTTACGCAGCAATACTAGATACTTCAAAGAATTCCTTTTCAGATTAAATCCAACTTGTTTCTACCTTTTCACAAATTTGTAGCTGAGTAGTTACTGCTCAGCCATTGGTTGTCTCTTTAGCTTCTAGCTCACAGGTTCTTAAACTGTGGTCCGCGGACCCCTGGGGGTCCGCGTAGCCATTACCGGGGGTCCGCGAAACAATTTTGACACTAACTTTATATCCCCCAACTGTTTGCTTTTATTCAAATAACTCATTTAATAAAAATTCTACATGGTCGAGACTTTTTGTATTTGTTGTTACTTAACTAGTTATTAACATAACTAAAAAATAATTAGTAAAAACTTAATTATTTTTATTCAACTGCAAATACGAAAAAATAAATAAAAGAATGCAATTTTTTGCATAGTTGTGACTATTGTGCGGCGCTGTAACACGTAGCTATAAATAGACTGGCGACTCGGGTGGATTGTTGGCAAAAAACTGGATCTACACTGAAACAAAATATAGATGAAAGCGATTCAGATGATGGAACATCAACCTTGAAATCAAGAAACGTAAAATTAAAAAATATTGTGATGAGTATTTATCATTTGGACTCACTTATATATGCAATAAAGATGTGTAAAGACCTGTCTGTGTTCTATGTTGAGAAAGTATATCAAACGAAAGTATGAAACCCGCTAAACGTCATTTGCAAACAATCGACTTGTGGTCGAAACGCATTCATAACTGTGTGTACGAGTCTTTTCCAACACTCAACGATTTTTTAGAAACTTTCAATAAAGAGCTCCATGATGAAACATGGCAGATTTTTCTTGAGCATTTAATGGCTCTAAAAGGCAGATTTAGGAATTATTTTCCCTGTCCTGATTCTGGCAATAACTGGATTAAAGATCCATTCAACATGGAAGTTACTAATACTAAACATTTATCTATATTTGAACAAGATATTCTCGTGGAATAATCACGCGATATGTCTTTGAAACTATAATTCAATAAAACTGAACTCACAAACTTTTGGTTACTTCTCAGATCTGATTACCTTGCACTTCCAAATAAAGCACTCCAATATCTGATTCCGTTCTGCAGAACATATTTATGTGAACAGGCTTTTTTGGTACTGTTATACATGAAATCAAAGTATAGAAACAAACTCATCGTAGAAGCGGACCTTGGAAAAAAACTTTCCAACATTGCGATTCTGGTTTCAAGAAAACAACTGCACCCATCTCATTAAGTACAAATTATTTACAGAAAACATATTATAATAAGATCTATTTTGACCAATATTTGACCAAGAAATGTTTGTATGAGTTTAATGTATTATGATTTGTAACTCTTATAATTCTTTTTACTACTATTTTTAATCATTTTATGTTTTTATTCTATATCCTAATAAAAATGTTCATCTCTATAAATGAGCAATATATTAAAGTAACCAGCGATACATTTTTACCAATATTTATTACAATGTAGTGCCTATGAGATTATTGAGCCAGAAATCAAGTCTCAAGAACAATGTAAAATGCCTAGGGTTGGGATGGGGTCCGCAAAAAAAATGTTGTTCAAGAGGGAATCCTCAGACTACATAAGTTTAAGAACCCCTGTTCTAGCTGATTCAGGAATTTCCAGTTGTTTAGATCGGGAGTTTGAAAGCCAGACGTTGCCGTTGCAGCGGGATATTATTCTACATTTTCTGTACTGTTGCTAAAAGTCGAAGGGCTTTTATTAATAGTAATCTGGTGGTCTTCCTTTTTCAGAATTTAATATACAGGTAATTTAATATGCAGATCTTTTTTTAATGTTTTTAACTAGTTTTAAGGCCTTTTGGTCGTTCTTTTTTCGTATCTTGAGGTTTCCTTTTTGTTGTCCTGTGTTTTTATATTTTTTTAATGTTGGGTAAGTGGCCAGATTTGTATGGATTAAGTTCCAGTCGGCCATATATAACAACAACAACATATACAGGTCTCAAAAAACATGAAACATATCATTATTCCTATTACACATTTTAGCTTGGAAGAGTCTTACAATTATAGTTGGCTACATAATGTTAGGAAAAAAAATCAGTATGTTAAAAATTTCTCTCTGTGTGTAAATACAACGCAATTGAAAGTGTACATTGATATGAAACTCTCGTCATGCTTTTCAACGACAAAACACTTATAACGATTCTTGTAGGAAATGGGCTTAACCCTTCCGCAATTATGTGCTCACTGTATTAAGTAGCTTATCTGCTTGTCAATAAAATAAGTATTGGTCACTTTTTCCTTACAGAAGAAAAAAAAATTCCTGAAATCTTACATAACCAACGTAAAGTTGAAGTAGCCAAATAATATTAAACATGGAAATAATATGGTAATCCTTTTTTAATTATAATACGCCATTTTACTTTAATATTTTTTGCTAAACAGACATATTCCAATAATGCCCCTTTTAAAATAAAAGAGAGAATATCTGAAGACTACGACTTATGTCACATCAGCAAATGACTATTTTTAAAAAGTTATTTTAATCCAATGTGTCGATCTTTTCTTTCACGAACAACTCACCACACAGGAAAATAATATATTGCAAATCTGTGATATAATTTTTCCTCCAAGTGTATATATTTAAAATAAGTTTGACCAGTATGAAAGTAATATTTATTTACAAAATGGTTTAAAAAATAATAAAAATGTTTCTTTACATACAGCAGAATGTTAACAATTCTGACTTAAATTAGACAGATGTTTGAATTTAGACTCATTAATTCTTTGAACCTGTGTAAATAAGGGCTTTGTTTGCAAAAACCATCAGAAATACTTTATTACGACCTGTCTGCCTCCTTTTTCTTTTCATATGTATTAAATTCATTAATTTTCCCAACCATCTATGAATAAATGCTTCTGTGCGGAAAACATGACTAATCTGCAACACTTTTTCACATTCGGGAAAGTCATTATTTTTCCAGACCCTCTGTGAATTCGCCATTCTATGCTCAAAACACTGAGTATAGTTTAAAACATTTACTCTACTCCATTATTTTTTACATTCATCAATTTTTTGCTGTCCATCAAACACAAATTGAAAGTCTAAAAAGTTAACACCAGACCATCTGTATTCTGAACAGGCATACTGATGCCAGTTGGCTATATCGCGGTTTTCAGCCCATAATCGCGTCTCTGGAGTTATTTCAAAATTTTATAAAGAAGTTATTCCATTTTTATTCAAGTATGGACTTGGTAAGTTTGGGAATGTTTGTTGCAAATAAAAGATTTCTTTACAAAGAAGGGTACTAGTATTGTTCAACAGCCCACCAGACCTTAATCTTTTCAAACAACCAAATTTTTACCCTTCAGCGGGCGCATCAATTTTCGGAACACCAGCAGGCGCTCGTAGCACAAAGTGCAACGTCTCTTTCAACCTTGATTATTCCATTTGTAATAAACTTTTTTTTTCAAATTGAAAATAATAATTCTGCGTTTTATGACAAGATATAAAATGTTTATAATATTGAGATATTTATAATTAAAGGCCAAAGAATGCAGATGCAATCGTCTTATTTCAAAGCTGCTCGGTTTATCGGATCTAAGCACAACTTGCGAATGAATTCTTATTATGTCCAAAAACCTAAAAAAACAATGAGATTATCCATCTTCGTGATATGCGGGATACCGTGTAATAGCGACACATTTGATCGACTGTATCAAGTCCTGCTTTTGTCGTATTATAATCCAGTATAATCACTGGTTTACTACAGTTAAATCACGACTAACAATGGATGGAAAGGAATGCAAGTGTCAGAAAGTCAGACCTGTATTAGAAAGGGTGTAACTATAAATAGAAACTGCTTAGAACATTCAAACCTTACACGTAAAAACAAACCATTCAAAATTACGAAAATGTTGCACTTTGTACATGGGCGTGCCTGCTAAAGGGTTTATCTAACTTTTCAACACCAACAGAAAATTAGAGTTGACTTCTGCTGTTGAGAAAAAATTTGAACTGTTTTTCACCTCCATTTCCTGTGTTTTGGATTTTTCTAAATGTGTGGCAGCAACAGAGTTTCGTCTTTTGATAGGACACGACTGTCTTCGTGCCCATTTGTTTCGTTTTAATATGAAGGACTCTCCTCATTGTACTTTGTGTGGCTCAAGACCTATGACTGCAAGTCCTTTAGACACGTGCAGTGCACTTAATGCATTTAGCAAAAAAGTTAAGAAATATAGGTAAGTTACTGACATAATGTCATGAACTCGGCCTTTGTATAAATAAATGTTGCAAATTAAAATAATTATCATAGAAAATGTCATGAATAACATTTTAAAACTTTTTTTAATGAGTATTATTTTAAACAAAATTTAGAATGGGAACGTCTAATGAGGATGGTGTAAATAAAACAATAATATTGTCATCGGAATAATTATTAAACTTCCTATGTTAAAGATTATTCAGATGATCATTCTATGTACTACAAAATAACGCACAAAAGATATCTTATACAAATATATAATTTATTTGATGATGAGATAATTTTTAAGGTTACAAAGTAATACTAGTCTGAAAGTTATCACAATGCTTTTATGCACACTTCATAAAAATGATTCACTTTTCATAAGTAGAGGGTCTTCAACCTTTCAGCACATCAATAAACTCGTAGTCTTACCAGGGTCATACGTCAGTCGGATGAATTTCCGAAAGCATATCCAGTAGCAATATAGTATATACTTTATGAATTAGGAAAAAATACAATGCTTGTATATAACCATATTATAAGTAAATTTCATTAGGAATAAGGTACATTGCAGCAGGAATTCCTGTCGTGGTAGTCTTTGTGAGAAACTTGACCCTCTTTTTTATTTTAATAAAGCTGCATAACCAGGTGTAATCCGCAATTTGTAACGTGTCCTCTAGGCGTTTTTCTGACAGAAACCTCTTAGTGTCTTTGATTTTATGTTCTTCGTGAGAACGCTATATATTTAGTATTAATTATAGTCTATGGCTTCTGTTATTTATTCTCGTTCCCTCAAGTAAGAACCAATACATATGTCAAATAATTTAGAGACACGTTAGATTTAATTTGGTTAGCAGAAAGGGTTGTAAAACCCTTGACTAACACACTTCGAACTTCTCATGCTTAAGGGTAAATTTTTCGCTCTGCAGCTGAAAGTCTCTCTTCCCTCTGCGTTAGTACTTAGCAAACAAATATTTTTTAGAACTTTTCGAATCTCGACATCCATTTAAATACAAAATGACATGAACTGACTTAATGGGCCATGAGAATGCAAATCTACCAATGATCCGCGGAACACGGGTTGAAGACCCCCTATTTTAAAATCAATAAGGCTGATTTTATTCTTAATAGATCACATCAGCAAAACGCAGCTGTTAGCGATGGCAGAGGAAAAATAAAAATGCTCTCGCAATGATTGTTGAACTGCGAACGTGGCGTTCATTTAGTACTTTTGTACCTAAAAAGAACGTGTTTGTTTCCTTAGACTTCAACAGAATCGTTGTTATCATCATCTTCGCCGTTATTTATGCCGGCAAACATAGCTCCAACCATGTGTTTAGCTCCCCACTTGAACGTGCCGCTTTCGTCAGTCTTTACATGGGTGTACAAAGGTCCGACGCGTCCACCCCAGGTGTCTCTGCGTACTCGAATGTTTGGCAGTCCATAAGTGACATCATCCTCTGACATGATATCGTGGTAGAAGACGTGGGAGTAAGCCGCGTGGAAGAATATAACAGTAAAGATGAAAAGAAAGAGAGTCTGCAGATGATAATAACAGTAATATAATGGTTAAATAATATCAATTAATTAAAAGCAATCATAATCGGTATAAAGCTCAATATTATTATACTCAAGATATAAGCATGAAAATACAATGGTCAAGAAGGAAATAATTTCAGAAGTATAAACAAATGAACAAGAAAGTTACATAAAGAGCTTTTTTTAAAAAATTCATATCTTTTCATAATACAACTGATGATATATACCGGGTGAGCCAAAAGTTCGCAAAAACTTTAAAAATTCATAAAAAGGGAAGAAATTATGATAAAGAAGTGCGGTTTGCAAGAAAGGGCTCAAAAGGAAGTTGGATTTTTTTAGGCAGCAAAATAAAAATTTAAAATGTCGCTGGTAGAGTCACTACTCCAGCTTTGTGAGCACTGCTACTCCCTGTGGACGATTCCGCCACTATATCATTCATAACGGTTTACACCGCAGTAATGCGGTCCTCCGCCAACGAGGCTCCTCCACTTAGTGGCCGATCCTACAAAATCCTCGTGTATCACAGTCTTTTATTGTAAGATTGATTTGCTTAATTCTGCTGAATCTCTCGCATGTTAGCGCCATCTACCAGTGTCTTTTTTAACTTTTTAAATTGTTTAACTTAAATTTTTTTTTTAATTTTGGCTGCTAAAAAAATCCAATTTCCTTGTGACCCCTTTCTTGCAAACCGCACTTCTTTATCATGATTTTTTTTACGTAAAAGTTTTTACGAACTTATAGTGCACCCTATATATTACTTACGTCATAAATATGATGATAAGTATTACTTACGTCATAATAAATATGAGTTTTGATTAACTCATGATTTATGAACCTTCATCTTGTTTCCCAATCTCTCCGAAAACACACGCCACACAATACTTTTGTTGTTTTTGCATCGCCAGTTTACAAAATATAGATGTTAAGACTTTCCCATTCAGCTATTTACCGATTCGATTATCTTTCTTTCTAAGCTAGTGTGTTGCATGCATACATGCTAATACGTGATTGAAAGCAAAAGGTCTTTTAAGTCAACTATTTATGCGCCATACACTTTTCTGGAGGATTTATAATTCGAAATTGAGCTTTTAGAGGGACATATAAATTTTAAATTTTCCTCCTAAATCACTTCTTAAATACAAACATTTTGCAAGCTTCCATGTACATATTGCATATTTTCAAAGACCAAACCTAACATTTAAATTGTCAATGAGAGTCAGGAATATCTAGTCTAGCAGCCACAGTGCCCCTAACGTGAAAGAACACGCAACATTCTCAAGATACATCATTTTAACTTTTCAAACAAATTACGTATCACAAGACCAGAAGTAAATAAAAGAGATGTATTTTTCAATTACCATGTGCTCTGTATTAAGGGCTAATTTATAAACATACTTAAGTATTGACAACCTATTAGGTAAAACATCATGTTACAAATTTTCCTTTTCCCAATTGCTCCTGGGTAGAAATAAATTATTTTTTGCTTGCCAATAAAACCTATAAAGTATAATAATTACAAGATAAAAAGAATTTTTTATATACCATATTTTTAAATTTTCTATTGAATAATATAAAATTGACACTTCTATGTATTAATAAATACTTTTTAAAATTTTTTTGATGAATTATCCCATCAACTTGAAAGAAAATGATCAAATGCGTAATAAAGAGGTATCAAATGCTTAATCAATCATTTAGCCCGAGAATCGGTAAACTTGCGTTTAAGTTTTCGTTCCCGTCCCGGCCGGTAGATGGCTGCACCATTCTACAAAACAAAATTAACTGAAAATGAGTTCAATTCTGCTTAAAGATGGCTAAAAGTATTAAAAGAATGCATTGTCATTGAGTTCTGAGCTATTCGAAAAGTTTCAAATGCCTAGCTAGTCGAGAAGTTAGTTAAAAATCGATTGCAAGATTTGTACTGGACAAACACACACAAACAAACAAACAAACAAGAAAACGAGTTAATAAAAACATGGTAAAAATGGTAATTATTTCCCTCAAAATTCGCTTTTGAAATCTGGACTCAAATATTAGGACAAGTGCCTTTTTCTGATGGGCAATTGGGTGAATTTGTGTTTCTTTATTCTCATTTAGCCACAGAAAACAGCTTGTTATCCGGTATAAACATGCATGTATTAGTAACAACGAACCATTTATTACATATTCCCTAAACTGCCGATACAAAAAAAAGTCCTTTTACATGTACTTCTACATACAAAAAAGAACTTTAAAAAAATCTGTATTTTTCTAAAGATATATTTAGTTAAATTGAGTGTAGGACGCCTGCCGTAAACATTGAATTTTGGCAAAAAAATTATGATAAATTCCCTATTTAAAAAAAAAAAAGTTACAAGAATTTTACTAGAATTGTCTGTTTTAATGATTTTATATCACATTTGAACTAAAAATATACGTATTTAATCAGAATTGTATATTAAAAAAAGTGTTCTGAACGTATAGGCAGATGCCTTAACATGATTTCAAGATTGAAAAAAAAATTTTTTTTAATCTGTAATGCGTTCGGAAAGGTTTTCGAAAGTTTTATCGAAGCGTTGTTGGAAGTTCGACAAGTTACTCAGAACGTACACAATACTGAAAAAATTAAAATGTTGACGGAAATTAGTAAGCGATAAAAATTATGAATATAACTGTCCTTATCATTAAAAACAAAGCTTGAAGGAGCAAAAAGCTTCCTTTTAAGATTTTTTAAGCTATTGGGAAATCCTACTAACTACACAGAGACAAAAAATAACCTATTGACTTATGATGAGAATATACATAATTTATATATGACATTGAGGTACACAGTCATACCTAACCGTGGTCTGAAATGAGCATTTGCAGTTAGCGGAATATACAGAAGGTCGTTCGCACTTTATGGAAACGATTTTGATAGTTAAGTTTTATGTATAAATGCCGTATTTTTTTAGACGATTTGCTTCTATCTTATAGCCATGGTTGTTGGCAATAGCTCTAGCTAGAATTTTCCATGAAAGTAAACTTTTTCTTAGTACTGTCATGTCAATTTTACCCCATTCCTCTTGGACCGTTTTCCAAAGTCCGTTCAGTGTTCTTGGATGCCGTTTACCCAAGTCTCGTTTTAATAAACCGAAAGCGCAAAAGTCCATTGGAGAAGTGTCAGGGGATTTTACAGGTATTTCATTAAATGGGATACACTTTATTCCTGTTTCTGATTCTTTCTTTGCTAAATAAGCGGCATTTGATTTAGACATGTGACTAGAGGCTTTGTCCATATGAGGCTCAACTTCATCAGTCCTTTCCGTATAAAGATGGAATTCCTTCTTCAAAAATTGGTTCTAAAATATTTTGTTGATAGTAGAGTGAATTAATTTTGGCTTTACCTGAGACTTTTTTTTATTTTTTATATTTACCTTCTTTATTGATATTTACCTTGGTTCGAACAGTCTTAGGATGAGGTTTCGCGGTCATGTTTTCATTTTTACTTTCTGTTAGACTTTTTTCCTTTCAAATTTAATATATTATAAATACCTTTTTTTGAAATGCCATAACCGTGATTTTTACACCGCTTTATAATTTTTTGATACGAATATTCCTCCTCGGAAAGCGCAGTTACGTGATCTTCGAGTCATTTATCAAATTTAGGAGCCATTTTCAAAATAAATCTTTTATTTTATATTCCAATGAAAACAAAACAGTAGCAGACGATCATTCTGAAGTTGCCAAATTTTTATCTCAAAATACAAACGCTAAAAATAAATTACAAAATCGTTTCCATAAAGTGCGAACGACCTTCTGTATATGTTTACAACTGCTGTAATTCCTCTGATAATAAAAAAAAAAAACGCATACACTCAGATATAGTTTGTTAGTCTAAATATCTATTTTTTAAAAAAATTTAGCAACTCTAATTAAAGTGCAAGAAGTCCAGTGACTTCTAATCAAACCTTTTTTTAATCTTATATTGGAAATTAATTGTATTATGACATAGAGATTAATTTTTAATCGATTACACTCCTCAATATTGATGAGGAAAATTTTCCGATGCATCTGCACAGTCCTTACTTATCCCGTTAATTATAAGTATGAGTTTTAAAAGAAGAGAAGGTAAATTTCCATTAAAGTATCACTAACACGACAATGTTCTATCTTTAATAAAATGAGCGACCTCTTTCAGGAACAATGTAAGGGAAAGTCTAAGTTATCAGACAAGGTAACATCTCTGATATTTTCCTAAGACGTTCTGCATTACATAGGCGATTGCTGTTCAAGAAATAAACAGCAAGTTTAAGCACGTTAGAGCAGATAATGCAAAATGTTTACTGATAAAGTCATATGGGCTTGACTTTTTGTCATAAGTTATAGAGACACTGATAAAATATGCATTTTTATAATCTCATTTAGAGCACAACAAGTTGTATCATGCAACTTAAAAATTCTGCGTTTTATCTCCGACAATAATTAATTTCATATAAGAATACACCATTGACTCCATATTTTCGTAGCGAACGTACATAACAAATCGGGGCTACTGAACTTACGTTTGTTTAACCCGACTCTTAAAAATTACCCTAAAAGACAGTCAATCCACTTACTTTCATGTTCGTCTCTTTCGTAGAAGTCTCGGAATCGCTTGAGATACAGTGGAAGATGATCAAACTCTTTTGCGAAGTGCGAATCTT